>JAWNNL010000782.1:0-484992 GCA_035045005.1 Liodrosophila aerea | reverse complement strand
TAAATTCTTTCAATTCCTTAAATTGTTTATATAAATATCTCTTTTTTATTTATATTCTTTCACTGTTTATTAAACTCTATTTTAAGTATTTTCAACTTGAATTCTAATAAAAGACATTGCTAAACGAAGCATAATATGGAAATGTTGTGAAAACTGTATTAATTAGTCCTGCTAGCGGTTTCTAGCTAAAAGCGGCTGATGAATATGATCAATGCCAATCATTTAGCTAAACTGACATTTTAATTTCGCCAGACATAAATAATAATAGAAAAATATCGAATTATCTTGGCATGCAAATTAATTGAGATTCGCATCAGCATCAAATTGAAATTGACGTACGCTAAATTTTTGGATATTTGCGGCTAGAAAATGGACAATGGACAATGGTCTGTTGTGTCACCAGCAATCGACTGACAGCAGTCTCGCGGCTCAAATTTGTCACAAAGATATTTTTTTGTTGTTGCTGCTGTGGCCCCTCGGTTGGGGCGTTTCATGAATTGATATAAACGTCCGACAGAGACCCAAAAATAATGCGCTAAATAAATTGCGAAAAATTACATAAAATATTTAAGCGCATTCAAGTGTGGCGCCATAAAAAATGGCACGGCATTAAAAATTTTCGAGTGAAAAGCAAAGCGAGCGGCAAAACTGGCAGGCGTCAAGGTGGTTGAAATGCCATTTGCTTATGGAGAGAATGGGGTGTGGGAGGGGTGTGGTGGGGGGATGCCTTTTGGGTTGACGGCGTGTCAGACACGCGAATAGACAGGCGCAGTCAGAGTTGTCGAGCAGTGTGCAGTGGCGAGGGGAGGGGGAATAGACACGAGGATAAAGGCAACAGCAAACAGAAGAAGTAAAAGAGTAACAATAAGACTACTACTACTACTACTACAGCGAATTACATGTAACGGAATAGCAGCTGAATATTAGACATTTGAGAATTGGCATGGCAAATTTTTCATTGACTAGCAACACAGCCTCTCCTCTTTATCCTTCTCCTCCTCACTCCACCCCCTGACATAATACCAACAATGTGCCACCTGCCATGCAAATGTGAGACGTGTGTAGTGAGCTCTGCCCCCTCGGCCACACCTCCAAAAGGCAACTGTAAACCGGCTACATTTTAAACTTGAGAAATAAAACCCAATGTTTGTTGTGCCTGAGAGCAACTGCTTGTACCTACACACGGAGAAAAGTGGGGTAAAATGTGATATAGATGTAGATATAGATATAGATATAGATATAGATATAGATATAGATATAGATATAGATATAGATATAGATATAGATATAGATATAGATATAGATATAGATATAGATATAGATATAGATATAGATATAGATATAGATATAGATATAGATATAGATATAGATATAGATATAGATATAGATATAGATATAGATATAGATATAGATATAGATATAGATATAGATATAGATATAGATATAGATATAGATATAGATATAGATATAGATATAGATATAGATATAGATATAGATATAGATGTGGAAATTAATAGCTAACAATTATATTATCGTTCTATACTCAAAAATAGAAGATTAAAAGATAAAAGAAAATTCAGAATTTCTTTTTCTTTTTTTTATGTTTGAAAAATTATCTAAAATTTTATATCTTACGCTCTCGTAGTACTCATTTCCTTATACATTTGTTTATAGACTGTTTCTATTTCCACATAGTTTTATAGTTTGAGCTGTGCAATGTTGATCAGTCCTTCAGGACAAACTACTTTATATACAAAGGTTTTAGTATTTTAATATTATTTTAAGGCACTACAACTCCCTTTGGTCGTACAACTCCCTTTGACCTTCTTACTTTGAATTTACTTTATACTTAAAGTTAGTTTATCATGCAGTTCTCTGAACTTATTTCTAGCTTCCTCAATGTGACAGTTTCAAACTGCAGCCATTTTTGATTGCAGCTCGCCTTTTTCTCACTGTGTATTGCCCACACTGAGTCAGACGTTTTTAATGCATTTTTTATTTGGCTGGCGCAGAAAACGACTAGCAAATAGATGCACATAAAAATAAATAAGGCCGAGCGAGAGCAACATGTAAAAAGGTCGTGCCATATTAACAGCCATGCCCACCGCCTCCCCCACACACACTCACCTTTACTCTTACCCTCAGCCCATGCTTTGCTTTTCCGCGAATGCTGCAAATTTTTGCTATTGGCAACTCTCTGTGTATTGCCATATATGTTTGTGTGTTTTTAATGGGAGTGTGTGTGTGTGTGTGCGACTCTGAGTGTGTGTATTTGTCCAGCCGCCATAAATTTCAATGCTGTTGAATTTTGAATGAACCCGCACAAAGAGTTCAGGTCAACAGCAGCAGCAGCAGCACAACAAACTCTTGACCCTGAGCAACTAAAGTGTGGCAAAGGTTTCGAAAGGGGTGTGTGTGTGTGTGGTGTGTGTGTGTGGTGTGATGTGTGAGGTTGGAGCCGAATCGACCACATATTTTGCACTACGTGCTTTCACCTTTGCTTTAAAAACCTATAATTTATTTTAAAAGAGCCCCTCAGCACACACTGAATCCAAATAGGTTACAGAAAAGGAGCATAAAATCAATACGAGAGACAAGATTTATGCAGCTGGTAATCGCTGCTTAGCTCTGTTTCTCAGAGTGTGTGCGAGTGTGTGTGCGTGTGTGTGTGTGTGTGTGTGTGTGTGTGTCTGTCTAGCTCATTAGAAATGCCAAACAGCAAATGCCCTGACATTTGCATACACACACACATAATATACACACGCACAACTCTTTATGTATGATGTCACATTACAGCAGAGTGAATATCTTAATAGAGACAACCAATTCCCGACACTCACACACACACACACACGCACACACACTTGACTGGCGTAAAAAATTGCTCAAGTTTCAGTCGTGCGTGAGCTGGCTCTTTCACAAAATATCAATGAAAATGTCATACACAAGTAAATTGCCAAAGCCTAAGAACAAAAAAAAAGAACACACACATAATAAATTCTGGAAGGCTGCAGTCGGAGGCAGTCAATAATAGGAGACATGTTATATCACTATTATAAATGCATTTAAATTTATACGAATTCTTCTACAATAAACTGTAGTCATAGGACATATAATAAATTCTGGAAGGCTACAGTCGGAGGCAGTCAATAATAGGAGACTTGTTATATCACTATTAAAAATTCATTTAAATTTTTGCGAATTTATTTTACACAAAAAACTGTAGTCATAGATAGGACTTACTGAACGAACCTAAAAATATATAAACATTAATAAAGGAATAAACAATATAGTAATATAAAGAGTAGATTTTCACAATCTGCTTCACAAACTTCTGATCTGGTTATGGGCTTCAGATAGACAGCAGGACAAAAGGCCATATCTTACCCCCTCAACTCATGCTCTTACCTGTCTCTTACACCTGTCAAATGCCTAGTCTTAATAGACCCCTTTGTACTATTTAAGTACAGGCTCAAAAAGGCAGGAAATAAATATGTGAAAAGAGAAGAAAAAAGAACGGAAAACTGTTGCCCAACATTTTGGGCGCTTGGCAGTGCTTTTCTACTGCATTTGCCAGCAGCTGAAGATGAAGAGAAGTAGAAGTCAGTCAGACACTCGGAACACATGTTTTGAATAATTTATGCGGGCGAGCGCACGAAATGTGCCCGCCAGGAGTTGAGCCTGTTATCCTGACGCCATCGTCTCCCCACCACCCACCAGCTCCTCCCCCCTCCCCACTTGGCACTAGGCCAGGCAAAGTTTCGCTTTTTTTTCTCTCTCTGCACTCTCACACTCCACACTCATACTAAAGTCAAAGCAAAAAGGTGATAAATGCATAAGCAGCAAACTTTTTTCTTGCCTTCCACTTTCCACTTTACTGCGCGTGTAAAAGAGCAGCAGCAGGGGAGTGGGGGGGAGGGTGACTGATAGGGGGGAGGGAGTTGGCATAAAGCAAGAGTCGTACTAATAGCGAAATTGCTACAAATCGTTTTGGCCAAACTTGCGCAAGTTTATTATGCCACACACACACACACACACACACACACACTTGAGTCACTGTGGAAGTGAAATGATTGCGGCAGCAACGTTATTTTTCAACTTTCCACATTCTAATTTAGTTGCGCTTCAAATATTTATGCAAACAAATTGAAATAAAAAGAGTTTGCCTCAACTCTCGAATGTAATAAAGGCCAGAAACGTAAATATTTAGTAGCGTCGCATCAAAGCGAAAGGACCAAACGATGCGTTATACTAGAGCACACACCCACACCCACACACACATAGTGTAAACCACTTGGACAGCGTGTGTGCACTGTGAAAAACCACAAGTGTTTATTCGCTAAATGTAATTGAGTAGCTTCTAATCAAATAACTATTGAAAGCGAGTGAAGTGTGTGTGTTTGGGTATTATTAGAAATATATTTAAAATATAGAAAATTGTTGAAAGGTTTCATAAAACTAAAAATATTATGTTCAAAATTGCGAGTTCTTGGATTTGATGATGTAATTGAAGCGACTAGACAGCTATTCAAGAGGCTCTTATAAAATACTATATGCATTCAAAGGTATTTTTAGAAGTATTATAAAAATATAGAAAATTGCTGAAGTGTTATAAAACAAAATGTAATACTATACATTTTTTTTATTTATTTAGTTATTTTTGGAATGAATGCTGCAATTGAAGCGGTAGACTTCTATTCAATTTTGTAGAGGAAGAATAAACTTTTGCCCCGGTCTATGTATAGCCTTACAGTATAGTTTTATAGTAGCTACACCAAAGCAAAACAATTGGAAAGGCTGCAATCGTACGCAACCAACTAAAGTTGTCGTTTGCACTATAGTGTTTAATCAGGCAGATGAAAGCAGGAGATGATGAAGCATAGTATAAATATATATACTCCTTGAGATCGGTTATGTCTTCTTCTGCCTGTTTTTTACAGTTCCATATTTCATATTTATTTCAAAAGGTTAAGAAATGTATACTGCTGAAATTTAACTCATTTAACAAATAAACAGAATTTTAAATTTAAATATTAATAAAAATAATAATGATTAATCTAACTTCATACAACGTCTAGTGAAGGAATAATGAATAAGTTATATAAATAATATAAGGATAGTAATAAGAAATTAACTGTAGCATACTTTTGCGAGCAAACGCTATCACTTAGCAGTTAACTGTGGTCACAAAACAAGTTAATCAAGATGCTCTTTATGCAGACTCCATTAATGCAAGCAACAGTTAGAAATACTATCTAGTTAATTTATGCCTTAGTAGCAGTGATTTGCGACTCTATAACGTGCGCAGTCACAGTTACAGTCAGAGTCACAGTCGCAGTTACAGTCGGAGCATTTATAGCCAAGTTAATATGCAAGTAAAGTGTAATGTAAATAAACTTGGTGCTTTGCCTCTGCTTCTCTTTAGTTATAGCCTGGGCAAGTGTTTAACTATAGAGGTATTTGTTATGAAACTTACTGCTCGGGTTATTGCTGCCTCTCAGCTCAGGTGTGTGTTGTGTGTGTGTTGTGTGTGTTTGTGTTGTTGTGGTTGTTGTCGTGTGGCTGGAGTTTGGCAGCAGCCGCAGCTGTTACACTTTGGCGGCATTCTCATATAATTTATTGCCTTACCGCCTGCCAGGTGAGTGTGCCTTGAGTTGGGTATACTCCCCGCTCTCCCTCCCCCTCCCCACTGCTCTTTCTGTTTGCCTCTCGCTGTCCTTATCACGCTCACTTTGTATCTAGTATATATCCAAGTGTCTATTGCTTTGACTATGTCTATCGCTGCGGCCTAGTTACCCGGCCACAGCTACAAGTTGCGTTTATCACAACTGCCACAACTAGTAGCAAACAAATATGACAGAGCGAGACAAGGAGTGAGAATAGAGAGAGACAGAGAGTGATAAGAGATGGAGAAAGAGCAGGAGCTGAGTCGTGGTGTGTGTACCCAGCTGTAGGCAAACTGTCTTGCTGTCTGCCTGTCCAATTTGAGCTTTCTAATTACAATTTATAAGCTGCCTTATGAGCGGGGGCAGGGGTTACAGAGGGTTGGGGCAGGGCTTAAAGTTGGCAACACAATTTAAAGCCAATAACAACAACAACAACAATAACAATAACAATATTATGCGTTATACTATTTGCAGCTGCTGCAGCATCAGCATCAGCAGCAACAGCCAGCAATAATTGTTATTTCAAAGGCTGCTCGCTTTTGCGTACACTCAGAGAAATATGCAGTGAATACAGCACACCAGTCAGCTACTCATATTATAATAGAATCAAGTAAAAAGTTTGTATTCTTCCCATCTATATAAATACAAGTCTTTGTCCTGAGTGACTGATTGACTGACTGACTGACTGGTAGACACCACACAGCCCAAACGGTTAGACATAGCGATCTAATTTGTGTGTGAGCTGCTACCTTATAGGTGCCACATCTCCCCTATATTGCGCTACATTCATGGTTATACTAGGGACTCCTGTGAGAAGGTCGTCTTTATATAACCTCGCCTACTACAAACGACGCCTTTTCTCTGTGTGTATAACCCACAGACTGGGCAAGGGTAGGGTAGGTGTGCCGGGTATACGCGGGTTGCAGACATGTGCCGGCAGTTTTCCGCTGTTGTTATTTTTACCTACATTCTTTTTTTAATTTCTGCAATATGCGCCAGCAGTTTCAAGGATGCTTTGAGTGGAGCGCATAGAGTCGACATCAATGGAGCGATCCACAGCCCAAGCGGAAATATCGAGTCGTATCTGTGTCGCATACAAAACAAACAGAGCAGCGGGCTGCGGGGACAGAGACACCCAGACAGACAGACAGACAGACAGACGAACAAACGACCACAATTGCAATGGAGTGGAGTGGTGGGAGGGTGGGAGGGGGGAAAGCAGTGAGAGAGCAACGGCTGCAGTTGGTATGAAAAGCCTTTAATCGACAGCAACATATTCGATTTTAATATTCATATGCCGCCATAAATTCACAACAACAAAGGCATACGTTGACTCGTGCAATATATGAGGGTGTTGATATGGCACAACACACACACACACACAAAGGTGGGGGGAGTGGTTGGTTGAGAGCGAAAGAGTGCAGTTCGTGACTGCCATACCTCATTTTATGCCATGATATATATTGTTAAGGGAGGGCCAGCTGTTGCTGGCACTTCATGGAAATGCACTTTTCATCTGCCTCCTGGCAGCGCCTGCATTTTCCAGTCGCCTTTTGTGCTCCCCCCATTATTAACTTATTTAGTCAACAATTTGTTAAAAGCCCCAACTAAACAAGCTGCAATCTAATTGAGACCACAAAGAGGTAGGTTCCTATCGAAAGTGAGAGTAGAAGGAGACGTAGAAATGTGCTAAAAATAAAAGAAACATTTTTAAGTAGTAATAAAATATGTAGAAAGTATATTGAGGATATATGTATATTTATAGACTGATAATTAGATTAAGTAGATTTTCTTGGGATAATAGATTTTTCTTTTGATAATAGATAGTAGAATAATCATTACCTACAATAAACTCTAAGCATACTTAAGCTTTGTCTAGTCAGAAAATTCGAAACTTTTAAAAGAAGTTTTCTATATGGTTTATCAAAACAATTCTTGAAATATAAATACTAAAATAAAATATAGTACGGCCTAATTTAAAAGAGATTTTAAAACAAAAGTAAACTTTTAAAGACTTGAAAATCAATTGAAAAAATATTTAATATTTAGAAGGGTTTGATTATAATGAGAATATATTTATTAAACCAATTCGAGATGCTAAATAATTAAATAAATAATAATGAAATTAATTAATAGTAATTAAATGATAAATATGTAACAATGAAATGAGAACTTGTGGGCTCTAAACAATATTTAGTAAATGAAAAAAAAAAACTATTTTAAAAACTAACAAGAACAATTTTTTTT
The DNA here is from genome assembly GCA_035045005.1 of Liodrosophila aerea. Taxonomy (NCBI): domain Eukaryota; kingdom Metazoa; phylum Arthropoda; class Insecta; order Diptera; family Drosophilidae; genus Liodrosophila; species Liodrosophila aerea. The sequence continues at coordinate 477,079 of JAWNNL010000782.1, read as the reverse complement.
TTTTAGACCCTGTACTTTAAAAAAGTACAAAATGGTCTATTAAGTTTGTGCAAATGACATTTGTGTGTAACAGGCAGAAGGAGGCGTGGCAGACCCCATAAAGTATATATATTCTTGATCAGTACGACGAGCTGAGTCGATCTGGCCATGTCCGTCTGTCTGTCTGTCTGTCTGTCTGTCTGTCTGTCTGTCTGTCTGTCCGTCTGTCTGTCTGTCTGTCTGTCCGTCTGTATGAACACCGAGATCTCGGAAACTATAAGAGCTAGAGACGTAATTTTTTTTTTGTTTGGTTCGTGTATTACATAGGCAGGCCAAGTTTATGTTTTTCATTTGATATCTCATCCCCCTCCCCCTCAAATTTGCAAAAATGTCCTTAGTATATACAGTTTTAGAGTCACTGGATTCATTTGCAGGATTAAAGCTTTAGGTGCTTTGCATGTTTGGTGCGAGTTGCAGCCCAATCGGATAATAAACACCGGAGATATTGGACAAAGAATTTTCAGTACTAGGCAGTTGGCTTGGGGAGGGGGGAAGCCACAGCTTATGCGGCCACTAGGGCGTATGCGTGATTTTTGATTGTGAGCATGAATTTCTGTATGAGTATTGGTTATTGTTTGTATTTGCGTGCATATATGCAGCTGGTATTATCGACGCCCAGGGCAAATCAAAGTACAGGGTCACCTACTGTCGGTTGCGTCCGACTGTAGCTTTCCGAGTTTTTTTTTTTATTTATTTTCGCCGGAATCATTCAGTGTCATCTGAATTTAACCGGACGTGTATATGTGGGAAGGAGATTATGGGGTAAGGACCTTAGCTATTTACAATATGTACAAACAATTATTTACAGGGGAATTACGTTATTTACAAAGTATAAAAAATGTCACGTTATTACACGGGTTGGGAGATCACATGGATGAATCCTCTTCAGACGTCGGAGGGGTGGTGGATCAGCGAGATTGCTCGCTAAAGTGTTCGGGTGCGCCGCGAGTCGGTCAGCATAGCGGCTGCTGTGGTGATTTATTTGGTCTCCCACCAAAACAAGGCGAAGATCCCTTGCAATCGCGCAGTTCGTGACGTACCAGGGCAGCCCAGATGCACGCCGAGCAGCACGTGCCTGCACCACTCTCAGCCTGTTGAGCTGGTGCCTCGACGCAGTATCAAGAACAAGTTGCATTTTCTATATCAAGAATCCCAACGAAGAATATAATTACTCAAGAAAATAAAAATCAGTTTGCTTCTGCCAATTTATGTGTATTGCTATTGCGTCTACTATAATTATAGACTCCTACGTTTATTTCTCAGAAAAATACGTAACAAATAAGTTGGTTGTACCATATTATAAACAATAATTATAGGGTATATCGCAATCAGGCCCTAGACTTAGTTGCTAATCATATGCCAGCCATATGCCTAACGCAATCAGAGTGTCTTACAGCAGACGCCAATTTAAAGCTGGAAAATCAAATGTGGAGCACAAGAAATGAAACTGGCTTAGTATGGCAATGACTATGGCTATGGCATGGCTATGGTTATAATAATCCCCCACACACTGCTCTACACACTGTGTGTGGACAATTGGACCAAGCATGTCAGAATGTGACGCGTACAGCTCATTACAGCCGCAACAAAGGCAAAGGGATAGCCAAAGTAATGGGGCAAAAGCTGTGAGGAGGTGGGAAATGGGAGAGAAGCGTCTATGATGATGATGCTGACACTCCCCGCTTCCGTCTCCGTCTCCGTTTGCGCACTTCAAAAACTTAACCGTTAGGCATATGCGTGATTATCTCCCTCCCTCCGCCCAGAAGCAGCAGCCACTGTCCGAGGAGCAGCAACCACCTCAGTTGAAGCAACAGCCCTTCAACAATTGCGCGCTGACCCAGTTACCCGGCAACAAAGGCGGAAGCAAAGGAAACATGCTGAAAGACCCGAGACAGCACAAATAAAACGCAAAGGGTAAGGGGTGAGGGAGAAGAGAGTCAGGGTAGTATAAAAAGGCACATGTCATCATAGAAATCAGTGAGCGTTGGGCAGCAGCAGCTGAAATGGCCGCTAGCTACAGAGCAACGGCTTATGGAAAATAGAAGGCAGAAAAGTCGCTTGGAAAATTCATTAAAACGAACCGAGCATGAAGCAGGCGCAGGGGTAAAGTGATGCCAAAAGGGGCAGGGCAACGAGCTGGGGCAGGATGCTCTGACATTGCTGTGGCAACAATGGACAATGAGAGTCCAGTTGGCTCCTGGGGCTTATCGTGCTGTGCCATATGTGTGCTACCGAGTACCGACTACAGTTCATAATCAAATATTTAGCATACTTTTTAGCAGAGCTTCTGCATATTACAATAACATTTCCGGTCAGCTTGCTGCAAGTGGAGACATTATCTACACACACGAAGCGACAGCACATGTAGCGTGTAATGCAATGACTGGCCAAAGGGCTGGGTAAAAAAGCAGAGAGAGCGGAAAGAAAAAACAAATTCCATTCGAAATGTGGGGCCCAGTTGTCCGGCACTTGGGAGCGTTAATGTGCCATAACGAATGCATTAGAGACTTTTCAGTTGTAAGCGTTGCCAAGGGAGGCCATTTAAATATTTAATTACGACACACACACACACTCGCATATATATACATCCTGTTGCATTGTGTGTGCAGTGGGTGTGTGTGTGTGTGTGTAAAAGGCTTGACTCAATAGCAGCAAAAGGGAAGCACCGAAAAGTATGCTACAAATTCCGAGCTAAACCTGTGCGCATATGGCACGCAGCATTCGTTGTACAAGAAAACATATGTTGCTACCTCCACACTCGCACACACACACGTGCACACAATCGCACACACCCACACACTCGCACACACACAGTCATATACACGAGCTGAAGGCAGACGTTAGTAATAGCAACAGCTTCTCTGATATCATTACTCAACCAACAAGCCACAAAAACACACGCTCACACACACACACACACACACATAGAATACACACTCACACACACACACACTGTCTATAGCGAGCTAACGTTTTGTTGGCGCTGTGCGTGCCATGTTCGTTTTTTGTCTGCGCGCTGCTTCCTGCCCCTCTGCCCCTGCCCCTGCCCCTCCCCCTGTTTCGCTGTGATATTATCAAGTGAAGTGCTTTTGCGGTTTTTGCCGTTGCTTTGTCTATCACACACACTCACTGGCTCCCACTCATATCCGTGTGCTCTTGATGTATTTGTCTCTGACTCTCGCTTCATTTCTCTGTCTGTCTCGCTGTCTGTCTGTCTGTGTGTGTGTGTGTGTTTGTGTGTGTGCGTTTTGGCTTTGTTATTATTACTATTACCACATGTTGTTTTTGTATTTAAGCTAATTCTTTTATGTACATAAAACGTGCAGCCACATAAAAATAAAAACCAAACAGCAAACAGAGAGAGAGCAAAGAGAGTATAAAGAACAAACGACAAATAACAAAAGCAAAAGCTAAAGCAAAACAACAAAACGCAATGCCATATGATAAGCCAAGTGGCGAATTCAAGCGTAGTCAGCATTGATAGCAAACAGCCCACACCACTCCCCTGCCCTCCCCCCTCACAGTCGAGTGGCGTTATCGTATAAAGGTGCCTACTTCACACAAAATTACCCTTTTCAATTTGCCGCACCAGCTCTCCCCTCTCTTCCTTTGCTTGCCCTCGTTTATTGACTTTTTGTCATTGCCGCTAATGCATAGCAGTAGCAGCAGCAGCAGCAGCATACATAGAGTCAGCATCAGCAGCAGCTTTATTTTTATGGCTCGCATTACGTTTAATGTTTTGGCTTAACTTAGTTACTCTCAATGCTCTCGACTATGCTCATTCACACTTCTTACTCGGAGCATTGTTGTGTGCGAGTGTGTGTGTGTGTGTGTGTGTGTGTGGTAATTAAGTGTCACAAGTAATTACAATACACTTATGCATATGCTGCATGCAACATGGCTTTGTAATTAGAGTTTAGCGCCAATATTAGCCACACACTCCACACGCCGAGAGCAATCACATTTCGCTTCTTCTTAATTTCCATGAATATTCTGTGAGCTCTCAGCCAATTATTTGCCGCCACAGAATTAAGCACAAAACAAACTGCATATAAACTGAAACTTGAAATAAACTAGCTAAACAAGTGAGCTCCAAATAAATTAAACACTAAACTAAGCAAGTGTATAACTAAAATGAATAAGAGAATATTTGAAAATATTTGATTATTTGTATAAATGATTAAACAGATTTTAATGCACAGAGTGCCAAATAAATAACCAAAATATAAGAGTTAAATATTTAATAATTGAAATAAAATATTTTCTCACTTATTTATAATTTATATTTTGAGTGTAAAGTTAAGCCACAAAACTATAAAAAAAAAGAATACTTAAATAAACACTTTTATTCCATTTAATAATGCTAATAAAAAATATAGAAAATAGTTATCAACTATAAAATGTTTGAAATATTTTAAAATTGAAATAAAATATTTTACTATTTATAATTAATATTTCGAGTGTAAAGTTAAGCCACAGAATAGTAGAATTATTAAAAAAAAAATACTTAAATCAATATTTATGTGCCATTTAATAATGGTAATAAAAAATATAGAAAATAATAATCAACTATCAAATGTAGAATATCTGAAAATTAAAATATAATATTTTAATATTTACAATTAATATTTCGAGTGTAAAGTTAAGCCACAGAATAGTAGAACTATAAAAAAGGAATACTTAAATCAATATTTATATTCCATTTTTAATGTTAATAAAACATGAAGAAAATAGTAATCAAAAATATTATATTTAAACACAATTTACACATATTTTTATATAGCACAAAATACATATTTAGACATATTAAAAATTCTATAAATATAAGCTGAAACTTGACAGAAAAACACCAACTCGCTTCAAGCTCTCACCTTGCCTCCCACAATAATAGCAATTTATGCCCACTCTCGCTTTTGTTGTTATTGTTGTTGACTCGAAAGCAAGCCGAGCGTAATGCTAGCTTAAGCAGCACTTAAATAAATAACTAAATAGACATAAATAAACATTTCTTTTATTTTATAAATTGACAATTGGCTGGCGTACCGAGCGTCGTCGTCTCTCTATGCTTTACTGCTCCATTTCTCTCTGTGCTAGATATAGATATAGTAAAGTATGGCTGGCTATCACTGCTGTACTACTGTAAATTTACTCAACCTGCGTAAATATTAAATATTTATATTGTTCTCTTCTCTTTTATTTTTCTCTTTTTATGTACCGTAATCGTAATATACTTCATCTACTACACACACCACTACAAACTTGCCTCTTCAACATCTTCAACTACTCTGTCTGCTGTGCTGTGCCTCTGCAACAACTACAACTACTGTAACTGTAACTGCAACCCCGATCCGATGCGACCTCTTCTATATGCATCCCACCACATACAAATAAATATATATATCAATCTCTGCCTCGACTCGACTCGACTGTGTGTGTGTTCTGTGTGTGGCGCCATCTACAGCGCGGAAGCGACGAACTATTGAGTCAAGCAGCAGTCATGGCGCCCGCTTCCGACAATAATAATCAGGATCTGGCCACAAAGAAGGCCAAACTGGACTCGAGCACCGTGCTGGCCGGCGGAATTGGTAAGTTTTCACTCTCTTTCGCTGTCTTTATCACTTTATCGCTATCACTCACTCTCACGCTCTCCCTATCCTCAAATACTTGCTGTGTAACTCGCTGCAATCGCTTTATCACTTAAGCTCTATGCGACTTAGCCAGGGGCGTAGTCAAGGGGATAGTATTACGTGGCCCCTGTTTTTAGAATATGTAAACTGATTACTACATTAATATGTAGTCAAATCTTGACAAAAGTTAAAAGGTAGAGGTATAAATCCCCTCTTTATGTAACTAATATGTTTTTTTTTTTTGTAAAATTTAATTTTTTTTTTTTTTTTTTTTTTAGAATTTTTCTAATTTTTGCCATTTTACTGTAATGTTACTTACCTTAATATTGTTCTTCTTTGTTATTAATTCCACACAATCTTAACTATTATTACTTATTATTAACTAGCACTTTAAATAAGTCCTTTACTTACTTCTTAATCTTGTTTTTTTTTTTCTTTTTTTTTTTTTTAATTGAAAAATTTGTAAAGAATTTTATCTGAATTTTTAATAAATTAAATTCTTTAAATTTTATGACAAATAAATCAAACTTGTAGACTTTTAAATCTATTTAAAATGTTACTGAGTTTCTTCCGCTTATAAAGTGATCGAAATTTCTACTTTAATTATACATTAAATTCAATCTTTTTTCACATCGCTGACCCTGCCTACTATAAAAATTACTGACTACGCCCAGGCTCTTACCACTTGTCTGCGGCTTTAGCTTTGCCTTGGCCTTGCCTCTAAGCTCATTTTATTGCACATCTGGGCCGATTAACTTAAGTGCACTCTGCAGCCCAGTGTTTAGGCCTAGAGTTAAGGGTCGGTCGAATTAACTAACGCTTTATAGACGAGCAACGGCCACGCATTATATAGAACCAATGGCCAATAGCCAAATGGACAAAAGCCAGCTTATTGTAACTGTAGCTGAAGCACGCAACTCGGGCTGGCTCTCGCTTATAGCCAATTAACCTCGCTAATTAGCATGGAAGCAAACATTTCCAACAGACTGTTGTTGTTGTTGTTGTTGTGCTTTGCGGTTCGGTTCGGTTCAGTTGTTGTTGTTGTTATATATGGAAAATAAAAGTATGACGCTGCTCCGCACTTACAACGAAATTCTAGTACATTAATTAGCCCCACACACACTCACACACACACACATACACACTGTCTGGCGTCAAGTAATAAAGCTAATCAAAAACCGCTGGCGCCAAAAAGCGTAAACCCAAAATACCAGAACTTGTGTACCACACATTAGGCAAATATTTTGACAGGAGTGGAGAACCGAAACCGAAAACCGAATACGAAAAGTCAAAAGTCGAAACCGAAAATCACTCTGCCACAAAATGATTTCAAATACAAGCAAATCCACGCGAAAATATGCCAAATAATTTCAAAATAATATACTGCGCTTTTTTCTGAAATTCGATTAGCCAGTGTGTGTGTGTGTGTGTGCGTGTGCGAGTGTGTGTAAATTTAATATGCTTTTGGGTTTTCCAATTAGCAGACATTAGAAGCGCGTCGATGCTTTGAAAAACGCTTGTAATTAACTACTTGAATTTCTTTTGCAATAGTCAAAAAACACACACACACACCCTCACACACACACTCACACCCTCACCTGGCTAACAAAAATAAACGCAAAAAGCAAAAGCATAATATTTATTTATTACTCTACAAAGAACTTTGCTATTAATTAAAAAGCAACAAGAGCGTGTGCCTGCTGCAGAGTGTGGGAGGAGACTGGGAGTGTGTGGTCGAGGGGGTGGCGTGTGGGGGGAGACAGATAAACAGTCGCATGTACAGTTAGTAACTGAGTAACTGCTGCTGCTGCTGCTGCTGTAGCCCCAATTGTCCAGGTGTGCCCTTTTTTTGCGTTCGCAGACTGCAGACTGCAGACACCCCAGCGGCATTTGAGTAGCAATTCAGGCATGCCAACTCAGCCCGAGCTGCTGCTGCTGGCCCAGCGTTGCCAGACTGTCTGAGAGTGTGAGCATGCGATTGCTAGTAGCGTGTAAAACCCAGCCATAGTGCATTGACACCTGCCCACTGCCACAGCCAGCATTCCCCAACTATTATGCACAGTTGCCACACGCAGCATAATGGTGCCAAAAGTGGTGTTTATGAGCAGTGTTGAAAGTAGTTCTTAAATGCGTGTGATTATTATAATTTTTACTTTTTATTTATTTATTTATATAATATCAACTAAGTGCAGTTGATCAAGATGTAAAAATTAAATTAAAATTAAATTTTTTAATTAAAATATTAAAGTTATTTAAGTATAAAATTTAAAAAAATTAAAGAACAAAGTGAACGAAATTAAAATTAAAATTAATATTCTGGGCACTAAAATAAAATTGAATAGTTGACTTTTGTATACAATATTTTAGCTTTGATTTAGGTAAAATGTTCCTTATTTTATAAAACTTTATATTATTTCTTTGAGAACAGAATTGTTGAGTTATTTGAACTTTTATATTACTTCCTTGAGAACAGAATTGTTGAGTTATTTAAATGAAAATATAGTATAGTATAGTATATATAGTATATAGTATAGTATAGTATAGTATAGTATAGTATACAGTATAGTATAGTATTGACAATAAGTTCATACATTTCATTTTTAAATCATTTTGAGATTCAACAAATTCTTCTTTAATGAAAGAAATAGAAAAAGTTAATTATTTTATACAATTTTAATAAGCAATCATTCATGAATGATGAACAATTACCTAGGAATATTATGATGGTTCTTCTTGAATAAGCTAGTTTATTTAGCTAACTCTTTTTTGGTGCTCTTTGTGGTTATGTTTTTATTACTGTACAATTTTAAATGTATTTATTTTATAAATGTTGCTTACTAATAGAACAAAATTGTTTATATATTTAAACATAAAATATCATTAATTAACTTCAAAAGTTATTATGGTATTTTTGAAAAAAGGGGCTCAACTTCTTCTATTCATTCCTGATTCAAGCTTTCAAGCCGTAGTGGCAACCGTGGTTTTCATCGGCCACCTGCGGCCTTTTTAATTTGCCACGCAAAGTTCCCCTGTACACATGCCAGACATTGCTTATTTCTTACATTCTTTTTTTAAAGTTGGCTTAAAGTTCCTTAAATGCTATACAAAAGGCAGCCGAAACGTGCAAAGTGGCAGCAATGAATTCATTTCTGTACAGATGTGTGTGGGGTGGGGGGAGCACACTTAAAGCTGTCGGCACAAAAGGCAGCAATACGTTGGAGCTGACGAAAATAATAACAAAAGAAATTGCTAAATAAATGTGTAAGGACACTTTTATTGCATTGCAAACGCCAGCACAGAGCAGTAGAAGCAGAGGCCAGACAAGTAAATAGGCGAGAGCAACAATAAGCATTGTGTGGCCAGCCTTAGATAAACACACGCAACAGCCAAAGAATGCCAAAAAATGTATCTACACCCCGACCACACTCTCTCCCCCCGACCACACTCTCTCGCCACTCTCTCTGTGGCTATCTCTCTATCTGTGCTTTGCTTTCTTTTCGTTCGCTTACTTTTGCTGTGGTTTGGCACGCACCACTTGTATGCCCCACACACACTGAGTGAGTGTGGCCAGCCTAACAGAGACTGTCTGTCTGTCTGTCCGTCTGTCTGTCCGTCTGTCTGTCCGTCCGTCTGTCCATTGTCAATTGTAGTTGTATCGCTAAACCAATACACATTGAGCAGCGTTTCCGTTACATGAGCTTAGCAACATGCAACAAATTTTGCACGTAAATGTAATAAAAACACTTCAACTCTCCGGGTGTGTGTGCGTGGTGGTGTGCTGTGGTGTGGTGTGTGTGTGAAGCACACACTTGAGCCAAGTGGGCAGGCTGCGTGCCTCGGCTCAGCTTACAATGCAAAACGGGCACTAATACACCTGCAGCCCTATACATATACTCCCATCTACTATATGTATATAGTATATTGTATATTTATAAGCACTTCTTATTGTTGTTGTTGTTGCTGTTGTTGTTGCTGCTGCTGTTAGGTTACTTCCGTCTGGTCATGCAATAAATACTCGCAATTTCTTAGCGGCATTTGATTTATTTTATTTTGATTATTATGCATATTTTATGCAGGCCAAATTAGACCCCGGGGATGCCGCTGCTCAACGAGACGCTTGGCTAATTCAAGCCACGCAAACCCTCACACACACACACACACAATCACACCACCAATAGCCACACCTTCCCCTGCCCCCACACTCCACTTGCAGCTCAACCAAGCCGCGTCCACGCTAAGCCGTGGCAATGTCGCGTGTTTGCCATTGCTGTTGTGCTGCTTGTTTATTGTTACAGCGCACACACACACACACACACACACTCACACACACACACATGTCAGGCTTTGCTTGTATAGCCGGCCAATATTTGTTTGTTTATTGAGCGACTCGGGGTGGCGACTATTGGTCAACAGCGTGTCAGGGTTCAAGGTGTTAAGGCCTAACAGTAAAAAAAATATTCAAAAAAAAAACCGAAATAAAAACAACAGCTGTCTGCACGTATAACCGGCGAGTTTTCACTTTTACATAGCCGGAAAAATTGTGAAAAATTCTATGGAAATTCATTAAAGTAGGAAGTGAGCTTTGAATTAAAGTGTGAATGAAGTGAGAGGAATTAGTAGGAGTAAAGTAAAGCTTAGGCTGTAGAAGTTAAGATATAGGCGAAATATAACCAATAACAAATTATAAAAAAGTAGGGAAAGCTACAGTCGGACGCAACCGTCAGTAGGAGACTCTGTACTTCGATTTGCCTTGGGAGTCTTTAACAGTAGCAGAATATATGAACATACTCACATACATTTACACACACATATATACGTATGTGTGTATACATACACACATACACTTATACATACAAATATACGCGCAAATACAATCAATAACCAATACTCATACAGCCATTCATACCCACAATCAAAAATAAACAATCAGTGAAAAAGTGTACGGAAATTTCATGATGCCAAAGATCTGTTTGTATCTAATTTACTCTAAATTTAGAGCAAAATAAAGTTTCATTTTTAAACGAACTGTATCAAAATTCCAGCTAATAAAGCAGCTTTAGTTACTTATGATATTTGTTTTAAAAATATTTTCAATATAAACTATTAACTAAGAAAATAAAATATTGTTTAAAATACAATTTTATATACAACATATTCCAACTCGTAGAATAAGTATTCTCCAGTTTTCAATGCGCTTGATTTCCACCAACTAGTACATATACTAACCGCTTAATCACAGTTTATATAAAACTGTATATCCAACTACTAAACATTGTCTTGCCAAGACGTCAGTGCTGCCATTTCAATTTCCAACTAAATGTCAAGCAATCAGCTTGGCCCAGACTTGAGCCACTTTTATGGCAAGAGTCAATAACAGAATAAGGACGACAGTTTTGTGTGTGGGTGTGTGTGCATGCTGTGTCCTGTGTCCATATTGTCCCACTGCCTGTCCGTCTGTCTGTCCATAGAGAGCGCGTGCCAAGAGTAAAGTGGCAGTGGGGCATTGAGAGGGACTCTTCGCACGTCTGACTTTGCGTTGCGTGTAAATATTTTCGCAGTCAATAAAATAATATTGTCATATTTTTCGCCCCTTCTTCTCCACTTTTTTTTCCTGCTGTCATTGTCTGTATAAATATTGAGAGAGCACTGCAAAAACCAGAATAAAAATCAGAATCTGCGCTGGGACAGCCGCAGGGCAAACAGCAATCAGACCGCCGACCAGACGCAGACACTGTCAATGCGATCATTTATGGCAGGCACTGTGCGTGCGGTTAGCGCTTAATGTGACTCAAAGATCTCTTCGTACTATATGTATTAATTAATTAAGCACACGAACCGTTGGCATACTTATAAGGGCAACTGTACAGCAATGCTCTCTGCGCAGAAATGAAGTGGAAAAAAGAAAGTTATGCCGCCGCACCGCACTCGAGACTCTCTCTTAATTTACACAATTGATATACCCCAAGACACAGCCACTCGAGGGGAGGGAGGAGGGGAGAGGGTGAAGAAAAAGGAGAAACTATTCCCATAATTGAAATGCAATTAAAATGTGTAAGCGTCTCGTCTAGATGAGCGTGCGTTGACTTTTCGCATGCCTGCATGCGCATGTCTATGATGACTCTCCTCCAATCTCTCCTCTCCTCTCCTCCCCGCTCGCCTGTGTGTGTCTATGTGCTGACAAATTTTTAATGAATTACATTACTTGCGGGTGTTAAGCCCAGGCCCAAGCCCAGGCGCCCAGGCCTTGGCTGAGAGCTGCAAAAGCGAAAAAAAATCGTTATTTTCAATTATGGCTGGCCTGGAAAAACAGCAAAAAAAAAAATGTGGAATGAGTGTGGGGAAAATGTGGAAAGCGCAAACATGGCTGCTGGCGTTGAGTTACAGTTATTCAAAACTTTGCGCTATGATTGATTATGCACAGACAGATGTTTAAATTAAAGACAAGGCGCTTGCCAAACGTAAATATCATTAAGTCGCAACGCACACACACACACACACACCCCCAACACACGCGGCCTACAATTTAAAATTTATGATGTGTGTGAGCTTGTAAAAACCTAATTTACTGTCGCATAATTAAAGCCAATGTTTGTGTGTGTGTGTGAGTGTGTGTATACACACATATACAAATACACAAATGCCCATATAGCGCCTCTACATTAAACCATTAAATGTTGCCACATAAGCACAAATTTAATTGTTATTAACAATCAGCACTTTCTGCTGCTTTCGCCACTGTCATTGGTCAGCTGCTACACACAGAGAAATAAGCACTGAGATCGTAAAGCGAGTTTTATTTCGGCTTTTAATAGCTCACATAGTCTAAAGAATGTGTGGTACATGTTTTTGATGGCGCTTTATCCAAATATGAAGTCCGTTTTGGTCCTGTACATCTAGTATTTGCGACATTTGGGCATCCAGCAGTATAAGCATCAGTTTTGACTGCAGTTACAACTATTTAACTTGAGATTTTTATAGCTCTATAACCTGCAAATGATCTCAAATAACTCTGCACTCTATATTCTTTAAATTTATGCTTTTAAAACTTATAAATCATCTAAGAAATCCTTTTTTTTTTTTTTTTTTTTATTTATTTTCGCCGGAATCATTCAGTGTCATCTGAATTTAACCGGACGTGTATATGTGGGAAGGAGATTCTGGGGTAAGGACCTTAGCTATTTACAATGTGTACAAACAATTGTTTACAGGGGATTTACGTTATTTACAAAGTATATAAAATGTCACGTTATTACACGTCTAAGAAATCCTACAATAAAATCTTAAGTCTGCAGCAAAACTGTTGCCTACTTTTAGGCCTTAAATTTGAATGGAAGTAAAGGAATAATTTCCACTTTTTGGTTTAGTTTAGAATGATATATAATTGAGAATGTTTTAAATTTGTTAATAATATTTTTAAATAATTTTATTTTAATTTATTTTTTACATTTTAATGTAATTTAATTTTATTTTTTATTATTTTAATTTCGAATTGTACTAAGCGTACTTTATATCTTTTGCCTAGATTCAAATTATATAATTTTTATTCTTTTATTAATTTTTTTTTTTTTTTTTTTTTTTGTTTTTTTATCTCATACTAGATATAAGATTTGGTCCACCTATAATTTTCCGTCCATGTGTTGTTAAGGTACATTTTATGTTAGTACAGGTTCTACACTTAATAAAGAAATATAAAAAAAAAAAAAAATTAATTTTTTTATACATTTTTCCGACTGCATAAAATACATTCAACCAAATATCTTTCAATATTTTATTTTATTTATTTCACCTTATTTTTGTGCGAAAGTGTGGCGCTTTTATTGTGGCAAATACATACAGACAGACGCGTTTCCATTCATTTTCATTTACCTTTTTCGTTTGGTGCTTTTTGTTTGCTTTATGAATTTAAATTGTCATTAATTAACTTTGTGCATGTTGGCATCATCATCAGGGTTGGGCAAACACAATACACAATACTCAAATTATTACACATATGCCACAGCTACAGATGGCAATACAAACATGTGTATACACACATTGGGGGTGTGTGTGTGTGTGTGTGAGTGTGCACAGCTGACCATCCATTATTTTGCGCACTGCCCTCGCTGGGGCCCAACTCAATTACAGTTTGTAAACTTTTCAATTAGCCATAAATAGTTTATGTATATTTTTCATGCAATTCATCGAACGCCGCTGCATGACGCTGCATGTGTGTATGAGCTTAATTGAAAACTGAACGTATGTATGTGCGTGCTGACCTCTGACCCCCCAGCGTGTGTGTGTGTGTATTGTATGCGTGTCATTAATACAGTTAAGCTTTAGTCACAGCTCATTTTAACGTGCAACAGTGCGTATGATTGCTATTTATATCCATGTTCCATTGACAGCACGAGGCGCGTGCCACGCGCAACAAGCATCATTATCGAATGCAAATTTCCCTGGCACTTTTCTTGCTTTTCCCCATTCTCAATTCTCAACTCAGCTCAGCTCAGCAGTTAATGTGTCTGTCTGTGTTTACTCTACACATTTTTTGTCACTTGCTTTTGATATGAGCTGCTTCTTTTAATATTTTCATACTTAAATTGAGAAAGGAAAATGGGAAAGTAAGACAGTATATACATATATTTAATTCAGTTGTATGTTGAGCTTATTTCAAGCACATTTAATGGCATTTATCGCAGTGTACTTTTGAGCTGAAATATGATTGATATAAGTGCTTGTAGACATTCAAATACTGATGCTTAATTCAAATGAGTAGAGGAAGGAAGTAGTGTGTTAAGCCTTTCATGCACCATATTACCAGGGGGTAAAGATCTATTGTAACTTTTCTTGAAGCTCTGATCCAAAACCAAGTAGTGGAGTGGGGAGACTACTGCAACTGCCTCAGAAAGGATGACTTTTCCATCTAGAAGTATAATGTTACTTACTTGTAGACAATATATACATATATATATTCCTAAAATAGTTTCTTTTTTTCATAAGCTATTCAGTGCAGTTCACAGTTCAGATTCCAGCTTCCATTTTCACCATATTTATCAACACTTTAGACTGCTTGAAGTGTTCCATCCAATCTACTATAGTACACAGACTTTTATCCCACTGTACCTGCGGTTAAATCGATCATATTGGCTCTGCTTTAAAGCACTCTCAGCTCCACAATGCTCTCTCTTTAATACTACTATGCCTGAGGCAAACAGTCCAATTGCCTCACTGAGCAAACTCAAATTGTTGTTCAATTTTTTTTTTTCGATGTTTCTCTTTTTTTTTTATTCTTCAGTTTCAACTGCAGCTGCTGCAGTTGCTGCTGCAGGGGCCTTGTTGGCTGTGTTTCCGGCCGTCGTTGACTCGTCGCCAGTTTCCTTTTCAATTATGCCCCAGCCCAGCACCACACTCAACTGCAGGCCAGGTAGAGTGGGTGGGTAGTGGGTGGTGGGTGGTGGTTGGGCCCTCAAGGCATTTGCCTCGCGCTTTGTTCGATTTGCTCATTGCACTGTTACGGGTTTTCGTTTTCACACCATCAGGCAGCGTTTGTTGCGATTTGTTACAAATCTAGCAGAGCAATGCAACAACAACAACAACTGCAACAACAGCAGCAAAACCCAAATTGAGTTGTTGATGGCGTACGTCAAAAAATCCACAAATTTTGCGCTGCTTTTTGTTTTGCTCCTGATGCTCTCACGTTCTCCAACGGATTCCATGTTTCAATTTTCGTTTTTAGAGTTTTTTCGCCTTCTTTTTGTTATATTTATGTTTCGTTTTGGTTTTCTTCTACTATTTTTGTCCGTTGCTCGTTGACAACGTCATCATGCATGATAGATAGTTTTACATATTTTCGCTGCCGTCGTTTTTTCCGGCAGCTGCCCAGCGGCACTTTTGATTTGTTGTTTGTCTTTTGCAGCACGTTTCCGCTGTTGCTGCTGCTGCTACTGCTGCTGCTGTACAGTTTTATTTAGTTTCCTTATGCCAGCACCTAATTGTCTGCTTTGGGGTAGGTTTGTGGTGTGGAAAACTCATTGACTAAGGCAGAAAGTCAGTATTAGACTTTTAAATTTATTATTTATTTTTTATAAATTTTTTTATATTTTAAAAATTTACACAAATAATAATATTTTTACACATTTTTCCATTTAAAGCAAATTATAAATTTTATTATACATTGAAAAAAAATGCACTAAATATTTATACATAGAAATTTATAATTTTTAATATTTTTACAGAAAATATTTTTGTATTAATTTTATAGTCGTTTGCCTTAGCTTGAACTTCTTAAACTAAAGTTTATAATATCAGTAACTAAACTATATAGCATATTCAACATAAATATATAGTTCCTCAAGTAAATTTTTAACGTCTTTAGTTTTCATTATTCTTGTGGTTTTTCGACTTTCTTAACTTCATTATTAATTTAAATACATTTTTTTTATATTTTAAAAAATTACACAGAAGAGAAATTAAAATTTTTCCATTCAAAGCAAAATATTAATTTTAATATATGTATATTGTAAAAAATTACACAAAATATTTATACATAGAAATTTATATATTTTTCATTTACAGAAAATATTTTTTTTTATCAATTTTAAAGTCGTTTGCCTTAGCTTGAACTTCTTAAACTAAAGTTTATAATATCAGCAACTAAACTATATATCATATTCACCATGAATATATAGATCCTCAAGTACATTTTCAGTTTTCATTATTCTTGTGCTTTTTCGACTCATTTCATTAGAGTAAAAACTGCCCACACTCTTAGCCATAACAGGTATACGGTGGTCATGTATTCATTAGACTTTTCGCACAATATTTTGTATTGCTTGTTATTTATGGCAAGGGCCGGCTTCACTTTGGCGCATTGATTTTTAATAAATTGCCTAAAAAAGAAAAAATAGCCAAAAAATATGCCGGTGCACTTTGGCTGCCCTGCCGATGCTTGCATAATTTCGTTTCAACTTCATTTCCGTTTCGAACTAATCAAAAAGTGTAATTTCCGATTAGTTGTATTCAGCATCGAGTGCCGGACTGCAGTTGAACCGAACCGAACCGCGTCAAGCCGTGCCGTGCCTGCCGTACCCTGCCGAGCCGAGCCTCTCCATTACTTTTGCCTCAAGTTGACCTGAATGCCAGGATGAATGATGACGCTGGGGAGGATTGGTAGACGGGGATGGTGATGGGGATCGTTGGGGTTCTCCCCTATCTACCCCTTTTGCTCATTGTTATAAATCGGTACATTGACCCATGCAGGGTTTTTATTTTTTTTATTTTCACTTTGTGGCTAGTTAAAGTTGCGGCTAGTTGAGCAGCAACAGGAAGTGGAACGTGGCAGGCAGGGAGGGGCACTGACTGACCCTTTTTATTATACATGAGTAGTGAAAGCGGTTAACAGTTACAATGTGTGACTGCTAAATGTGACCGAGTGATAAGAGCCATTGCACAAGGCAAACTTTGTGGCAGCTCGAACAATGCAAAAGTCAATTATAAAGCAGCGGTTTTATTCAAGAAGAAGCCACATATAAATTAGATAGAAAGCTATGGCAGCTAAGGCCTTAATCTCTGCTAAGAATGAGTATAAATTTTAGTACAATTATTTAGATATTATTGTTAATAAGAGACCTGTGTACTGCGAGCTAAAAGATCTCTTGTACTCACTGCCTACAAAGTGATTTATAGCTCTTCAGGCAGTTCTAGTGCATCTGAGAAATAGTTGCTTAAATGGATTAGTCTTAGCATACATGCTGTCGGTCAATTTCCCAGAATGTTTTCGGATGTTTCATCGGCTTCAAGCCAGCTAAGACCTTACTCTTTGCTATGAATTTCTATAAATTTTAGTATAAATGTTTACTTATTATTATTAATCAGAGATCTGTGTACGGCGACCTGAAAGATCTATCTACAAACTAAGGTATAGCTCTTCAGCCACTTCGATCGCTTGCAGATATGACTCTTAGTTCTATCAGCTCTACTGTATCTAAGAAGAAGTCTAAATGGATTAGTTTCTGCCTTCTTACTGTCGGGAAATTTCCTAGAATGTGCTCTGATGTTTCATCTTCTTCAAGGCAGCGTCTACACACTACATCTCCACAACCATCTTGAGATTGTTAAGCAGTCTGAAATGCTCTGTAAATATGACTGAGACTATCTCAAACAGTCATCAGCTCTTTAATATTCTCCATAACTTAATTGAAACCAAATTCATAATCTAGTATAAATTGAATGAATAATCGATCGATTATAATGATATCACTTCACTTGCTATCACTACTCAAATTACTGCCAACATTTAGCTTTCATTCTCTCTACTGTCAAGCAGACTAAATACATTTTCTTGGAATTTTTAAAGTGGCGCAATTAAAGCATTCACAGTTGTGGCATATTAGAGAGGTGGCAAGTGGCATGTGGCATGTGTGCTGTGGCAAATTGCAGTCAAAAGCACACAACTAGCAGTGGCAACTGTTCATTTTTTGGCAATTGGCATTGTCGTTGTCGCTCTCGTTGGCTATCTCTAGCCAGATGCTGTTTGCTTGTTTAGCAACTGCGGTAAATACTGTAAATACACACACTCACACACACACACACAGAGAGCGGGGAAAAAAAGGAATGACTGCTGCAACGGCTGCAACATTTCATTTGCATATGAGCCAAACACACACACACACATGGAGTGTGGGGAAAAACAAAACGAAACCAGAACATTAACAGGTGTTGACTAAGCTCTGGCCTAGCTCCTGTCTGTAGGCTCCTCCTGCCCTGCCCCGCCCTGCCCTGCCCTGCCTCCTCGCGGTTTATGTTTGTTTGTGTGGTGTATCTTTTTTTGTGCCTTGCCACAAAATTTGTTTGCTTTGTGTTTATAAAAATTTAAGGCACTTTGGACAGATGCAGCGCTGGAAAATCCCTAAAAAGAGGCAAGGTCTAAAATCCCATTTGTGCCGGCTACGAGGAGGCATGCAACCCGACAATGTAGCCTCACTTTATTTATGCAAAAATAACAAACAAACGGCACACCAAGGCAAAGCCGCACAACAACAATAACTGTTGTCTATGTGAGTGTGCGAGTGTGTGTGTGTGTGTGTGTGTGTGTGGGCCGGACATTGTCGCCGTGTGGATTATTCACAGTCGTTGCAAGTGTGCAATGAATGAATTTATGCGCCCCGGCTGTAGTCCATGCCACGCCCCACTCCCCACTCCCGCCCCCCTCTCACTGTGCCGCTTAACTGTGCAAAATGCATACAAATGCCGCAACGCTTGGCCGTGTTATCAGGCATTTTATTTCGCTCGCTGTGATTTTTATGCGAAAGCAAAAACTGTGTAAATTAAGCGGCGCACGGAAGCGGAAGTGCAGCCATTGTCATTAAGTGCACAGACGCCATTTGCCCCGGCAGCTGTTAATATTTAAAGCGGCTTATTAATTAGCTGAACTCGCTCTACCTCTACCTCTACTCCTACCTCTACCTCTACCTCTACCTCTACCTCTACCTCTACCTCTACCTCTACCTCTACCTCTACCTCTACCTCTACCTCTACCTCTACCTCTACCTCTACCTCTACCTCTACCTCTACATCTACCTCTACCTCTACCTCTACCTCTACTCTACCCCTCAATCAATCAAACTCGATACTCGATTCTTTTACTATATAGCTAACTATTTTCATCTTGTTTCTTTGCAGCCAAAGCCTCAAAAGTCATACACTTGCGTAACATTCCAAACGAGTCGGGCGAATCGGATGTAGTTGCACTGGGCATACCCTTCGGACGTGTGACAAATGTGCTGGTATTAAAGGGCAAGAATCAGGCGTTTATCGAAATGGCCGACGAGATATCAGCCACATCGATGGTATCCTGTTATACAGTGAATCCACCACAGATGCGTGGCCGCATGGTCTACGTCCAGTTCTCCAATCATCGTGAGCTAAAAACGGATCAGAGCCATAATGTAAGTGTGAGAACTATCTATAGATACACTGTGAAAAATGCAGTCTTAAAATGAAATTAAACCTCTGATTGAATGAGACATTTGAGTAGAGGAAAGTAACTCTCTCTCCTATATGCCAAATCACCTTTATAATTGGCCAAGTCTGGGCTTATTTCTCGCAGTGCATGCAGTGCATATTTAAATGTTAACCCATATAGATACACTGTGAAAAAGTACAGTCTTAAAATGAAATTAAACTTCTGATTGAATGAGACATTTGAGTGGAGGAGAGATACACCTCAATGCTCTCTCTCTCTCTCCTGTATGCCAAATCACCTTTATAATTGGCCCAGTCTGGGCTTATTTCTCGCAGTGCATATTTAAATGTTATCCCATATAGATACACTGTGAAAAATACAGTCTTTAAATGAAATTAAACTGCTGATTGAATGAGGCATTTGAGTAGAGGAAAGATACCCCTCAATGCCAAATCACCTTTATAATTGGCCAAGTCTGGGCTTATTTCTCGCAGTGCATGCAGTGCATATTTAAATGTTAACCCATATATATGTATTAAGTAACTAAATCTGTCTGGTTTAAGTGTTATTAATGTGGCAATTAAGTTTCGGTCAGAGGCAAACAACGATTTATATGCAAATGCCAGGACGCTGACTCTCGTTATTATTATTTGGGTCGCCCTCTCAGACTCTTTGATTAATTACAATCTCAAGAGAGGCAGCTTAATTCCCCCCACACACATGCATAGTTAAGGCAAAAGATACGCAGATAGATACAGTTACAGATAGAGATACACACACGCTTAGCCATTCATAAATGCTTGACGGTCGAAACCAATTTCTAATTTTAATTTCGTAAGCCACAAAGTCAGTGGCAAAGTTTAAAAAGCTTTCAAATAAATATACAAAACCCCAGCACACACACACCACACACACACACACACACACACGCACACACAGATAGATGGAGATAAATGTATACATGTGATAGAGAACTATATGGTTAGACATATGCCTGACAAAAGCAGTGAAATGCATAGTTTTTGGGGTTTTTGTGGTGGAAACACACACACACACACAGACACACACACAAACGAAAGCCACAAGGCAACACACACACACACGTACTGCGGGACAAATGGACACATGTAGGACGGCAGCTGCTTAGCACAAAGTCAAAAGCATATTTTGATTACTTAAATGAAAATAGCAGCAGCAGCAACAAAAACAACAAACCCAAAACGACGTTGTCACCTTTCCACTTATGTGTGTGTGAGCGTGTGTGTGTGTGTGTGTGTGTGAATGTATGAATGTGTATCTGTATGTGTATGTCACCCGCCTCACAGCTGCTGAATGCGCCAGCTAAACCCAAAATGACCCCAAAGCAAAACTACTTAAAAAGAGATCGTCAGAGTTTTTGCTGCATAGAGCAGCCAGCAGTCGGGTGTGCGCGACAGGCAATGGCAAGAGCTGTTTAAGGCAGTACTTTGATCTCAATTTCAGGCTAAATTTTAAATTGAAGTCAAGCATTAAGCAAGTGTCTTTTCATCAGTTATATCTATACAATTATAGCCAACGAGTTGCCCCGAGTACGCCCTATTATCAGCATAAATGTGTTGACATATCGATAGTAATCGATAGTAGTTTGCAACTTTGTGACCTTAGGGGAGGTCTAGGGTCCATAACATAACATCTCATAGATAAATTAGGTCAGTAGTTCTTATCGTTTGGGCTGTGCGTTGTTGATCAGTCAGTCAGTCAGGACAAAGAACTTTGAATATATACAGATATTAAAGTGAAGACTAACAGCATTTGATGACAGATTAGCATGGTTGTAATTTCATTACTATATTCAATCTAAAAGTCCTTAATCAGGGGGATATTTACCTTAGTTCCGCTTCTTATCTTTGAGATACTTTTGCTTCTGAGTTGTATCTCCTTTAGCTGAGCTCAGTTGACAGTAATTAATGCTTGAAGCAAGTGTCTTTTCATCAGTTATATCTATACAATTATAGCCAACAAGTTGCCTCGAGTACGCCCTATTATCACCATAAATGTGGTGACTTATCGATAGTAATCGATACTATTTCGATAATTTGTGACCTTAGGGGAGGTCTAGGGTCAATAACATAACATCTCATAAATAAACTAGGTCAGTAGCTCTTACCGTTTGGGCTGTGCGTTGTTGGTCAGTCAGTCAGTCAGGACAAAGAACTTTGAATATATACTGATGGTTGTAATGTCATAACAATAATCACGCTAAAATTCACTTTGATGCCGTATATCTTTACTAAAGGTTAGGTAGGTTAGGTAGAGCCGGATGGGAAGGTGTCCCTCACATAGACCTAGTGGTATATTGTGATACTATCTTTACTATAGTTTTACTTCTTATCTTTGAGATACTTTTGCTTCCGAGTTGTATCTCCTTTAGCTGAGCTCAGTTGACAGTAAGTAACACACTTAGTCAGCGTTTCATTTCCATTCACTTTATAAACATACAATTAGACCGCCTAACTGCATACGCACAAACCTAGCAGACGCGGTCTGCCAACTGCAGTAAGGGTATACAAAAAGAGAGGAAAAAAAGGTTAAGAGGCTGCACAGACTTGGATGTCAACAGCAGCAGCAACAACAATCAGGAGAAGGCAACGTCAGGCCAAATACAATACAGTTACATTTCACTGATTACCTTTTGGCTGTGTACGCCTACGTGAGGGGGGTGTGGCCAGATTTCTCTTGTTAACTACTAATCCTGGTAAAAGGCCTTGTAGCTCCACAACCTCAATGCAGACAACTCAGACGAGTGGAAAAGTCAACGCTGTCTGCTGTCTTTGCTGCTTTGCTGTGCTTTGCTCTAGTGGAAAATCTCTTAAAATGCATGAGTGTATGCGTGCGTGTGTGTGTGTGTGTGTGTATGGGCTTAATCTTGTGTGTAGAGCTGAGCTGTTTGTATGTAGTTGTCTGTAGTTGCTGCTGCTGCTGCTGCTGCCTGCCCAACATATTTATACAATTTCTCATTTCATTCACTTTTCTTTTGCTGTTTTTTTGCTCCTTGCTGCCCATTGTCAACATGGTGTGTGTGTGCATGAGTGTGTGTGTATGTTTTTGTTTTGCTTTGTTGTGCAACTGCTGTTTGGCCTCGCATTTTAACAACTGTCTTCATTGGCCTTTGTGCCAGGCGCCCCACCTGGCGCTGATTGCGCTCAACGTCTTTAGTTTCCACACTCTCTGCTTCTTGCCTGCTTCTTTTCTGCTTCCTCTTCTATCAGCGCTGCAATGTGCCAAGTCTGTGATAAGAATGCTGTTGTCATAGCAGAGGAAAAGCTTAAGGAGTCAAAGGCGAAGCAGCAGCTGTCCTGCGTGCTTTGAAATATTGTCGCTGCATTAGGGCCAATGCTATTGAGGTTATGTAATAGTCTTACGAGTCACTCGGACAGCAGCTAATCAGAGTCTGGCTTTAAGCAACAGTTGCTGCAAAAATCAGCCTGCTTTAAAGTCTAGCTCAAGAGTTGTACAGGTAATAGGTAGTGGGTAGGGGGTGGGGGGCGACATAGAGCAAAGACACAGAAATCCATTGCATTGCCTTAAGGGATTTAACCCCAGCACGCAGCTGAAAGCACGACGACAACAGCAGCACCAAATCAGCAATACAGGATTTTCAAATCATCTGCTCACACACACGCACACACGCACACTCGCACACACACACACATTTGCAGATTTCAACGCCTGAGTGATTGCGTCGCATAGTGAAACCAGAAAATAGAAATAAGAAGCAAAAAAAGAAGAAACAAATGTAGTATGTAGAAGGGCAGAGGGAAGGGGAGTGTAGCAAGTGGGGCATCAGAGATGAAAAACCCCGTAGCATACTTTGCTGCGCAGCTCCCAACGTGCCACTGACATTTATGTTGGCAATTTGGCAGTCAGGAGGAGGCAACGTGGCTGACTCCTCAGTGTGTAACAGGATTCTAATATGTCATGTCGGTTGGGACTGGTTCTTTCACCTCTATGGCAAACCTAGTATGTAGTACTACTCCCCACCCCCTCCGCTCCGCTCCACTACTACTCCAGCACTTTCCGGCACTTCAGGCAACAGTTGTTGTGACTATTTTCGTTGCTATTTACGTTGATGTCTTGCTCGGCAGCATCTTAGCGCCAGGCAGAGAGCTGCTCTCCCTATACGCACGTCACTCGCTTCAGCGACCAGACGACTTGGTGGGAGGGAAGGGGGGGGCTCGTATAAGGGGTTTAGAGACACACACACACACATTCTTGACTAGCATGCTGCCTGGCGTTGAAATGAAGATAAATGCACTGGCAGTTCACGTGGTTACAACACCACAACAAGAGCTGGCCACAAATCCACAAAACTCAAAGCCCCCAAAGGGCCCCCTGACTCCCCCCCCTTCGCTACTTACTGCTTAGTAGCTGGGCTCAAATTTGACATGTGATTGTGTGTATTGTCTTATTGTCTGTGTGTGTGTCGAGCAGCTGCCACAGCCGCTGTCTCTAGTCTATGCGTATGTGTTTGTAATTTTGATAAATTAATTTTTTTTTTTTTTTTTTTTTTGAACCCGAAAAAGGGTTGACATCCACTGGGGACCGAACGAACGCAAACAGCACAAAATTGATTGAAATTTAATTTCAAAATAAAATCCCTCCCCAACGCAGAGTAGGGGTATTCCGCCACACTCCACAGCTGTGTCTCAGGCGCCAAAAGCGTAGCACGCGTTAAATTTCCAGCAAATTGTTGGCACCACTTGAATCTGTACACTTTAATATAACAGTAATTGTCATAATTGGCACTTGCCCGGCAAACAAACAGATAACAGACCAACAGCCAGCCCTGGTCAGAGGTCAATCGGGGTGCCACTCCCCCGCCCTCAACTCAACTCAGCTCAAAGCATCGCTGATTACATGCAGAGCCCAATGTTTGTTTCAGATATATCTACAATTGTGTGTGGGTGTGTGTGTGGGTGTGTGTGTGCACTGTACATTGCAGCAGGTGTTGGTTTTCCCTTTTGTGATAAGGTTACCTTGTGATTAAGTTCAATTGTCAGCAAAAGCGAAGCGGAAAAGCCCCTTGCATACACAGCTATTTGTCATACCCTACAGACTGTACTTGAGTAGGAGTAGACTGACTCCACATGGAGATCAGCATTGCTCAGTTTATGCTGCCTTAAATTATGCTTAGTTAGTTTAACTTGAGTTATAATTTAGTAAATGGCAAAGGGGTCTATGGTCAGGCTATAGATTCTGATAGCAAAGCAGTGAGAAGTCAGCCATTTAGTCGGAGGGAAATGATAGTAGGTTATAGTTTGGGGTTTTAAGAGATAAAAAATTAAAATTATAGAAAAGTTTATTTACATTTCGAGTGGAATGAAAATAATTTTATAATATATAGTAAATGCAAATAATAAATGTCTTTATATATATAATTATTACATTAAATTCACTCATTCAAATAAATTCAAATATATATAAAAGTAAGACCAATACTTTCCTTATTATATTTGCTAATTATAATAGATAAATTCAAAGTATTATTTAAAGTATTATTCAAATTGAAATAAGAGGCATATTAAAGCATAATTCCAGTATTCTAAAACCGCTTTTTATCTTTTCAAATAAGACATTTGATTATCGCAATAAACTACTAAATAACAGGGACCGTAAATAATGATTATCAATGTTTTCTTTAAGCAAAAAAATCATCCATTTAGATCAGCCACATCAACAAACGAAAAAAACTCGGAAAGCTACAGTCGGATGCAACCGACAGTAGGAGACCCTGTACTTTCCTTTGCACACACACACGCTAACACTCACACAAGCACACATAGCGCAAAGTCGCGTGCAACCACACATACGCTCGCGCTGCTCCCCCCTTACCTAGTACTGGGAATTGAATCTTGAATATCTCCGGTGTTTATTATCCGATTGAGCCACAATTTACAGCACAGATAGAGATTATCATTAGATTATCGTATGCCAAAACACAAGTTTGTATCTTTAAAATTGTGGGTGTGGCAGTTTTTCGCGGTTTTTGGGGGAGGGGGGGAGGTATCAAAAATCTAAAACAAACTTGATCTGCTTGCGCTATAGGGGCATCTAACTGCCAAATATGATGTCTCTAGCTCTTACAGTTTCCGAGATCTAGGTGTTCATACGGACGGACAGACGGACAGACGGACAGACAGACGGACGGACGGACAGACAGACGGACAGACGGACATGGCTAGATCGACTCAGCTCGTCGTCCTGATCAAGAATATATATACTTTATGGGGTCTGCCACGCCTCCTTCTGCCTGTTACATACATTTCTGAGTTGCACAATCTTAATAGACCCTTTTGTACTTTTTTAAAGTACAGGGTCTAAATACCAATCGGCTACTATTTAGATGCACTTTCCATATCCTCAATGATTTCATACTTCTTGATTATTATAATTTTGATCCATTTTTAATGTTAACTAGTTTTATTTAATCGCTCTTGCACTTTGAGCGATATTTTGAGCGAAAAAATAACGCTCAAATAATAATCATTATTTTTTGTTTTTTTTTTTCGCTCAAAATAATAATAATTATTCTTTGAGCGATTAAATAAAACTCGAAGAGTAAACATTAAAAATGGATCAAAATTATAAAAATCAATACATAATCATTAATTGTTGATTTATATTATTTCTCTTATAATGATTACGGTCCCTGCTAAATAAAGTGTATTCCTAAATATAACAGTAATCGAACTTAAAGCTACAACACACCCAACATTCCTACTACAACTCGTACTATTCATAGAATGTCAATTAATAGAATAAATATCAGGTAAAAAGAATAAGTAAAGAAAGAAGAAAATCACATCAGCATTAGTGCCAAATGCGAAATGAGATTAATGTGGACAACGTTTGACGTCTGCTGCCCAATGGTAGGGAGAGGGGGTGTAGGAGCCTAGGGCGTTAAGGTGGCAACAACTAATACAAATGTCAAGCGATTAAGCCACAAAAAGGATCAAGCTGAATTAGCAAAGGCTTAAGCAAATGCGAGAGAGATGTGCTAAGCAGAAAGTAGTAGTAGCAGTAGTAGTAGTAGTAGAGAGTGAGAATGGGAGTGTATAAAGGAAATGCCCATTCGATTTGCTGTTAATAATATAAGCCAAGCTCAGCATGCCCAACTGTTTATTTAATTTTGTTGTTGTTGTAGTTACTGTTGCTGCCTGTCGACAGCTGGCGACTTTTGCTTTACTGCGTTTCATACAAGACATTATGCTTTTGGCACGCTATTTGTTCAACTCTTCACAGAGCTGAAGCGACGTGTGCAGCTAAAGGATTTGACTGTGGCAAATAGCATGAAACACACACACACACACACACACACACACCGACACCTACATAGATTTGTCTATAGTGTATGTGTGTGTGTGTGTGTGGCAACTCTATCTGCACGCTGTTTATTTTTCTAGGCGTTGTTGCTTTTGTTTTGCTTAAGCCTCCAACTTTGCCGTATGCCGTATTGCTATGGCCACACTGAGAAAAATTTATGACTATACAAAGATCTGGGCAATTTTAAAAGAATTTAACATATAAAATTATTAATATTTTAATGTTGAAAAGAGAATTGTGTACTCTAAATAAACAGGATGAGTTTTGAGTATGAATATGATGATAATCTTAACTTTAGTCAAGTTATACTTGAAGTAAAATTTCTTTAAATATGATTTAACTTTAGAAAAAAAAAGTATTGAGAAAGCATATGAATATATTACTTTATTTTAGCTTAGGTTAGGTTAGGTTAGGCGGTAGCTGAGGAATAGACCTCAGCTCACTTAGGCCAAAAGAGGCCCATTGTGGTACCGCATGGGCAGATTTTATAATTCCCAACTACTTCGCTTTAGAACCAGCCTGAGGCTTTTATGAACCGTCTCAGATTCCTTAGCTTTATTGGAGCAAGGTCCGTCAGGTCTGTCAGATTGTAGGCTCCCAGGTGAGAAAACCTGGTTCTACATAGGTCAGGACAAGAGCAGAGGAGGTGATGGACTGTTTCCTCCTCTTCTTCGTCACGACAGCTTCTGCAGAAGTCGTTGAAAGGGGCCTTAAGTCTAGCAGCATGAGAGCCAAGTATTTATAAATATAATCCTAGTTCACTTTAACACAGTTTAAGTATATTTCATGCTTTATTTAAGCTTTTTCTAGAATCAGGAATCTTGGATACTTTTATATAGATTTTATATTCATCTTTTCTCTATTAAGTTACTAGTGATTCCACCTCAAAATTATCATATTTTATCCACGCTTTGTCTTCTGTTGTTAACTCTTTCACAGCTACCTCAATGCCTGCTACTTTTCTCGCAGTGCACTGGCATTGCTGTTGTTGTTTTCTCATTTTATTTCACGTTTACTTTAGCCAGCATCGTCTTACGTTTTTGCGTTTGCGTTTTTCCCTGACGAAAGGCAAAAGTGAGCTAATCTTATTGTTTTCACAACGATGCCAATGTTTCTGTTTCTGTTGCTGCTAGTACTGCTGCTTGTTGATCCTTTGAGTTATGCGGCTGTCTGGCAGCCAGGACACTTTCACACTCAGCCCAGTTCTCCCCTCCTGTTGTGTTTGCCAACACTCGAGTCGTTTGCCATTTTGATTGGTGACGCCAGGCAGCGTGCTGAAAATGGATTTAAATTACATTGTTTCACACACTCGTCACAAGGACGTGAGCAAATTTTAGCAACAACAGGAAGAGGTGAAAGGATGAGGAAGAGGATGAGGAGTAGCAGCAGCAATAACAACTGACTGAAGTTATTCTAAGCATTTGTGCAGTGACTTTTCAGCGTCAATATTTTCATTGTATTGATTAGTTTCCCTCCCTCTCGAATTCCTATTCCACTACTACTAGGTTGAGCTGTTATTGCTGCCTAAAAGTATTTTACTTTTTACCCTATTTGCATTTGTCTGTGTGTGTGTTTGTTTAGTTTTAGGCAAAGGCATAACAAACGGATTTGCGGCCACAGAGAGAGAGTCTGTGTCTTCGCCTCTCGTATTTATGCAAAGTTTTTGAGCGCCTTCAACGCATTTTGCGAAAGAGTGCATATTTGTTTTGGTCATAAATAAGCCAAATAGAGTTTGGCTGTGGTTTCTTCAACTCAGTCTGAGTCTCTCTACTTGCGGTTGAGCCAACTGTAAACAAGTTCTGTGAGCGTGTGGCGAGTTGCAGGGATTTGTGGCAGGCAACCGCGCCAAAGTATGTAGTAATACATAATCCGCAGCTTAGCTTTAAAACTTGACTGCACAAGTTCAGCCAAAAAACGAAAGAAACGAAAGAGAGTATAATACACAAAAGTGGCAACTTACTGCTCACTTTTGCATGCTTGTTGCACGCTTGTTGCACGCATGCAGTGGGGCGGGGGGCACGCTCGTCTTGGCCACTTAAGCCAGGCAACTTTGCTTGGCTTGAGCCACTTTTGCCAGAGGCCAGAGGCTTGTCCAACAGTTTCGAGTGGTGCTGCCACAACCCTCTACGTATTTCTTAAATTGTGCCAAAAAAAGATGCTTAAAAACTCGAAAAGCTACAGTCGGAAGCAACCGACAGTAGGAGACCCTGTACCCTGTACTTTTCCTTGCAGCAGCTAATGCTAACAATACACACTCACACATATCGCAAGTCACGAATACACACTTAAGTACATACATTAGAAGAGAAACTTTAATATTGAATATCTCTTGTGTTTATTATCCGAGTGAGCCACAAATTCACAGCACTGATGAAGGTTACCATAAGATCTTTGTATGCTGAAGCACAAATTTGTATCTTTATAATTGTGGCTGTGGTGGATTTTCGTGGTTTTTGGGGAAGGGGGGAGGTATCAAGAATCTAACACAAACTTGATCTGATGATGATGACTCTAGCTCTTACAGTTTACGAGACGGACGGACATGGCTATAACGGCTCAGCTCATCGTCCTGACTTGCACAAACTGAATAGACCCTTTTGTACTTTTGTAAAGTACAGGGTCTAAAAAGTGCCGACTGTCCGCAGTGTGACATGGCCATAAAAAACACTCCACTCTCTACTAGGCTAAGTGCAAGTACTGTAGTAGCAAATGTCAGTATTTTCTATACATTATTTACCCATATTTTCACCTGTATTTTTATACATTTTTCTCTAATTTTAGCTGCAGTTTTTTGCTTGAGTTTTTTGTTTGCGAAAATATAAAATAACAGACAGCGCAGACCCTTTGTTGTGTCTCTCACTTCTCTGCGTAAATATTGCAAAAGTTTGCTTAAAAGCTTTTTAGCATCCCTTTTTTTTTTGGCTTGGCCAAGACTCCTCCTTGCTCTGGGGAACTGACAAACGTTTTGACTTTGCATTATATATTTTTTATTATATATTTCTGTACATTTGTGTCTAATATTTAAGCTGACGCAAGTCCAGTGGGAACTGCTCAAAAATTTGGCATTTGATGTGAGTGAGTGTGGGCACAATGGATCGATAAATGAGCTTATCAGCGCATTATTTGATATTATTGCTTATCAAGGCGCTTTTCGCTTTTATCAAAACTTAACATATTGAATTATAACAATGTGCTGAGTGTGTGCGACTAATCAATGCCACAAGCTGCCCACGAATCGAGGCACAGCAATAACAATAGACAGCGCACAATTGACTCATTAGGCAACTAAACCGCGACAGGGGAGGGCCTATAGTATATAGTGTGTGTATGTATTACACTTTATTATGTTGCCCCATGCCTCATTATTAAATTGCCATAAATGTTGCATAATGTCTGGCTGCAATTATCAGTGCCACACTTGACAGGGGGAGTTTAAATGCGACAGTTATATGGCAAATATTTGCTGTGCAATTACATTACAATTTTTACACAATCAACGTCATCGGCGGGCATAATAATAATCAGGCAAAGTGAAGTATCAAATTACAGTCGACAGACACACACACGCACACACACACACACGTCTCACACATACCCAAGGCAGCTCGACTCTCGACTCGACTCGCAATTCTAATCAATTTTTATTATTTTTATAAACCTCTGCACACCCCCCACAGCTAGGCAGAGTTTCAGTTGTTGCTTTTGTTTCGTCTACGGGAATTTATCTAGCCAAAAAGAAGGAAATAAAAAAGTGGGAAGGTAGCAAAAACAAATGGTAGTATATGCCTTGGGGGGATTGCCTGACGTGTGTCTAGAACTTTTGCGCTGTTGCTCTCGCTGCTGACAAACGCACAAACGCACAGAAGTAAAAAAATAAGAAATGAGGAAGACTCGAGGGCAAATACAGGCGGAAGCAGTGTCTAAGGAGGAGTGGAGTGTGCCTGACACTGAGTCTGCGTATTTCGCAGAGGGACGCTCCAATGTGTTTACGTTATGATTTTCGAAATCAAAATTCAGCACGAATAGGAATAAATTTACTTCCGAATGTCATTAAATTGTTTTCCGATAGAACGTGTATATTTCACGCAAGAACTTTTACTCTTAGCAGGAGAGTAGAGAGTAGAGGCTAGGGGCAGGAAGCAGGAGGAGGCTGGCAGTGCTTACATGATATGCTCGGCACTTACTGATTCCTGATTTCCTTTTTATTATTACGCTACTTGATATTATTGATTTCGATTGTGAGTGTGATTGAGATTTATGCTGTGGCCGTAGCCATGACTGCCTGTTGCTTTAAATCCTGCTTAAAGTTGAGCTTACTTAACTAGCATAAGAAACTAAACTCATAAAGTGTAAATAAACTTAAAGGAAGTCAAGAAAGTAGGGTAATCTTCTTGCCTTGATTATTGAGTATGACAATCTTGAAGTAGGATTAAGTCAAATGAATTAAGAGTAGAAGGATTTACTCTTCTATATTCTGTATATTCTATATCTAAAGTATAAACTTTTAAATCTATATATCAGATAGTTAAATATGTATCCCATTCAATCAGAGTAAACTGTATTTCCAATTCCCCTTCTAACGATATTCTCTCCTCTCCTCCTTCAGAAAGTAAGGTAATCTTCTTTCCTTGATTATTGAGTATGACTATCTTGAAGTAAGATTTTCTCAATTAAATTAAGAGTAGAAGAATTTCCTCTTTTACATTCATCAAAATAAGATATTCCCATCTGAAATACAAACTTTAGAATCTCTATATCACATAATTGAATAAGTATCCCATTCAATCAGAGTAAACTATAGTTCCAATTCACCTTCTAACGAGCTTCTCTCCCCTCCTACTTGCAGCAAAACTCCTCGGTGGTGCAGAGTGGTGACTATCGCATACAGTCGCCGGCTGGTGGCTCACCTCTACCCTTGTGCGCCGTGGGCAATGCGGGCAGCAACAATGCCAATAGCACCGGCGACAGCAACTGCAGCACCGTGGCCATACTGCAGAACAATACGAGTGTGGTGAATGCCTCGGCCACGGGCAACAACACCAATGCAGCTGGAGGACCCAATACGGTGCTGCGTGTGATTGTCGAGACACTGATGTACCCGGTATCGCTGGACATATTGCATCAGATATTCCAGCGTTTCGGCAAGGTGCTCAAAATAGTTACCTTCACCAAGAACAATTCATTCCAGGTGAGTAAGCGAACTGCATATTTTTTGTATAAGTCGGACTAACTGGGCATCTTTTACAGGCTCTCATCCAGTATCCGGATGCACACTCTGCCCAACAGGCCAAGTCGATATTGGACGGCCAGAATATCTATAACGGCTGCTGTACTTTGCGCATCGATAACAGCAAGCTGACTGCGCTGAATGTTAAGTATAATAATGACAAGTCACGTGACTTTACGAATCCGGCGCTGCCACCTGGTGAGCCCGGAGTCGATCTCATGCCCACCGCCGGCGGTTTAATGAACACCAATGATCTGCTCCTGATTGCCGCACGTCAGCGGCCCTCACTAACAGGTGATAAAATAGGTAACACAAACTGAACAATTTCCCTCTATTATCGCTTATGATTTCATTTCTGCTAAATGCCATACACACACTCGCTCACACACTCTCACACACACTCACACACACACTCAAACGTACATTGCTTTGTTTTTGGAGACTTTTTGCCTTTAACACTCGCTATCGATTCGCTTAGTATTTAAGTACAGTCTCGCATGTGTTTGCCATCCGCTTGAGTAGTGTATGCCGACTTGCTAATGCTCTCTCTCTCTTCTGTCTTTCAGTCAACGGCCTGGGCGCACCCGGCGTCCTGCCCCCCTTCGCCCTTGGCCTGGGCACACCACTGACTGGCGGCTACAGCAACGCCCTGCCCAATCTGGCCGCCTTCTCGCTGGCCAACAGCGGCGCCCTACAAACAACCGCTCCAGCTATGCGCGGCTACTCGAACGTGCTGCTCGTATCGAATTTAAATGAGGAGGTGAGTCTCCGTTCATATAATCATAATGTGCAGGCAGTTATAATAAGTAGACCCCCCCTATATACTCTCTATGTACTGCTCTATTTACTCACTGTAAAAGTACTCATACCTCCTGCTCCACCTCACCTGTAATTAGTCTATGCAAACTATTTTAATTGAATCTCTTATTTACCTTTGATTTCAAAAAATATTATTTACATTTACAAATATGCGAGTACTCATATTTGGCGTCTATTTACTTGATATTAAAAACAAATAATTTAAATTAAAAAAGTGTAAACAAGTCTTTGGCATGCCTAAAAACCTCCCCCTCAGTCTCAGTCTATACCCTATGTACTAGAGGTGGAGAACTATCGATAGCACTATCGACACTATCGATGGTTGGCCACTATCGACTCGCCATCGATAGCGGCGCGCACTCTCGATAGTGGTCGATCGCTATCGTCGATAGTCATCGATAATTTGTTTTTTACATCTCTGCATTAAAATTGTGAAAGAAAGAAACTTGCGCGCATTTGACACAGATTTTACAAATATTTATTAACAACAAAATGGATCGTTTTCTTTAAATAGGTAAGAAAAAACCAAAATCTTGTGTGATAATAACAAAAGTGCTACATGCAGAGGTTATTGCTGCCAGGCGTACAAGACCTACGATTTCTTAATACAAATTATTGGTTAAGTAAATTTAAAAATAGCAGTTAGGGTTAACCTAAAAAATAAAAATTCAAATCATTATTCGAATAATAATTATTTATCGAAATTTTTTCTGCTGAAGAAAAATATTTGGAAAATGAATTTCATACTCTTTTAAAGTGAATGTAAATTTAAACTAATAATGAATATTTAAAAAACGAATTAAATTAATTTTTAATAAATAAGGAATAGTTAAAAGGAATATTTCATAAACAATTTTAATAGTTTTTTTTTAAATTTACTTATTGGACTATCGACAACTATCGACGATAGATTTTTCTTACTATCGTCGATAGTCGATAGTTTATGGAAACTATCAAGCACTATCGATGGCGCCGCGACTATCGATAGTTCTCCACCTCTACTATGTACCCAATTGTAAAAGTATCTTCGGCTGACCGAAGGCGCAGGCTCTTTCACTCTTTCTTTATCGTATGGTTTTTTATAGTTTATAATTTATATGATTTTTATAGTACACGTACATCTCAAACAAGTCTCTCGCTAACTGACAACAACTTCTATTTTCTCTTTTTTCTCTGTAGATGGTCACGCCTGATGCTCTCTTTACCCTCTTTGGTACGTCTGCACAAAACCAAGAATAATTTAAACTAAACCCATTAAATACAGCCAAATATATATTTACTATATACACAAATATATATTTCAAGTATGACAGTCAAGTCATGGGAACGTGGCACGGCCAATGGGCTCAGAGGCACAACTGAAATTGCATCCAAAACTGTATACAAACTGTACCTTTGACTATCGCCTCTCACCCACACACGCACACACACCCTCACACACTCACCTTCTGCCTCTCTGCCTATTGTCCTGGCTGTGCCATTGTCTCTGGCTCTGACTCTGACTCCTTTGACCACCTTATGAGTATATACGTAGTACGCTTGATTATTCATTGAATCCACATGCTGTGGGTATAAATAGAGAAGCTGCCAAAAAAATAAAAACAAATATAAAATAGTCAAGCACACCAAACACATTGTAACTGTTGCGCCAACTTTTGCTGCAACTTTACTTTACACTACGCCCCCTCAATCCACACCCACTCAGCGCTTCTCCTCCTCTCCTAGAGCGGGAGTCCTCTGTCCCCTAAACGCGAGTCTTGTTGGCGTGCTTCCGTTTGAAATTTACACCATTTACGTGCAATCAGCAAAAGTGCCATGAATTATTTATGTACACATCGAAGCCACACACTCACACAAGTATCGTGTGGGTGTGCACAACAATAGCTGTAGCTAGGGCAAGCACAATGCTCGACAAATGACAAGAAAAATGTTTCAAATTTCGAAAATGCGGTAAAAATCTACAAAAAGAATTTATCATCTATTCAGCATAAATAAATAGAAATCGCACTTCTATTTCAATCGAGCATTTTTGCCATTGTTTAATAACTTTATTTGCTAAAATACTCGTTTGAGTAATACTAAGTGCCGCAGAAAGGAATTTTTATCACACAATATTGGCAAATTTTATTGCAAAATTATTTAGTTGAGCGTAAAGCTGCAAAATATTTACAAATTTGTCAAAGTAATTTTATGTTTAAAAAAAATATGGCAATATATTACAAAATTCTTACATTTTTAATTTGGTCATTTCAATATTGAATAGTAGTATAAATTTAATTTAAAACATTGCGCTGTTTATTAAAAATCCATTTTCATATTCTGAACTTTTTAAAGGTTTCAATATGGCAAAAGTAAAATGATTAAATATAAATTTGATTAAACAAATTTTTGAAATAATATTCTAAATATAGTAAATATAGTCTGTGTTTTTTTAAATAATATCAAATTTTTAAATATTATATAAATAATTTAAAGCAGTAATTTAATTGGTAATAAATTATTTTATTATTATTTTCAGTATTTAAAAATTCGAAATATGTCGAGAACTTTAAGAGTAACCAAACCAAAATATTTTTTAAAATTTTCTAGAATTTTTTCATTTATTTATTTAAAACTTTTCTTTTATAAATATCACCTATATCTTTAAAACAGTCTTTATTAGAACTTTAACCTTCAAATGCAATGCATAAAATCAAATTATGCAACCAATTTCAAATACGACCTTACTTTTCAATCAACTTTTGTTAATAAATTCATTTATTTCTGTTGTATATAAATGAAATATCATATTAAGCTCACGCCATAAAAAAGTAACAACCAGAGTCTAAATATCTAAAAGTCCCATGGATAAACTGCATTGTGTGACAACAACAAACTGTTCCGTTTTATATTTCCAACGCAGTTTTTTCCTCTCTTTTCCATTTGCTGTTTCCCATTTATATATTTTATTGTATTACTGAACACGCAATACAAATGGCTTTCTAATAGCTTTTTGCTATGGGCCAGCAAATCCATCAGCTTGAAATTGAAATAGTTTTGCTTGGGTGTAAAAATCTGCAATACAATCTTTAGCAGAATAGTGGAAGTGTAACAGGGGGAGGGGGAAATGGAATTGTGTGTGTGTGTGTGTGTGTGGGACAATTGCATATGTAGACGCTGCTGGCAGTTATCCTGTCATAAGTTGTGCTTACAAATTGTAAAACAATGAAAATGAAAATATATGCACTTGCATAAATCTACACAATCCACACTCACACACACAGATGACACACTCGCACACACACATTGCTTGTGTGTATTAAAAAACCATTTTGTGTGGCAAAACGGGCAACAAGTGAAACCGCACTCAGGCACACACTTGCTTGGCATCCTGTTGCTCGTATAGCTGCTGCTTCTTCCTCTTAGTTACTCCTCTTGCTACACTCGGAAAAATTTCAGATTTATTAGATCTGGTTTCTAAGATTTCAAAGTGGAAAAGTAGCGCAGAGAAATCTTATATGAAGTATGATTATTAGATAGATAGTTGGGAATAACTTCAAAAGAAAATCTTTATAAAAAGAGCTAAGTTTTTTGAAGCTAAAAAGAGTATTAAATTAAGCAGTATATATACTAAAATGAGTCATAGAAATCGTAATTAAAATTGTTTAAAATAAAGTCAAATATATTCAAGTTGTATTAAGCTTGATTAAAGTCAAATTGGGTAGAATTTATTCAGAGTTAAATGAACTAATTTTCTATGCATACCCAAGCATTATCTTTCTAGTTTTGAGTATACTATTCTCATGTGAAATCGTATTATTTTTCTTATTATATTTCTCTCAGTGTAGTGCTGCTAGCAACCGTTGGATGCGACATGCTTGTGTGCATGTAAAATTACATGAATTAAGTGCGCTCGTGCCGCGTCCGTCCGCCTGTCTCTACGTGTAGTTTAGTCTGTTGCAACAGTTGCCTATTGTTGCTTGAGCTACACACACACACACACACTCTCGCTCTCTCGCCAGCACATGCTTTAACATAGTGCTTATCCTGCCACACACACACACCACACACACACACAACAAAAGATTGAGTGCGGAAGTGCATAGCTATAAAAATGTCCATTTATTTAGTTATCATTGCGCTTGTTGCTGTTGCTCTTTGTGTGTGTGTGTGTGTGAGTGTATGGCACACACACTCTTACACTCCCATTGTTGTGGTTGTTAGGTGGGGGGTTTTACAATTGAAATAAAATTTACTTGTGACTTTTCGTAGCTCGTTGTTGCGACTGGGTTCACTGCCTGAGTGTTTGGCTTCACTTTGGCTTAAGTTATATATATGTACTATACATACATATATGTATATTCTCGTATAGTTGGCTGCTTATTGTCTCTGGCACCACTACACTTTGTCCTGCGTCTGTCTGTCCGCCTGTCTGTCGCTTGTCTTTGTTTGCCAAATGAATTTAACTAACTTTGTAAAGTTAATGGGGTTTGCTGTTTGAATTGCTATGCCCCAAACCACACCACAACTATGCTGACCTAGCTGTACTTTATTATGTGTGTGTGTGTGCTATTTTATGGCATTTATACTTGACTTTTCACATGCCAGGCAAGCAACTTCTGCCACGCCCACACTCCACTCTCTCTCTCTCTCGGCCTGTTTGCTTTATTTAATTACCAAAATACTTCGATTGCCAGCAGTTGTTGCCTTTGCTGTCAAGTGTAGCGCATAATTGCAGCATAATGGATTTGTTGCTGCCCACACCAGCAGCTGCTCGTTGGGGTATAGCATTTTTGTGCACACCCAAGCACACACACGCACACACACTCACAGTGCTTAACAATTTAAAGTCTGTTGTCGCCTTTTGTGTCTCTGGCAGCAACAAACGATTTGTTTGCGGCTTGTTTACACACACACACACACACACACACACACACACACACACACAATCACACACTCACTTACATGTAAATACATGTATAATGTGTCTGTCTGTGTGCCGCTTTGTTTGCCTGCAATTGCATTTAATTTGAGTTTAAATACCCAAATATAAACTTTGCCCAAACAAACGCAACCACACAGTGCAGAGTGCAGTGTAAGCGTGGCTTAACTCCGTTTAAAGCTGCTTGCCTTTGATTAAAACTCTATGCATACATAGTACATATATTAGCGATGAGCAGCTGCTAGAGGGAGAGTATATAACGATATTAATATCGAGCATAATATTGCATAGAAATTTCACAATTCAATTCGTATAATCAGCCTATGGCAATTTTTGTTGCATACTTTTGTGCTGCTAGCAAAATTGAACTAATATTGTATATCGAATTACTTTGGCAGCACAAAAGTAGGCAATACAAATTTAACTGCAACTGAAATGCGAGTATATCGAAATTATTAAATAGCTTAAATTATTTAGTAAATTATAGAAGTTTGTAAAGAACATTTAAGCTATTAAATTCATTAAAATTTTATGATTAAAAACAATTAATTAAAGCGTATTTTCAACACAAAATACAACTGGAATTAATAGTAAATTGCAGACTAATTTTTCTATTTTATTTATTTATTGAACGATAAATTATTTTAAGTAAATTAGATATAAAATTTAAATTCCAATTAAACAGTTAAAAGTAAAAAGTATATAAAGCTATTTTATGTTATTTAAACAAGCGAGGCCAATACAATAATTCTCTTTAAATTTCAGTCGTCATATGCTGCGTTTTAATCGAAGTTTAAGTTAGAACACTATCTAAAGTCATAATCAAAAGATGCGGATAAATCTTATCAAGTATAGACCGCATTATATACAGTGTATATATATACTTAAACATCCATATTTCATCTAAATTGGATATATAAATGGCCAAGATATATGTATATCGTTTTTCTAGCCAAATATCGTTATGCCATATCGATACACAAACCAAATATAAACACACATTAAGACCCACTTATATTTATTTATTTATTATCTAAATGGATCACTTTATAACCAACTAATTATACTAAAGGCACAGATTTAAACTCTATGGCAAATTGCTTTACTGGCTATCAGCCTAACCCCGCTAAAGTGAATGAAAATTTGCCAATTGCATTAATTACTTACAAATTATGGAATCCATAGCAGAGATTATAGTTTTAGTAGCAATTGTTATTGTTATGATTACTCTCGTTGCTTATTGTCTAGTTGTGGTCAGCTGAGTCTAGAGCCAGGCTTAAAGCAACTGAGCCACAGTAAATCCCATCAGCAGCTCGTTAGCCGCACAGTTAAGACATCTCAGTGCAGCAGTGGCTTTTCCCTTTTCCGCATTTTCCTCTGCCACTTCCACTTGCCACTTGACAGTTGCCTGCAGTGCTAATAAAGCTTCGATGGTTGATTTAATGCCAAGAGCTGCGAATCGCCAAGGCAAGGCAAAAAAGGAAGCAGCAGAACAAGTAAAGCGTGGAGCCAGAAAATTGTTAGATGTATCATACGCACCGTTGCACACAGCATACTAGTCGATAAGCTGAAATGCTCTTAAGCGTCTTATTATTGGCAAAGCCATGGACTCGCTCTTGACTCCGACTGACTCTGGCTATGGCATGCCAATAGATTTAGATAAAGTCGAGAGCAAGTGACACGGCCATGGACAACATCATGGCAGTCAGTTTAAACGAGCAATCAGCTAAAATGGCAGCGCTAAAATTTTATGTAATAACCTGAGAATTGGCAAGCGACAGAGGGGAGGACACACACTCGCATGTGAAGCGTGGCATGTGCTACTTGAGGCAAGTTGTAGAACAAACAAGCACACACACAGGCACACACACTTACACCTACATACGTGGCCTTTTGTTATGTTAATGGGGCAATGTGAAGCTTGGCGACACGTAACCACAATTGCCACATGACGCGAACAGTGGAACATTTGACGGCCACGGTTTACTATAGGTGGCAAATTTTGCACTTCAATCATGGCCTGCGCCCCGTGGGCTCTCCTCTCTAGGCTGTTGTTGTTGCTATTGCTGTTTGCTTAAGCGCTGTTTGCATATCAAATAATAAAAGTGGCAAGCGTAAAGCCCGCCACACACACACACTCGCACACACTTCAAACGTTTCCCTCTTCGACTGATCAAGCTGACAGAGCAACAGATAGACAGCGGCGATTGGGGCGTGGGGGGGCGGGGGCGTGATAGAAAAGGGTATTGAGCGGGCTTGGCCCTTTGGCAAAGGCAGACATTTTATTAGTTTTGACAGCGCTTTGTTGTTGGCCAGAGAAGAAAGAAAAAAGAAAGTAAAAGTAAGGGAGGAGTAGGGAAGTAAAAACAACTCAATTGAGCAAAGGGTTTTTTAGTGTGTGTGCCCTGCTCAAAATGCTGCTGCTCGTTTGACTATGACACGCTCTTTACACACTTGACACATGCCACATGCCACATGCCGCATGCCGCCTGTCAAGCATGCAATAGCTGTCGCAATCGTTTTAAATAGCTACAAAACTGTTGCCTACAAGAAAATCCATCTATACACAGAAAAACTATTCCGGGATAAAGTGACCAAAATCAATCCGAAACGGGATTCGAATTTGGATAATCCCGAATATTCTTAACCCAAGTACGAAAATACTTGAATTTTTATATGAACAATTTAATCCCGACTATTCTCAAATTCAATCCCGAACATTATTTTTTTTTTTTTTTTTTTTTTAAATATTATATTTTCAAAAAAAAAAAAGTAATATTTTTCTGTCAGTATAAAATACTAAAAGTTCGAATAATATCCACTGAGTGAGCACAAAAGAAAATATTTCTTTCTCTCTCAGAAAATGTTGCGATCAACTGGATTTTTTAAGAAATTTGTGATTGAATCAAGTATTTAAGGTTTATTTAGCCATTTTAATACTGAAACGGGATTAATTTAACTTAACTTAATCCCGAATGCATACTTAAAAAATTCAATCCAAAATTAAGTATAAAATACTTGATTTTTTTAAGTGGCCGTTTTTTCAGTGTAGTTGCTGAACTCTGACTCTGACTCTGAACACAGCCAATAAAAGCTTAATCAGTCTGCAAATCGTCTGGCACACACACACACATAATGCGTGTGTGTGTTAACATATTCAATATGTATAGCTGTAAATACGCTCATGTAATTGTAATGGCACACTAAAAATTTATATCATTGCCGAAAATATTGTTGAAACGTGGTTAATTGAATTTTTATGAGCTCGAGCGCGTGATTTTGGCTCACAAATAATTTCATAAAATTTTATATGCCCATCGAGAGGAGAGAGGGGAGTATTAGGAGGCAATTTGATAAAGTGCTCTGACCGGAAGCGAAACTCACGAAAAACGAAAACTCGATATCATTTCAATGAATATTTTCATAATTTAACAAGTGTGTTTATGCGATTTGCTGGCAAATTAATGTCAAGCATATGAAATGAGCCCAGGCCGACTATTGATTGGGCAAATCAACAGCACATACTACTATATGTATAACTGATTTAAAGAGCGAAAGTGAGCGCCACAGGAATTTACATTAAACGCACAACGACTGCCATATTTTTTCATCTAAAAAGTATATATATCTGGGCAAACAGACGACTAATGGCTCGCCGGGGAATCCGTGAAGGCTGACAGAGCATGGAAAGAAAAAATAAAAGAAAGTCAGCCGACGTCTGTACAGATACATAAGTATATGCATGTATATAGAGCTAAATCTTTTTGCGATAATAAATTATTATAAAGTCTGCGGCAAGCGCACGTCAACTCGCTCTCTCTCTCTATAAACTCTGGGCCAGCCGTTGCGCATACGCCCAGTTGAACGTCAAATTTGTGATGCTGGTAGCAGAGCGACTGGCATTCAATATGCTTGAGCAGTTAGCAGATACGAGTAGAGTAGAGTAGAGAGGTAGTACATTGAGTCCTTGGACAGACGGACAGACGGACCTACTGACTTCACTCGCTTGGCTTGGTTTATTGCTGCAATTGTTGC
Source organism: Liodrosophila aerea (assembly GCA_035045005.1). Taxonomy (NCBI): domain Eukaryota; kingdom Metazoa; phylum Arthropoda; class Insecta; order Diptera; family Drosophilidae; genus Liodrosophila; species Liodrosophila aerea. The sequence goes on along the minus strand of JAWNNL010000782.1, from coordinate 435,107 downwards.
TCTGCACACTCTGTGCCCAGGCCAGGCCAAGCCAATTTTCAAGCAAACGAAATTTTTCGGTGTTTGGCATAAGTCAAGCTGCAGCCCAGTCGACTGTATAAAATGGATTTACTGCCAACTGTTGAACTATGCACTGGTTCCCGCACTATTTACTACCTGCATTTCTATTGCTACTTTTGTAACTTGTTAGCGCTCCTCCACTTCGCTCTGCAGTTCTCTTTTTTCCGAGTGGAGGCAGAGTGGGAAGTTTTGCTAGTTGAAAATTTACTTTTCGCATTATTCGATTTGTTGTCTTGGGCAACCGAGGGTGCCTGCACTTTACATTGTTTGCATTGGTTGAGGGCAGAGTGTGCTGTCGACCTTTTAAGCTACTGCCAACTATTTTTACTAGGGGTTTGGTTTTTTCTTCTTCTTGCTTTCATGCTTGATGGCAATTTGCGCCCTTGCTGCAAATTTGCCGCTGATTGGCTACATGCGAGACAGCTGGACAATGGCAGCAGCAGTAGCAGCAGCAGCAGCAGCAGCAGCATCTACCTCTGGCAGCTGTCAAAGCACAGTCCAAGCTCTCTGGCTAACAAATCAGCCAGCAAATGCTTAGGTCTCCCCCTGCACTTAAAGTTGCTTAAAGTGCCAGCGGCTCTTGTTGCATATTGCATACTTTGCGGCGTTGCCGCGTAAGTATAGTCATAAAATACAATTCAATAACGCGAACGAGCTTCCCTCCTTGGCCACATGACACTGCCACTGCCACAGCCGCTACCTTGTCGAGACAGCTGTAAAATCAGCCGCGTCCTAAAAGGAGGAGCTGCTCTGGCTGTGCTGCTTGGTTGCGCATCGTAAAAAATAGACTGAGAAAACTTATTGAGCTAGTTATGAGTTTTCGTACATGATACTAACGCCAGCAATAATACTGCAGCCAACACACCTGCGAGACAGGCACACACACACACACACACACACACACACCAACGAAAATGTGTGGCAGGTAATACGAGTGCCCCACGTTGCACCACTAGCTCGACAAGTAGTGCCGCACATTATGGCTTTTTCGCTCTGGTGTGTAAAACTTTTGCCGGCATAAAAACCGACCGTGGCACTGTCCGAATTTTCGTGGCTGGCAATTTGAATTGAGCGTGGCTTAAGTCGTGTCTTACTACTTTGTAGTTGCAGTGCTTAAAGTCGCTTTAAAGCAGCCTCAGAGGGTAGTTAATATGGCTAAGATATATGACGGCATATACGACGTGTTAAGCTCCTGAACTAAGCCACAGAGCTGGAGGGAAATCTACTCTTATTCGGGTCTAAAAAGAGGCAGCAGTTGGAGTTTAGTTTAGTTTGGTGTACAAAGAAATGAAAACTTCAAATGAACAATAAAATTATAGATGTGATAACTTAAGCAAACAATTCAAATGACTCAAGTTGATTAAGCTGAAGTCTCTTACTGCCTAATTCGAGGAAGGAGTAAAACAGAATTAGTTGAATTTTCAGTAGATCAAAAGAGTAGAGTTAAGATAAGCAAGAAACTGAGGACATTTGGTAGTTAATGTCAATTCATTCTATGGATTGTAAAAAATCGAGAGAAGAAATAAGAGAATCTAAACTAAATGAAAACAATTAGAAATATATAATTGTAGGGACTTGAGGCAATAACACTGTATCCATATTGAGTATAAAAGTGAATCAGCCATCAGCACCCATAGCTCTTGGTAGCGCTGCATCTGCCTAAAACCGGTTTGAATGCTTACGCTGAGCAAACAAAACTGCCTCAGGCGATGCTGATCGTTTGCTGATGCAAGTTCATTCCTTTTATTTTTATTAGATTCATTATTAGATTCAACTCGTATCAAATCTATTAAGAATTCCTTTTATTTTTATTAGATTCAACTCGTATCAAATCTATTAAGAAATAAACTGTGTAAATATCACTAATGCCGCCTGAACAATATAATTTCTTTGTTCCTAAGATAAGGAATATATAATCCATATTATGTATACCAACTCACCCTCCGCTAGTCTGTTGGCTAACTAGAGCGGAGAAATCAGTCCGTATTCTAATTGAACTAAGAGCAAAGCTACTACTACTACTACATATTACAACTCACATACAGACCGAGTTTAATATACTACTCTTTCTAGTTCCCATCAAAAATGTGTACCTCTCGGCTAATAATAATAAGTACAGTCCCTTTCGCAACAGCTACAATGTGTTTGTTTGGCAAATAATAAAATGTCGTGCTATTTATATGCTCTCTTACGCTAAGTACACTGCAATAAGCTGCAACAAGTCTACTACCACCCACCCACCCACTCAGTCACACACCTCACTCCGCTATATAGTACGAACGTATTAATAATCCAGCAAAAATATATATATATATTTCGCACAATTCACAGGTGTATACGGCGATGTGCAACGTGTAAAGATATTGTACAACAAAAAGGACTCGGCACTCATACAAATGGCAGAGCCGCAGCAAGCTTATTTGGGTAAGTCAAACATACACAGTCAAATCCACCTTGCTGCCGTATCTAAAAGTAATGAAAAATCTGCGCACAGCACCAACAGATAAATAAAGGAAATAGTAATAATAAAAAAACTCGAAAAGCTACAGTCGGCTTCAACCGACAGTAGGAGACCCTGTACTTTCCTTTGCACACACACACTAACATACACTCACACATGCACACATAGCGCAAAGTCACACGCAACCACACATACGCTCGCGCTGCTCCCCCCTTACCTAATGCAGGGAATTGAATCTTGAATATCTCCGATTGAGCCACAATTCACAGCACGGATAAAGATTATCATAAGAATTTCGTATGTTAAAACACAAGTTTGTATCTTTAAAATTGTGGGCGTGGCAGTTTTTCGCGGTTTTTGGGGGAGGGGGGGGAGGTATCAAAAATCTAAAACAAACTTGATCTGCTTGCGCTATAGGGGCATCTAACTGCCAAATATGATGTCTCTAGCTCTTACAGTTTCCGAGATCTAGGTGTTCATACGGACAGACAGACAGACGGACAGACAGACGGACAGACGGACATGGCTAGATCGACTCAGCTCGTCGTCCTGATCAAGAATATATATACTTTATGGGGTCTGCCACGCCTCCTTCTGCCTGTTACATACATTTCGGGCTTGCACAATCTTAATAGACCCTTTGTACTTTTTTAAAGTACAGGGTCTAAAAAGTATAGGAGAGACTGCAATCGTGTGCACTCGACAGGGAGCACAAAGTTGGCCTAGGCTTAGTTGCAACTGTTGGAATTGAAGTTAACTTGCCTATCTTTTGTTGAATTTTTTTAAGTGAATTTCAAAATATTATAGAGTTTTAAACAATTGGCCTAATAGTGGGAAGGTGTTGGCAATTTTATATATTTTTTTATTGATTTATTTTATAACTAATTGAAAGGCTTAACCGCAAAGTCTGCTAGGGTCATCAGCTAGCTAAAGTGGAATATTATGACTAAATTATTATTATGAATATTGCATTTCAAATCATTTTGTGGTTTTTATTATACTACAGTGCGTTTCATAATCATAAGACACTTTAGAATTAGTTAAAAGAAGATTAATAGGATTTATGCAAAACCGATTGGTAGAGGTTCTCAAAAGTCAAGAACGATATACAATATATATAAATAATTCAAAAAAATGTTTCATCAATGGTTGTTGTTTAGACGATAATTAAGCTTTAATCACCAGATATAATATAAGTATATATAAGTGTCTTATGATTATGAAACGCACTGTATAAGTCAACTCGTCTACCATAGCTATATTCTATACCTGGACTTACAACTACAACTATCTGAGAAAAGGTATATTAAGATACAATTCAACACGACTATCTAAATCGATTTGATTTTCACTGCATACTTATACTCAAGCTCTTATTACTTTACTCTATAGTTTCTTTCCTTTCTGTCCATCATAAGCACTTTCTCAAACCTAGCATACCCCATCATTATGCCCATTGCTCTGCAGGGTATTCGGGGGGGGAGGGAAAATAAAGCATAAAGAATGCAGGCGCCACGGCTTTGGCTGTGGCTATGGCTGTGGCAGCTGCAATTTGCAGCTTGTTTAAAATGAAAAATTCCAGCAACATGAAATTCCAAAGCAAACGTTGCATACCTTTTGGGGCAGTGCAACTCGAACTCGCCGCCGTGTTGCAACAACAAACAAAATGTATTAATAATAAAAATTGTTAAAGCCAAAAGGTAGAGCACAAATACTAGGTGCATAACGACTGCCAATGAGGGCTAGCGGAGCGCATAAATGAAATTTTATAAGCGCTTTATTACGAGACCAGTGTGAACAGCAGGGGGTAAGGCACACACCCAACACACACACACGCACACCATGTGCCAATCATTTTATTGCATTTATTTGTATGTGCACTCATGTCCATTGTCTGACCAGTGGCATGCCCCATGGCCTGGAGTTGGAGTCTGCCCCCCTTTGGCTATTTGTGTGCGCATTAAACGAAATGAAAATCGCTAACGCGCATTGCGAGGCGTTAAGAGCAGCCAAGCGACGTGCCAAATTCCACTTTATTACAAAAAGGAAAAACGAAAAAGTAGGTGAAGGAGCAGGAGAAACACGCAAAAGCACAGCGAGCGACGACACCGACTCGACACCTTTTCAATTTCGATTTGGTTTTATGCCATTTAATACGCTGACAGCAGGAGGCAGTTGCCGAACAAAGTGAAAATTTTTCTTTCATTTATGCACCTACTATACTACTATAACTCAAAGGCTGTCAAAGCGCGCTTCTGTTTAATTGAAACTGACAGCCCACGTTGCGAGAGACAATGCGATGCGAGTAATTGCACGCATTGCGCATACGCAGCGTGGGCCGAACTGAATTTATTAGCTGCTTATGCCGCACAGCACACACACTTTAAGCCGCTTTGAGGCATGCAACATGCTGTAATTATTGCAAGTGCACAAACACAGCTGATGCTTAAATACTTAACAAACCAATTCAACGCCTGCTCACTACAAATATGCAGTGGTTTCGCCTATATGCGAGTATCTGCATATTTATTTTCAACACTGCACTATAGGGAAAATACCCACTTTAAGCGGCATAAAGTCGTTTTTCAAAAGTCCAAATTATTCAAATATTTTGATAGCCACCTATCGGAAAAACACCAAACTAAAATGTTACATACCAGAAAATTTAACAGAGCGCGCCACTGTTAAGTTAACAGCTGCTAAAGTCAGCTGTTTGTTATCGATAAGCTTGTGCTGTTAAAATGTTCTAAATAAATAAATATAAGCTCAATTCAAAACACATTTAAATTAAAAAATACGTAATTTTTAAAAAAAAAAATTAAATGACGTCCAAAATTAGTGGTTTGTACTAAGTGTTTGTGATTGTGATTGTTCGAAATTAATCGTGATGTCTTTATAATTGTGTGTTTTTGTTAACCATCTAACTTGTAGAAATTGGTAACTAAAACTAATCTTTGAGAAGGCCAACAAAGTGAGTCCAGCAAAGTCCATCGATCAAATGTATTACGTATTATAAAGATATTAATTCTTGTTAGAATGCAAGTTGTCTCAATATCCACTTTTTCCGATTCTCTCTGCAATTTAATTTTTTAAGTAACAACATCGTAGTTGAGAATGCGCGTTTGCTTGCGAAGTGGCAACGCTGCGATGTCAAAAACACAGGAAGGGCGGCCGCACTCAATATTGTTTACCTAATAACTTCCGTGTTTTTTGACCGATTTTAATAAAAATTTCAGCATAGATTATTGTAGTGTACAGTTATACGATTATCAAATCTCATCTTTTAAAAGTTCTAAATTGTTCTTGTTATAAGGTATTGAATTTAATTTTTTAGATTTGAGGACGGAGGGGGCGTGGCATCCAAAATTTGTGTTATACGTATTTTCCGAATAATATTTGGCTACTAATATACAATATTAATTTTACTTAAAAACAGTCACAAATACAGGATATGAATGTCCTTGCTTTTTAAAAAAGGATGTGCCACGCCCATTTTTTCAATATAAGTTCTACTAGGCCCTCTGAACTCAAATCAAAAAACCGAATTAAAAAATTATGTTTCGTTCTTGAGTTATTAATTAATGCCGCTAAAAGTGGGTATTTTCCCTATAGTGCACTGCCAGCAGTTGCTGTTATTAATAAAGTTTAAATAAATTCAATTAACGCAATGCCAACGGAAATTGCCAGCAAATTGTGCGATAGCCGAGGCAAAAATATTTAAAGCCCACGATTTCAATTATAAAACAAGTTAACAGATTAATTATGAACTAAGAGATGCTCTGTAGTAAGCACAAGCAGAGCTCTTATAGTATAATGTTTTGCTATTTTCCTTGTAATATGTTTCTTATTTTTAGTTGACTAAAGTCAAAGAGTCAAGTCAAGAGTAATAATTATTATAATAAATAATTATGATCTAGATCAGTGGTGCCCAAAATTCATAATTCCTATCACATGTGCGTTTTCCTTTGCGGCGCTGCTTTCACACGCACTTTCGATGCTCTCACACGTAGAGGCGTTCCACTTCGTTGATTTTATGATTCGAGCGTTCGTATACAAAGTGTGTTGCTCAGATTCAATAGAATTTTAACTCTAGATAATAGACGAATAATCAATTGAAATTGTTCTTTATTTGTGCTTAAATTAATACCAAAACAACTTTATTAAAAGAATAGCGGAAAGACGGGGTAACGACATATCTCCGACGCTCAAAATCGACTTAACTCCCATCGGAGATATGACGTTTTAAAACAACATAACTCCGACGTGGACTTCATCGATTCAAAACGACATATTTCCGATGAGATCCGAGTCTTTTTGAAAGGACATATCTCCGACATCAAAATAGCGACATATCTCCGACAGTAAAATGTACTGTAGCGGAGATATGTCGCTATGTCCAGAAAGACGCAGAAAAAGTAGACTATAACAGATACCGAGTAACTTTTATTCAACTAGAGTGACAGCTCTAATAAAAATTAAAAAAAAAACCTCCAATAAATATAAATTAATGTAGAAGCAGCAATTTAATCATTTTCAATAAAAAGTATAATAATTAAATAAATATAAATTAATATCAAAATAATTAAGCTAGATTGGCATAGATTTTAAATACATTTAATAAGCCATTTTTTTGCGAGAGTTACTACCAATACATGCCAATACTATGTTGTCTATAGTACACACACGATAGAGTAAAAAGAATTTTAATGAAAATTAATAACATTAATATTTACAACAAGAAAAAATAAAGAACAATAAATACCAACTGATATTCCGCATTGACTTTGTGGCTCTGTTTGAAATATGCTTTGTGCTGCACTCAATTAATAATGGCAATTATCACAATTCAAACATATTTCAGCTTGTTGAAGCTTATTTGCGTATATGAATATATTTTTATTCAACAATTTGTTTAATATTTTGCTGCTGCATATTTGAGCTCAAAAGCATACCAACTTTGAGCTGATAAATGCGTAATATCAACTGTCATTATGACGCTGTGTTTTACGCTCTGCTTTAGTTTCATTATACGACTAATTTTATGCCATGCCTTGGTTAATCAGCTATACGATATAAAGGCGTAAAGAGTGGCTAGAGCTAGGACGAACAATCGTTATTTCATTTCATTAAATATTAAAAAAAATACTATGATGAAAAACTGCATCAAAATTTTAAGCAGGCAAACTTTAATTGCTTTTGACAGTCAATTTTTGAGGGCAAAAATAAAAGAGTAGTTGCAGACTACAGTGGCGATTACTCTAGTTTATATTGAGTTATTATTTTAACATCCCCAAATATAATCAATTATAATAAAATATATTGTAAATAATTATGATTCTATTAGGCACAAATTTCATAAATTGTTATAGATAGATTCGATAGTATCAACAACTGTTTCCCAGGTCAAAAGTAAAAGAGTAGTTGCAGACTACAGTGACGATTACTCTAGTTTATATTGAGTTATTATTTTAATATGCCCAAATATAATCAATTATAATAAAATAGATTGTAAATAATTATGATTCTATTAAGCACAAATTTCATAAATTGTAGTAGATAGATTGGATAGTATCAACGTCTGTTTCCCCACGCTAACATAACGCATACGCAGTGCTGTACAGAATTTGTCTATGCCGTATAGACACAACAATACACAACAATACAGTTCTGCCTCGGCTTATTTGTGGCACCAAAGCAAAGCCAGGGAACAAGCAAATTATTGTAGCTCTCTGTACACACACAGTTGCGAAAATATTAATGGCGCTGCGTCAACATATAGACTACTAATGTGCCGCGAGTGTTGCCAAATGGCAAACACTTCCGGCTAAAGTTCTGCTATCAACATACCAACACACACACACACACACAGATACACACAGTTACAAACAGGTAGAGGTGTGCGAGTGTGCGGGCTGTGAGTGCCGGTGAGTGCGCACTTATGCACTCATAAAATATTAACAAATTCATTCGTTACTTTGCCCCAAAAAACCAAAAAAAAAAGGCAAACTCCCGTAGCACAAAGACGATTACCGACCCCTGACGACCCACACACAGCAGTCGAATGTCCAGACCAGGCAGCAGATGTCCTCTTCTAATACCACTGCCCCACCCACCTCTGCCCCCTGCATATGGAAGTGTGTGTGTGTGTGTGTGTGTGTATACAAAATACGGCTACAATTGCACACTCAGCATACGAATTACAGCGTAAAGGCGAAAAAAACTTTGCAAATGAAGTCAGGAGTAGCCCAGGCGGACAGAGGGACAGACAGACACCTAACTCGGACCAAACACACTGCGACAGCAATCAAGAGGCAAAGCAATAGACAAAGCAAGACAAAGCAATACAAATACAAAAAACAATAGACACAAGGATAGACAGACACCCAGTTCTACTCCTATGGAGTTGCAAAATATTATAATGGATTCATTTAGCAGACTTGAGCTGGCTTGAACTTCTTCTGCAACTTAGTACAAACTACTATATGCCATCTAAATGTATTTCATTTTTGCATAAAAACAAAGAAATATCGCCCTGTGTGCATCTATATACTATATTTTATGATCTGATTACGCATACGCCGTGTCTAACTTGTTAGAGAGTTTTCGGGCTGTAGCAAAGTTTTTTGGGCTGCAGCGTTAAGTGATTCATTTAGGTATTCATGGCTGGCAAAACTTTTTTGATAAACTGACTCAACTCCTGTTGGCCAGTGTCAGCCATAAATATATTGTCACAAATCGCAATTGTTGTTTGTTCATGTGCATCCATCAATTCTGGCCTTGGCTTAAAGCAGTCTTAACCCACTTCAGGCATAGAACTTAGACCAAGTTATTACTGCTTACTGCTTACACGGTGCTCAGCTGAGCCCTGAAACTCTTTGGAAATGGTTGAAATGGGGTATGCTGTGTTTGTGCAAAGGTGTAGCATGTTTCAATGTATACAAATATACACATTCTTGAGTAGTATCCATCAGTGGTATGGATGTGTATGACTGTATTTATGTGGGACTTCCTAGGCCTAGTCTCTATTTGAATATTTGTATCTCTGGAAGTAAGAGAGCTAGGGATAGCAAATTCGGTATATGAATAGCTGTATCTTATACGCATTTTAAAAATATATTAAATAAATATAACTCCCACTCTTTTTCCTTTAAATCAATATACAACTTGAACAAGGTGTAGGTTTAGTACTAAACATTGCAGATTCCAGCTAAAGAAACATTAACATTTCATTAAACTCCACTATTTATATATTATTTTATATATAAAGATAGAGCAATATATAGAATAAATAATATGAAATTTTTATACAAATTTTAACTGTTATATATAAAAGATTAGATAGGAGCATTTGAAGTGCCCCTTCAACTCCACAATCCCATAATGAACATCAATATTATGCCAGCCATAATCTACCCCTAAAAAGTTTAGCTCGCAGTCGTGTGCACTCTACTGTAGCCCTTGTATAACTCGCTTTTATGTTTTATTTTCTTGGGGTTCTTTTTTAATGTTTTGCAAGTTAATAATGATTTGTTGTAGTTGTTGCTTGGGTTGTTGTTGTGGTCAGGCTGGTAATTAAAACTTGAAGATACTTTTTGAGTTGGGCTCGGAGCAGCAGCTGCAGCAGCAGTAGCAACGGCATCAACTGCTCAGATGATAGGCAAAGTTTGGTCCTCGTTTTGTGTGAGCTAGCGACATTAATCTTTATTACTCCTGCGTACAAGTGTTTGTCATATTATGTACACGTCGCATGTGGCAGAAGCGTTTGTCACTGCGTTGCGTTGCCTTGCGTTGTGGCCGGTGTCCTTGCGTTTTTATTTCACAATTTATTACATGATTCAAGCCTTATATTTTCTTTCTGTAAAATCATTTAATCCATTAGGCAAACAATAAACGGCTGAGTAAGCATATTATTTCACAATAAAACATAAGCAACTCGACTCGCTCCATTCACTCATGACAAGTGCGTAAAATGATAAAATGTTTTTTATATAATTTATTAAAATAATGCAAAGGCACAAAAAAACGCAAAGGGACAAGGGACATAGCAGCAGCATGACTTGACAAACTCAATTGAATGAAGCAGAGTAATCGAAATTGTAATCGAAATTGAGGCAGAATACAAAGTATAAAAAGGCAGCCCACTCCACTACACTCCACTCCACCAACTCTCTTTTACTACTCCACTTGTTTACAGTTGCAACTGAGCCTCAGGTGTTATGACTACTGACGGCAGACTAAGAAAGGAAATCTGGTTGAAAAGACTTTAGTCAAGTGCACTCAACAGCCAGTTACAGCATGTGAGAGACTACGAAATAGAGCTATAAAGAAGTCATATGTAAACATGCCCTGATACTCTGTAATATATCTTCAGCTTAGCACTTTCTAGATAGAAATGTTTGCCTAGAGAATTATTGAGTTTATTATAAACATATTATACAATTGTTGGCATTATTTATTACAATAATAATTAAAAATGATTGGCATTAACTATTATTCTTAATAAGAAAGTTGTAGGTTAAAAAAGTATGCATTATTTTAAAGGATTTTTTGTATTGAAAGATATAATCCAAGTAGAAAAGATATTTAGTATTTTCATTAGTAAACTATGACTTTTGATTGTCAAACTGTCTCATGGGCATTTCAAACTGATACCTTGATAACTTTATACCTTGATTGTGCAGAGAATGCCTTATGGCACAACTACATATGCCTAGATGTACATACATTCATATAGACATTGCAAATTGTGCTGTAAACCTCATAATTTGTATATACCACACTAGGTAGTTTCGCTTTTAGCACCTAACTCCAATTATAAGCCCCTTTTTTTAAGCATTCCAATAGTATATAGTTCAAGTTTAAACGGAGTAATCTTTGACTTTAAAGTTATCCACTTTCAGCTGGAACGCAAGTTCTTAATGGGACTTAGCTAAGAGCCATAAGGTGTCATAAGATATCTTAACGTTTGGTTTGTACATTTGGTTGTACATCAGTCAGTCAGTCAATCAGTAAGTCAGTCAGAACCAATAGTTTTATATATAATATACAGATATTATACGTAATAGTCAAACAAGAGTTCAACTTATAGGTCACTATGTCTTAGGATTTGGGCTGTGCTTTGATAGCACTACATCAGTCAGTCAGTCAGTCAGTTAGTGAGTCAGTCACTCAGTGAGTCAGTCAGTCAGTCAGTCAGTCAGTCAGAACAAAGAGTTTTATTTGCATAGCTATCTTACATAATAGTCTAACAACTACTTCAACTACTGCCCTGACTGTATCGACCTCTATTATTGCCACTGATCTTGCCCTCGTGTCTGCCTTATATACCCCATCCATTTGAGTATAAAAAGAGGAACTAAAACATGTTGTACAACATACTTCTGCGGGCAATGCATTTTATGGCGAATCATTTGCTTGTAAATCACCAAAGGCAGACGACATTGATAAAGTTGCAGTTACATTTTACTATGTAAATATTTGCCAGCATTTATTGCTGACTTTGGCATTGGCTTTCCGTGTAATTTTATGGCTTGTAACGCAGCGTATAAATTGCCAGCACACATGTGAACACAAGTTGTGCTATAGTTAGTAGCAGGACGTACATACTAGTGCCATCGGGGCATACTATAGTATGGGCAGCAGTGGTGCAGTTAAGCGAACTCTGGGGCATAGAACACTCTGTGCTGTGCCACACTAAATTCCGTGCATTGTGTGTTATTTTTATTTCATTTCTATTTCCATTTCGATATCTATTTTCAGCCATGTCTCACCTTGATAAATTACGTTTATGGGGCAAGCCAATACGTGTCATGGCCAGCAAACATCAGGCCGTGCAGCTGCCCAAGGAGGGGCAGCCGGACGCGGGACTAACACGTGACTACTCACAGAATCCATTGCATCGTTTCAAGAAGCCCGGCAGCAAGAACTATCAAAACATCTATCCGCCATCGGCGACACTGCATTTAAGTAACATTCCGTAAGTATCCCCAGAGTATCTGAGTAGCGATTCGATTTAAAGCATGCCACAGCTGGAGCTGGAGCTGGAGCTGGAGCTGGAGCTGGAGCTGGAGCTGAAGCTGCGTTTTTTCATTACACGCCACGCGGGCAATTACAATTACCGTTATGAGCAGGAGCAACCAGCTACACACACCCGCCACACCATCACCATCATCTGCTGTGTGGCAGAGACGCCCCGTGTCGCCTTTGTCTGCCAAATATGACAAAGCGCCCCGCCAGGTTGGCAGCACGGCGTGGCAGGGGCTGCTAGCATTTGAATTTATGTGCCTCATGGTGTGGCAGGGTATTTATGGCATATCTATAGACGCACAGCATGCCAATTTAAATCGATAGCTGTTAATGTGCATAGTACACACGACGCTCTAACCATTTCCATTTGTTTCCATCAACAGTTCATCCTGCACTGAGGATGACATCAAAGAAGCCTTCACCGCCAACAATTTCGAAGTCAAAGCATTCAAATTTTTCCCGTAAGTAAATCGAGTGTACGAGTATATAGTATTAGCCCTGAGACTAATCTGTTTGCGTTTACAGCAAGGACCGCAAGATGGCGCTGCTGCAGCTGTCGTCGGTGGAGGAAGCCGTGCTGGCACTGATCAAAATGCACAATCATCAGCTATCGGAATCGAATCACTTGCGCGTCAGCTTCTCCAAATCGAACATCTAGAATCCGACCCGAGGTCAGGTTCACTGAACTTGACTGAGTGCCAACAGCAGCAGCAGCAACAGCAGTAACAGTAACAGCAACAGCAACCACAATAGCTACAGCTATGCAACGCTACGGCAGCAGTACTTTTGGCAGCAACAGATACAATCTATAATTCGTAGTACAAGCGGCGTGCAGGGCAATCGCCACACCACCACCAACAACACCCATCAACACACACACTTCCACAACTTCAACTGACTGGCAGAGGAGCGGCAGGAAGGAGAGGCGGAGATCATACAGCCCCCAGACCCCAACTGAGTCCCCAGACCACCAACAAACAAACAACCAACCCATCATCAGCAACTACAACTACAACTACAAGCAGCAACAATCGATGCAAGAGCTCTAGCTAATATCTATAACTATTCTATACTATATACATACTTACTATATATATATATACACGAGTAATATACACGAGAATTCTTAAATCTGCAACACTGTTTCCATTACAACAATACATATATATAGCTATCCAGTAATTCTACAAAGAAAATTAATTAATAACTATACAATTAAATGTTGGAGCAACAGAGGTAAAGATACAGATACAGATACAGATACAAGCTACAGCTAGACATAGAAAGTGAAGTAAAGTAAAAGAGAGAGAGCAGAAGCAGCCCACTAAACAATCAGCGACGTCGTATAATCATAAGCTTAAAGTTAATACTATATATTTAGAGACTAAGCTAAAGGAAGAGAAACAAAAACCACATTAAATTAGTTGTAAAATTATGTAGTGCACAACTGTACTGTGTTTTGGTTTTAAAAAACAGCAGCGAAGAAGAGAAACATTTATGTTTATAAACAACAAATTCATGAAGTTAAGCAACAATTTTTTATTATGTACCGAGTATTTACTGTTATTATATTCTAAGTGATTGATGATGATTGAAACTTGATTGATAATTCTCTGATTTTTTAACGCCAGAACAATGGAATGGAGCAACTTGCAACTTGAGCAGAGTTTTTAAATGTTTATTCTTTTCATAATTTGTTAGTGCTACGATTAATGTTCAACAACTAAAGAAAAATCTCAAAAAAAAACAAGAATAAAAATAAAAATAAAAATCGATTATTAAAAATAAAATAAAATAGCTGAACGTGCACACACTAATCTAAACTAAGTTTACTTGAAGCCAAGCAAGAAAGGCGCTGAAATGTATTACATTTGAATTAAATAAAGCAACTGTCTGGACGATCAGACAGAGCGACAGACATTTAGTACGACTATTCGTTTAGCATTAGCCACTAAAGATAGACAGATAAAGATACAGATACAGATACAGTAAAAGTAACTCTTTTAAATCAACTAAAAGCGTACGTAAAACCTTCTGTGTGTGTGTATATGTAAATGTTGTTAAACTAGCTAAATATATACGATACACGAGGGAGCGAGCTAAATGTATTGTATTGTATATCCCTATGCATATAAGTATATATTGAACTACAACAAATAACATGAAACAGGAAATTAAACAAATTTTAAGCTACGAAAGTAAAAATCTCAAAATCGTAATTATATAGTATGTATACATAAAGATATATATATACAGATACATATACATATATTTAGGCCTAAGCATACCAATATGAAAGACATATAAGTGTTTTTAGCAAAACAAATACAACAAAAAAGCGACAAAAAAAGAAGAAAAACCGAAAAACAAACTCAATGATTTTTTGATAATTTTACAAGAAGCCCACACACACACACACACACACACAGAGACACACAAATACATTTACAGTTACACTTGCAGTTACAGACAGGCACAACTAACTATACACACACATCAATGTTTATATATATTTAGAAAGTGAATTAATTATTTATACTATGTTGGCGCAAAAGAACAAAAAACAAAACAGAACAAAAAACAAAAAGAAAACAAAAATTGATACAAATAAATAAAGAGATATGAAAAAGAAAATCGAAACGTATATGAAATTGATTTATAAACTAATTGTAACTGTAACTAAATGATATGGATTTAGTGTTTTAAGCATAAGTAGCAGTGATCGTAATTTAAAATTAACAATTAACAGATAACAAATACAAATAACAAAACGAAACGAACAATGGTAAATTTTGAACATAAACAAAAGAAATGAAAACGTGTACGAAAAGCAACAGTAAATCTATTGTAAAATGTGTAAAATTAAATATCATATTTACAATAATTATTCGAGCAAATCGCAAGCAGCAGCTGCACACACACACACACACACAGTACATACCTACATACATGCATATATGGTAAAGTATGTTTGCAAAGATATCGAGAAGAAGTACATTTTGAGAAGAGATAATGGAAAGTCACTCTAGCGTTTCATATATATATACATTCTCTCCTAAACTTATCTTAAATTTAAACTTAACTTAAACTTAAACTTAACTAAACTTAAACTTTGATTAACTTACTCACATACGCTCTATGTCCATGCCTATGTCTATGTCTACTATATAGAACGATATACATACATATATACACGTTTTGTTAGCGCATCGATGCAAGGTAAACAGAGACGATATACATGCATATATAGAGATATACATATATATATATATTTATTAAACCCACGACTGCTAGAATTTCAAATGAGAACTCTTGACAAATCAAAAATTTCATACAAGTATTTCAAAGAACTAAACAAAAAAAAAACAATTAAACTAAACTACTTACAACCAGAACCGATAAGGCAAAGCAAAATGAATATGTGAAAGTTGATTTATGAAATATTTATGTGTTTGTAAAGCATACACCCATACACACTCACACTCACACACACTGCAACAACAATGCTGCTGCAGTCTGATTGGCAGAGGCAGCGTTCAAAGCGTAATCAAATATTTAGCCCAACGATAATATAGATACAATTTGCGCTACAGCGTGTTTATGTTGATAATGAACAACACACACCGAGATAAAACAAAACAAAACTAAAACGAAAACCAATTGAATACCATATAATACTATAGTGTAACAAACAGCATGCGAATTAATAGTACTACTACTATATACAGAGATACAATTCATGTGTAAGGAGAAGGAACTCACTAAAGTATTACTTTACCATGTAGAGCGACACACAGCAACTGGATACATACTAATTTACAAGTACATTGAATGAATTTAACAATTACAAGTTTAAAGATAAACGATAACGATAAAAGATAAAGATAAAGCTAAAGATTTACATTTAACTATAACGAGTATATAGCAAAGCGAAAGCAGAGGCCTAGCATCAATTGGCATTGTCTTGAGATACACTAATTGAAGATACATATATTAAAAGTAACGGTTAAATGCAATTTAAATGTAAAACATAGTGTGAAAGCAAAGGAAGTTCAGTTAAACGCGTTGTACATTTCGATTTTACCCATGTGCAAATTGAGGCATGATAAATTCAAGACTAAATACTATATGAATACATTTGAGTAATCGACACATATGCAGGGCATACACACGTATGTACCACGTATGTAATTGTAGCTGTAAATCTATACATCATACACTATACTGAGTGCAAGGGAAATGCATTAACTAAGGCGAAATCAAATGAAATTAAACGAATTGATAAAGGAGTTAGTAGTGTACGGCGGTTCTTGTGTTTGTGTATTTCATTTGGATTGAAACACACCAACACACACGAGTACATACATACATGCAAACATACATATAAATACATCAACAGAAACATATCAACAAACAAACATTTTGCAGACGATTACGAGTTGTTCAGTTCGAGCCCAAGAAAAACAAACAATTAGTATTCCCAGAGCCATCCAATACCCTACACACAGTCATGTCGAAAGGTATGCAACATTTGCATACATCATCATCATCCTCCGATTCATCAGTCGAGCGCTATGCAGTCGCAAATGTTAAAAAGAAAAACAAAATGAAATGAAAATGAAAATGAAATTTAAACATAATGAAATTATTTTAAGGAAATGAAATGGAATCGTATTGTGGTCGTAGAGAACAAAAAAATGAGTAGGAAGCATAGAGAATTTGTTAAATATTTTGCCAATGGATAAAGACAAAATTAATTGATAATTTTATAGTGCGAGTACGTATACTTTTTTGTAAGCGACACTTGATTTCGCAGTTTTTTCGATAGACTTGTGTGCTCATCATTATGATTGACATTATCATTATCATTAACGAGTATTTTTAGTAGCTGAAATTTATGTGTTGTGGATTTTTAGCGAAAGGAAGGAAGTTTGTTTTGTATTAAGAGTATTTTTTAACTTGTTTCGTTAGATGAAAGCATGCCACTCATTACGAGTATATAGAGTATATAGAGAGAGGGAAGAATCATACATATATATAGCTAGAAAAATCTGTGTTTTACTTGCTTCTTTTTAACACATTGAATTGTTCACTTGATTTACACTCACACACACTCACACACACACTCTCTCTGAATGAAGAGTTTTAAAAAACAGACAGACAGAAGTTCCTAATTTTTAGTGAAATGATAAAGCTAAAACCGAAACAGAAACAGAAACTAACAAGACAATTTGCAGCAGTGAATTAAGAAGAGATACAAATACATTTACAATTTACATAAAGGATAAATACTATATAGTATGAGGAGGGAATCACTTGACTTAACCTTACTTTGCTGTTACTTTTGCTTTACTATTACGTATCCTTACTTTCTTATCCTTGGTCTGTCGTTAGGTTTTGTGCGCGTTAGTCGAGAAATTATGGCAAAATTCAACTAGGGTCCAAGTTTTAAATAATCTAATCAATTATATTAACGAACATACTACATTACAACATACAATATGGGCTTATGATCTGCCAATTTGTTTACCTATTGGTACCCAGAAAAGAAAAAGAAAAACACACTCAATCTTAACTAGAAAACTTAACAAGAAATTGCACTTCAAGAACTCCAAAACTCTCCACTCTATCGCTATTCCAACACCACACACACTCACACACACACACACCCACACACTCATGCCAGCATCACAGTTTTAACAGAGATATTGCCAAATAAGAAATTAATGAATATAAAAAGTATAATATCGAGATCGAATCGAAGCTATGTGTATCCCTTTCAATTGCTTAAACTAACCGAACGAATGGAAAACTAAAGAGTAAAAAAGAGCAACAAACAAATAAAAACCAACACGCGATACAATCAAAATCAAACCTAAACTTGTTGAAGGGAAATTTCTTAAATTCACACACACACACACACACTCACAATTTTTAACATTTGTGCTCTCTAATTGTACAACTTACAACACGTAAAGGTAAAAAATCAATGCAAAACGTAATCATTTTATGCTCTAAACAAAAGTAAACCAAACGTTTACGCAACGCAAGATTTTCCTCACCAAATTTTACTATAAATCTATTATGTGTATTGTATATAAAAAACAAATGAAGAAAACGAAACGAAAACAAATGCAAATGCAAAAGTGTTGATAGATATACAACACCATCTGATGCAACAGATTCAACACACAGATTAAGATACAACTATCAACTAATGAGATACATTTTCGATTTTCACGTAAATTGGAACGGACCCAATTCGGGTGTCCGAGTAGGCAAGTGCAGCCACATCTTGTAGTGTGACCAGTTGTGAGAAAGTTGAAACGAAAACAGTGAAAAAAAACTTCATGAAAACTGAGAGAATTGTGCGCAGAGAAAACAATGAAATGAGATGAATATTTGTTATGTTACAAGCATTAATTAATTATTATAATATTAATTATTATTGAGAATATTTGAGAAATAAATACAAAATAAAACAAATGATTTAAATCATTAAAAACTATACACTTGTCCCATGTGTCTTGTGGTCTACTCAATTCATTTCAATACTGACACAAAGGAGACACGCCCAAATAATTATACATTTTTATACTTTATTGTTAAGTTTTGAAACATATTTTTATTATTAGTTATTAGTTGTATTATTAACTATAGAGAACTAAAACTAAACAAAAAGAGAGAGAGTTGTTGAGAACCCAACGCTGGTTTTAAATGTGTTTATAGTTTGTTTCGCTTCGACACTGTCCCCATTTAAACTTAATCAGTCGCTTATTTTAACTTTATTATTAAGATTTTTAGTTTGTATTTTTACACACACACACAAACACACACACAACATGCTACATGTAATCTGCTCTTAATTATAATTTTGTACTCGAAACTAAACCCTTTCCTTTGAACTTGAAAACAAATATATGAAACGTCAATTAAAAGAAGCTCACAAGCCATTTTTACTCCGGTTTACAGATAGAAGGGTAAGTTAATTCAGAATGTATTATGTTTTAATGGCAAATGAAGGAAATCAATGAACATACCAAACTGCAGCTGAAAACCGCCTGAAATAATGGAAAAGTCAGCATAAATGTTTTCATAAAAACACAACAAGTTTATTAAATTAGAACCAATAGATTAGGTATTTTTCTACATTTTCTTTCATATTTTCCTTGGCAAAAAAACTTAAATGTTATTGTGATAGCAAGTGCGGCAACCAATTGTGCTTGCTGGCACTTAGCCATGACAGCAACGCATTGTGTTTGCTGGCACTTAGTCAAGACTCTGCACTGCTTGTGAACACTGCTTTATGCCATCTGTAGCTTGAACACAAACCTCTTGCCGTAAAGCAGTACAACTACTAGCGATGGTTTAAACCACATATATTGTGAAGCATACTTTTGGGGCGCTCAAATATTCTGATTCACCTAGTTGCTGCTCGCCTGTTACTTCAGCTGGTTGCTGCATAGGCAAAGCGAGTTCGAATTGAAACTAATTTAGAATTTTGCTACGGCAACAGCAGCCGTGCATGAATGTAACAATATGTCGATGACGTCACCTCCTCATTGGCATATTCTGCACCCGAAAGTAGGCAATGAAAACGCATCCAAAATATGAAGGAAAATGTCGTTAAATTTCGAAAAGCCTTGATAACTCCGTTATTTGAAGGACGATATGCATGTCCTTTGGACAGTTCGTAGTCCTTAACAAGGCGCGTTCGTTGGCATCCTCGGATATAGGACGAAGTTCTTAGGAGTTATCAAGGATTTTCGAAATTTAACCACATTTTCCATCATTTTTTTTTTAATTCGTTTGCATTGCGTACTTTCTGTTTGAAACTGACGAAATGGGTTGCAGCGAACCCGCCTTGCTTAAGACTACGAACTGTAGCAAGGACATGCAAATCGGTCTATAAATAACGGAGTTATTAAGGATTTTCTAATTTCTACCATATTTTCACAGTTAATTTTTTTTGGATGCGTTTTCAGTGCGTACTTTAGCTTGTTATTTCGTTTTTGTATTCAATTTTCATGAAACGTTTTCACTTTGATGTGGGGAGTCGATTCCACCTAACATTAAGATAGTTATGATATGGCTCTAATCTGATGGCCAGCTAGGTTAGAGTCAGCACGTGCTGTCACTTGTGGCTTTAGTACTCCATCATGTTTAACCTAGTTAAGGTCATAGTCCGCGCCGCTTACTACTACGCACGTCTGGTGGGAGCTCTTAACTTCGAGGTGGATGTGAGCACGGGTCGGGCACGAGTGACCACACGAGCCACCATATATGCCGCCGTGATAAATGTGTTGACAGTCTGCATTATACCCTTTCTCAGTGTCACTCAGCTGGTGAATGCCTTTTGGTCCAATGCGGGAATGCTGCACCAAAAGCTCTTTCTCTCGGTGCTGGGAGGGCGTATCCTCTGTGTCGTGGTGACCTTGTTTTACCGTTGGATACAGCGACCACAGTTGCTCTGCCTGATGAACTCGCTGCAACGTCTCGTAAGGGAGAAGCCTCAAGTGAAGCGACTCTGGCGCCGTGGAGTGATTAGTAAGTCCATCAGCGTCACCCTATCGGAACTGTTCCAGCTGCTGATTGGCATCGCTATACTCTTGGATAAAATGACACTCGAGTTGTTCTTCAGCACACTGATATTTTACTGCATCAATGCGCTGGTGGACGTCATAGTCTGTCAATACTACTTCGCCCTGCTCAATGTGCATGGACACTACGTACTGCTGAATGAGGAACTGCGTGTGGTGTTGAGGGAATCGCACTCCTTGGAAACGGAACGCCGAAGTGGAGTGTTCTCCATCAAGTGCTGCGACCTGGCCGATCGACTGGAGGTCATTGCCCAGACACAGTATCATCTGCAGATGCTGGTGACGCAGATAACACGGCTCAGCGCCGTGCAGACCCTCTTCATCTTCTCCAGCTATTTCTTATCGTCCATTGCACTCATCTACTTCATCTTTGCCGAGTTCTCGGGTGTAAGCAATACGCATGTATGGATAAACACGGGCGTGGTGCTGGTCTTTTTCGAATTTGTGTTCTATTTCATTGATATACAAATCACTGGCAGTATTATCGATGCCATCAATGTGGTTCATGCTGAAATGATCAGCATCGTGGCCGAGCACACAGTGACTGCCCAAGGCCTGGACCAACGCCTGGAGACAGTCGTAAGAGCAATGATAGTAGTAGATGTATAGTTACAAGGTATACTGCAAATCTTTTCTTCTTTTTTGCAGTTTGAAAGCTTTAAGCTACAGCTGGCCTGGAATCCTTTCAGGATGTCTGTGCTTGGCCTCTTCACACTGGGCAAATGGAATGGACTTATGATGGCCAGCGCAGTGGTGTCCAACTCTTTGGTTTTGGTGCAGTATGAAATCAAGAATGCCCCAAGAAGTTGGTCATAGTCTGCAGGAGAAGCACATTAAACTGGACTAGGAACTAGACTGGAGACCAGACTGGAGACTAGACTGGAGACTAGACTGGAAACTAGACTGGCGATTAGACTAGAGACTAGACTGGAGACCAGACTGCAGACTAGACTGGAGACTAGACTGGAGACTAGACTGGAGACTAGACTAGAGACCAGACTGGAGACTAGACTAGAGATTAGACTAGAGACTAGACTAGAGACTAGACTGGAGACCAGACTGCAGACTAGACTGGAGACCAGACTGGAGACTAGACTGGAGACTAGACTGGAAACTAGACTGGCGATTAGACTAGAGACTAGACTGGAGACCAGACTGCAGACTAGACTGGAGACTAGACTGGAGACTAGACTGGAGACTAGACTAGAGACCAGACTGGAGACTAGACTAGAGATTAGACTAGAGACTAGACTAGAGACTAGACTAGAGACCAGACTAGAGACCAGACTGGAGACCAGACTGGAGACTAGACTAGAGATTAGACTAGAGACTAGACTGGAGACTAGACTAGAGATTAGACTAGAGACTAGACTAGAGACTAGACTAGAGACCAGACTAGAGACCAGACTGGAGACCAGACTGGAGACTAGACTAGAGATTAGACTAGAGACTAGACTAGAGACTAGACTAGAGACCAGACTGGAGACTAGACCAAATGTTGTTTTGAGATTTCAACTACTTATGATTCCTCTATTAAAATTGAATGATACTTATTCAAAATTTACATATTCTATTCGTTTTCTTTATAGTATAGTGATGTTGATAATTTAGCGAGTCCTTATGTTGATATATCGCCCTAAATGTTTGACCTTTGTAAGCCAAAAGTTAAAGATATTTGACAGGTTATATCTCTATCTGTATGTGGTTAACAAGGGGACAAAGACTCTTTAGCAAAAGCAGAAGAGTAGTAGTGTATGACGTCACTTGTTATTGTACTAACAGTATACTAGTATTCATAGTACTCATAACACTCGTATTCATTGTACTCATACTCATACTCGCACTCACCTGTCGACTGCATAGAGTATTGCACTAGACATTGATATGGGTCTAATCGCATCCCCATCGCAGTTGCCTCATTAGTCTCTGCCTGTGCTGCTACAGTTCCTATTTGGTTCACTTTTTAGTACAGTGCCATGTTCGACCTGGTCAGGTTCTACCTGCGCATTAGCTACTATTACGCTCTCTTGGTCGGAGCTCTTAACTTTGAGATTGACTTGAGCACTGGGCGAGCACGAGTGACCCAACGTGCCTCGGTATACGCGGCTGTCATCAATATGATGACCATAGGTGCCATTCCCTTCCTCAGTGGCAATCAGCTGACGAGTTCAGTGTATTCCACGTCGGGGAATCTGCATGAGAGCTTCTTTGGCATTATACTATCAGGTCGAGTGCTCTGTGTTGTGGTGACCCTGGGCATCCGCTGGAGACAACGTCCACGATTTGTTCAGCTGGTGAATGAGTTCCAACGCCTGGGAGAGCAGAAGCCTCAAGTGATGAGATTATGGCGACGCGGAGTCATCAGCAAGGTGACCAGCACCGTGTTGTCGGATGTGATTCAGCTGATTATCAGTATATTTATTCTGTGGGATAACCTCAACCCACGACTGTTCATCAGTGCCTGCATATTCTATACCATCTCATCTCTGGTCAACATCATCGTCTGCCACTACTACTTCGCCCTGCTCAATGTGCATGGACATTACATACTGTTGAATGAGGAACTGCGTGTGGTGCTGAGGGAATCGCACTCCTTGGAAACGGAACGCCGAAGTGGAGTGTTCTCCATCAAGTGCTGTGACCTGGCCGATCGACTGGAGGTCATTGCGCAGACACAGTATCAGCTACAAAACCTCGTCAACCGGTTAACCCGTCTCTGTGGATTACAATTGGTCTTTATGTACTTGAGTTATTACTTCTCTGTCATTGCCAGCATTTATTTTGGATTCTCTGAATTCTGGGGAGTGACAAAATTGTGGAGCTACTGGGGGCTGGGCCTAATTATGCTGCTACAAACGTTTTACTTCACCGATATGCACATAAGCACCAACATTCTCTACGCGGTGTTAGACGCTCATGCGGAGATGGTCAGAATACTAGGGCTACACACACTCATTGCCCCAGGCCTGGATGAACGTCTAGAGACTGTCGTAAGTTTGTAATATTTATTATGTATTAATTATGAATTTGACTATTAATATTCAGTACGAGAGCTTCAAGCTACAGCTGGCCTGGAATTACTTTACGGTCTCCACCCTAGGTCTCTTCAATATCAAAAAGACGAATGTCGTGTCCATGACCAGCTCTGTCATATCAAACTCTCTGGTGCCTATTCAATATGATTTGAGAAATTCTTAAATATTAATCTACATAATAAAACTATTTAAATCAATGAGTATTATTTAGTTATAACTAAATCCAAAAGAGGGTGTGGTCTAGTAGACACTTTTGACCACAATTGTGTTCTATAATAAAATATTTCTTCCCCTTGTAGATGCTATTAATGTGCCTCCATTTCATTATTAATCATCATCGTTTTGCTGACTGTGCGATATTATTTTATCTGCTTGGGAAATCAGTTTCAATCAATCTCTAATTAGAGTTCAATTTTGTCATTCGGTAAGTAGTAATATCAATCAGTTCTTTGTGTGACCTCGTCGTGTGACCAAGTCAGAGTTTATTCCGCTTAAGTCGTGATTAGTTGTTAATGAAATTGATGAATAATTTTCAATAGCTAGTCTACAAGAATATCTGTTTTTATTGTTATTTTTAGTGACTAAACAATATATTAATCTTACCCTTTTGTGTGTGCTCTATAATGTCTTGAGTGAACTATTCTTAAAGTCGACATACGAGTTGAAGATAAGTCGAAAAAAGTCTCGCAAATGATTGAAAATACTTTTCGAAAATGAGTCACAAATGATTACAATAGCAAGGAATAAGCGACACTTAGAGAAAAGTCTCCATTTTCTTCTGACAAAAGCATAATTTTTAGTCAGAAAATGGACGAATATGTATATGCCTTTTTATTATATTTTATTCAGCTTAAGGACTCGAAAAAGACTCGAGTGTGATTGAAAATTTCACTAAATTCAGGTTGGGTATTTAATAATATTTCTAACAAAGGGAACTTAGTCAGCTTTCACTTTGATAACACTAAACGCCTTCAAGTAAACCTATTCATAAACTGAATTGAAGCTCATCATACCCCTTTGAGTATTCATGTGAGTAAAGGCCATTAAAAGCCAAAATTGTAGCAAATTTCAAATCATCTGCCCTGACAGACAGACAGACAGACAGATGACCAGAGGTTTGCTAAACTCGAGAGGCTTTCGAAACAGAGCGAAACTTGTCGACAACTACAGGCAGTGGCTGAGTCTGAGGCTCTGACTTTTCAATATTCAATAGACGATTCGATTTGATAAATGCAATAAATCAACATATCGTCTTAGAGGCAGACACACAGCGCGTACTTAACTCAACAATTGCTGAAGCACTCTAGCTCTATGATGGTCATAGAGGGGAGGCGGAAGAGTGGAGGGGAGTCGTGTGTTTTGACATAGAACAGCTACTGATCGGAGTGAAAACCTGCAGTGTGTATTGTTTTTGCGTCTATTTATGAATGAGTGGCGGAGTAATTACGTAATTCGGATAAGCGCATCTTCTACCTGAGCCGAGTTGATTAGGTCTGAACACTCGAGTCGTGATTGCCGGCAGTCGAACGCGTACCTTGACGGAGTAATCACACATTAGCTTAACGGATTAAGTAATGATTACGATTGCCGACGATTAACAGCGTTTAACTACTGAGACAATGCTGTGGCAACTGTTCCTCTGTGTCTTGGCCAGCTCTAAGGTCTGGGCACATGTCCGCCTCTATCCACAGCAGCCGTGGCAGGCGAGGAATCAGTCCACAGAGTCCACAATCCAACAGCACATGCATATTGAGCTGGTCAACTATGGACACCAGGGGAAGTACTGTGAGGCAGAGGATTACCAGCATAACTACGAGTTGACAGCTGAGAATGGCAGCCTGCTCCTGGAGCAGCACTTGAATCGCTTTCCACGCACCAGAACCACACAGTTTGCCACCATGAGAGACCTCTGCCTGCTGGCCAATGGTCTGCCCCTGCGGCGTCTCTGCTCAGTGGTCAATGACACTGCCACCTGGCAACCACTAGAGGCCACCACCTGTCGACCTGGCAGTCCACTCAGTCAGCAGCTTCATCAGTTGCTGGACAAACCGGTCAGCCTGAGCAAGGTCAAAGATCTACTGCGCCAAGGTCACGGTCAACTATCGCCCGTGGATGTCTACAGCACAGCGCAAATCTTCAGCCAACTCTTGGAGCAGACGCAGCCCGATGCCAAGCTGAGTGGAGAACTGTTGAGCATTTGCCGTGAGCTCATGTCCAGCGATGCGCAGCTGCTCCAACTCTCTGCTCAACTCAATGCCACCAATACACTGCTCAACACATTCGAGCTCTATATGGATGCACTGCCTCAACAACTGGTGCCGAGTGAGCAGTGTGGCCAGCTCAAGCTGAATACGAGTAAGAGAGATGATGTGGAGTTGTCCAGTCAGGCGGGGATTGGCGTGCAGGCTCTGATGTCGCATAATCTGAGTGTGTTCTATGTGAATCCCGCGTGTGACAACATCACTGGCATTGCCATCTATGCAGCCAGTGCTCCAGGCAGACTCCAGGCTAGCAGTGGCTTCTGGTATCGCTTGCTGCATGCCAGGGAGAGTGTGGAGCAACTGAAGCAGGAGTCGGAGCTGGAGACTGCCTCCTACCTGCCCGAGCAGCTGTGGCAGCAACTGAGAGCTGGAGGCGCCTCCTACTTGGTCTTCAAGGTCTACGCACATGACGCGCTCTTCGTGGAGTCCACACAGCCACGCAGCAGGCGACCACGCGGCCAGGTGCTGTCCATATCCATGCCAGGATTTGAGGGTAAGTAGGGGATAATAGGATAATGGATGTGATACTCTCCACTCTCTTTAGCTCGTGCTCTGCCACAGCCTGTGCCCTTCTTGCTGCGTAAACCCCCCGGCAGCACTGGCAGCTGTGGCTACTGGAACTATGAGACCTGGCTGGACCAAGGCATCACTACTACCAGCCACAATGGGAGCACACAGTGGGTGCTCTGTCACACGCACCACCTGACTCAGTTCTCGTTCCTCATTGGCGGCAGTTACTGGCAGCAACTGGAATCAAAGCTGCAACCACATGAGCAGCTCCTGGATGTGCTGACATTTGTGGGCTGTGGCCTGTCCCTCTTTGGCCTGCTGGGCATCTTCCTGACGGCCTTGCTGGTGCAGAAGTGGCGTGACCAGGCCTCGACCAAGGTGCTGTTGCATCTCTGCCTAGCACTCACATTGCAACTGCTACTCTTTGGCCTCCTCACTGGCGGTGTCCATTGGTCGGAGCAGCTGAGTCAGGGTAGCAAGTGGCAACTGTGTGTGATCACTGGTGCGATCCTACAGTACTCAGTCCTGGTCATCTTCAGCTGGATGCTGATCATAGCCTTCCTGCAGTTCCAGCGGTATGTCACTGTCATCGGTGTGGCACGTCCACGTCACTACATTCTACTCTCTGCCATCGCCGCATGGTCACTCCCTCTGCTGCCCACTCTGTCGATAGTTATATTCCACTCCGAATCGTATAGACCCCCGCAGCAGCAGCTGAACTCCTTCTGCTATCCCTCGGGCTATGGCCTGGCTCTGGGTGTGGTGCTGCCCATCGCACTGATTACCATTGTCAATGCCATCATGATGATGTGCATCGTCTATAGCATCTATCAGGCCCTGCATCCTCATCGCCAGCTCGTCATGCAGCAGCTGCGACTCTCCGTGCTCCTCTTCTTCCTGCTGGGACTCACCTGGATCTTTGGCCTCTGCAGCTACATGCAGTTGGGGGTGATCTTCTCGTATCTCTTCTGTCTGACGGCCACACTCCAGGGATTCGTGCTCTTTGTCTACTTTGTCGTCTTCAACACAGGCAATCGACGTGCTTGGCTTGCCCTCCTCTGCTGCAAAGAGATGAATCTGACTGCGCCCAAGCCCAAAACAACACTACACTCAATGACCACCAGTTCCACGAACGTATCGAGGCGAACTCAATCGTAAAATGCTTTAAATTGTATTAAATACTATTATATTAAACTCTAAAACGGAATCGCTTATTTATGTATCCAATACACACACCTTAGCGAACCGTTTGCACAGTCAGCGCAGACAAGAACCAACCGTTGGAATGTGTAAGTTAGCGAAGACAATAGTAAACCGTTTTCACTGAAACTACAGACAAGCAGAATCACTGCTGAATTTCTTAAGCAGTTTCAATATCACGGCAGATAACCACCATAACCGTTTACCCAGTTATTGTAGATCAACGAATTTGTTGAAGAGAACTAAATATTAACATTTCATAACTGGCATTAAATACATTAAATGCACATTAAGTGCACATAGTAAAAATAATATGATAATCATAATTATATGATTGCACTGTAAACACGTAAATTAACAAAGAACCCTTTTAGCAAAGACAACATTTACAGATTATTTTGGGCAGTCAATAACCGCACTATAACCGCTCAATTAGCTAATTCTCAAACCATTATTTATTTACAATTTATTCAATATTAATGAGCTTGACAAAACAAAGTGAGTTATAAAATGTTATAAATTTAAGTGACAAGTTACCTAAATTTCATTAAATACACACAATAAACTAACAAAATAAATTATGTAAATGCACACAAAACCACTGTTTAATTACTTAGCCAATGCTCAAACCGTAGGTGGTTGAGTTTTATAGCTGCTTGCAGCTGGCAAAGCAGTACACAAAGGGCAAGCAAGTAACGCAACCGCTAAATGACTAAGCCAATGCGCAAACCTGTAGAGAATGAAGGGAAACCAAATTCAAAACCGGTTGTCAGTTTGAAGACGACTGTGGAAATAACTTCAAACTGCGACACTGTCCACACGACACTGTTGCCACTTGAAAGTTTAATAGTGCACATAAATGAAGCTGAAATGTCTTTAGTTATGTTGTATAGATACATATGTATTTCTGGAAGCTGTTTTTGGGCTCTTTTTAGCTTAGTAAAGCGTAAAAAGAAAGCAATAATTTAGTTGCAAAAATGGCAAAAATGTCAACCGTGCGACCTTAAGTGCCAAACCTATTGCAATTCTGTACTGGGCTTGTTCTGCCGCTGGTCCGTCCGGTTGCCAGGCTGTCCGACTGTCCGATTGTCCGGTTGTCCGTTGGTTGAGTCGTTTTCCGTGCCTTTTAATTTATGGCTTCTAAATTATGTAAATGATATGACAAACTTAATTTCTGGTGAATGGGTTTCTGTATTTCTGAACAGTTACGAGTGGTGCGTGGCATTTTTTTAATGTTTAGTGTTTAGTTTTTGTTTTTATTTTTATTTTTGAATCATTCCGCAATCTCGAGGCTGAGGCTGAAACAAAAACTAAAAAGGCCGTTACTCAGAGTTATGCTAGCAGAATCTGTGTGTATTTCTGAGCACAAATTGGCTTAAACTCTAAATTGGAATATACCTAGAAGACGCGACTCGATGCTCTACTGTATAATATAGTTTTAAAATATCATTAAATTATATAACAACCAGTAGGATTATAACAAATTAACCACATTTACTAGTTGCCGAGAACGGCATTCCACTCGAAGCCGAGCTCTCATTTGAATAACAGACGATGCCGACATCGTCGATGTGGATGTAGATGACGTTGATGCCTTATATCCGCAACTCTGCATCGGCATCTCATCAGCGTCGTATCAAGAGCAGCCGCAGCGGTATGTACGAGGTTCCGGGTGACACATCCCTGCCCTCCGGCAAGAAATTCATCGCATAATTCTTTGGCGTGGGCGTATTCGGTGGCACCGCGTACTCCAAGCTCTGCTGTGAGGCAGCCACAGCGAGGGGCAGGCGAGGGGCAGGATGGGGTTGCAGCTGCACATCCGCTAGGGCACGCTGTCTGTCCGCCTGCTGGAAGCGCTGCAGGTGTCCCAGCACGATGCGACGCAGTGCCGCCATGGTGCTGGCATTCGGCACATTGTAGTAATAAGCCTGACCCTGGGGCAGTCGCTGTGTGGGCGTGGGAGTATGCACTTGACGCGGAAAGTAGCTCTGATTGCCGGCATGGACCACGCTCAGCGACGCCAGCAGCAGCTGTAAGACAAATTGTGGCCCATGGAGTGACAAATGGTTGCGAGTTGACAATTTCTGTTCTCACTTACGCAGAGGCACGTCCTGTACATGACTCACTCTCACTCGCGGCTCACAGTTTGTTATGATTTGGGCGGGAAAAAGTAACACTCCAACACTCTGGTAATCTCTTTAGTTCCAGACGGAGCGCGGACTCGTTAGCTCAACAGCCGTTAGACAACTGAAACTTTGGCTCCGGCTCGAAGTCAACTCGTTTCACATTTCATGTTTCAAGTTCAGGGGCTAATGCATTTACATAAATTTCTAACCTGGCCAAGCGACTCCAGCGCTTGGATCTTATGGAAGTTTATTCTTTTTCGCGTCACGTGATTTATGCAAATACAAGTTGGCTTTAAGAGCTTTTTTGCGCGCTTCCACTTGAGTTTTAAATTGATCTTGTTTTGTTTTATTTCGTCTCTCGACTTTATCAATCGAGCTCAATCGATCAGCGCGCGTAACTAATTCCCAGCGCTCGAAGACAATGGCAATCTTGGAGCAATTTTCACAGCTCATACTGCAATCTCTAGATCTGTTTTGACAGCGACAATCAGGCTCAGACAATGAGGCGACCAGAGACTGTCCGCCATATACACAGCATTATAATTATGCAAATCACTCTTGATATATGGGTATATATCATTTCGGTGACTCCAAGTCTTTATCACGCGCCTGTACATATTCATGTTAAACACTTTTGCGAATTTACATAATATTTTCAATAGGGGGGTTAACACTCCCTTTGTGTCCGGGGCACAATGGCAATCGATCGATGGCTGAACAAAAAACTTATGTAGTTTTATATTGATTTTTAATCGCTGTCTCTATAAAGCGAAACGATGTCTTCAACTCAACTCGGTTCATTCATCCTCTGCTTGACAACTCAACTGAAATATGAGCGTATTCAGTCAATTTTGGTTATAACTGGCTCATAATGCTAATGCCAATCATATGGCCAACTAATAATAGACACTTAAGCACTACCAACTTATGTGTATACAGTTTAAAATGTGCTAGAATTAGTTGAACTATTAATATGTTGAAATCTGATACTTATTGACTGCCTCAGCCATTGTTTGACTTTATTTATCGTTGCCTAATGAACCGAGTCGAATCTTATAGTATATTCAACTTATTAATCGACATTTAGTTTGTCTTACATGACCGCCGATCGTGGTGATTATGTGTATTGATTCAATTGATTGATTAACTTGTTTTACTGCAAAGAGTTCTTTAATAGGAACTACTAGCCAGATTTAGCTAATTAAAGATTAAGCACTCTTGACAAATGCAAATTAATATTATATAATATATTATATTCTTCTATATAAATGTGCAATGAATTATGTAGAAAACCCGATAGAGTATCATATAGTCATTAATAACTATTTTAACTATTATTAGCTATAGCCTGAAAGAGTGAATTTAATTCATATTTTATTTGGCATAATCATTTAAATCTATATAATTTTAAAAAATTTAATAAATGTATTTGTATGTTAATTAAAATACATCAGTTAATCTCAACTAATTGTGAGAGTTTTTCATGGAATAAATGTACATAAAATGTGTGGAAAATTTATAACTCCATAATATTTAAAATCTAAAATCCAAACCCCAACAGTGAGAGCATTTAGTCTGCGTCACTTGGCAAATATAATCTTGATCTAATTAATTTATGTTTCATTTCTTGTTTGCCAATTCAACCACACCCTTGTTTTGACATTGAGCAGAGTCTCTCAGCATACGCAAATAAACCAAATCAGTTTGAATATGAGTTAGCTAAATCGCTATAAAACTGAAAGTTGTCAACTGAAATAATACTGTGATAAATGCTACAACAACTCTAGTTAAGTATATTGAATTTGTCGTTTAAATTTCTAACTACAATTAACTAATGCAGTTCAACTGACAGTAAATAGTATTATAGAGTTTTTTTTACCGGAAAATAAACGTTAGGGTTTGCGGCTACACCACAATCTATCTCTGTTCTCGCTCTGTGGTGTGCTCTGTTCGCGCCTCGGCAACTCATTAACAATGCTCGAAGAGCGTGACCGGGGTAGCATCTATAAAGAGTGTGAAAATCAGTTGCTCGAAGCAAACGGAAACGGAAATGATGCGCAACGCTGGCGGCAGCCATGACACTTAATTAAAGCGCTGCATTGGAATTGATTTGAGTGGGAGTGTCAGGCCATAATTAGAATTTGTCATCAGTCTGATTATATTAACATTTGCAATCGGGCGAAAGTGTTATGGCAACGATCAAACCCATTTAATTACTATGTAAATGATTTGCGCAATTCATTTACCAGCTGTGCGCCATACCCTGCATACCCTGCGATACCCTGACCCCACTGACAGCTCCCCAGTGACAGTGTGTGTGTGTCGTATTGATAAGGGTACAGTAGGGAGTCATATATATTTCATATGGTACACAAAGACGTTACAAAAGACGCATCATAATCATCGTAAAGTTCAAGCTGACCATTCACAAATAACATTTTATTAAACATCTTTTGTTTTTCTTTGTTTTCCCCTTGTTTTTCTTTGCTTTTCCTTTGAGCAGAGTGCAGCTGCTTGTGGAGTTCTCGAAACGCTTTGATGGACTGTTATGTAATGAGTTTAATGGGATTTTGAACTAAGCCCAATCGAGGAGAAGCGTATTCCATAAAAATATAGCATGATGGGCGCGTTAAGGACGATGTGGCGACTGGACATGCCGAGAGCTCTGTATAATATGTAAGTAACAAATTTAGTTATGCCTGACAGACAGCCTCAGCACGCTCATATTTTATGCATGACCAGCTCAATGTGGGTTGAGCTGAGCTGGGCGAATTGCTTTCCAATTGACTAAGCACACTACTCATCCAAGGGCTCACGTGTGGACTCTTCAGACTAGACTGACTAACTGAACCGTAGGAGGAGCCATCGTGGTCAGCTGGGTGCGGTCAAGTTGCGATTGCCATTTGCTGGGTGCGCCAAGACGCCGTTGCCAAAGGCCCCCATTAAGTTCGAGTTATCGGATTGATCAAATGGATCATCGATTTTATGTTGCACTGGCACGACACACGACTAGACGCCTCAATGAAATGTGAATAAACTTTTGGCTATAAGCTAATTAATATAGAATTGTACTCAATCGGAAGATTCACCTTTGACCTCTACATAGTTAACGATGCTGACTCCCAGGTAAACATCATTCAACATGTAGAACTTTTTGCATTTCCACTGCAAGTGCCTCATGACTCATTGTCCCACTGGGCGTGGTTCACTTTTAACTGCAAAATTATGCATATTTCATAATTTGATGCAACACAAATACAAACGAATAAAGAGTATATAGAGTAGAGTGTGTATTAATAAAGATATGAATATTACGCTAGTCTCTCTGATGATGTATGCAAATGCTGTTCATTCGTTTTGACGCAGCTCCCAAGGGGCATGTTAATGCCGCATTTGTTGCCCCAGGCTCAGAGCATGCCACACACTTGACTACTCGACTCGCCTCGACTCGACTCGACTCTCCCCTCTGCTTATGCATAAATACATGAAATATGCAAATCCCAAATACTCGTTGACTCTACAAGTGCAAATATATATATACTATATATATGCAGATACATTTATCTATCGCACTGTATATGCTGTAATATTTGGCTATTTATCCTGGCTGGGAATCAAACTCCCACCGGCTGATGGCACTCTGGAGTATTCGAATGCTGTTTTAGTTGTCTGCCCAAACTTCTCTAGTTGAAATTGCAAAAGTTTTGTGGCAAACTTTTCCATATGTGCGACTTGACCACACCTGAGAGTCTTAAAGTTCACCTTAGCCTCGCCTAGAGGGAGCATAAAGTGCACAGTTTGTGTTTATAGAAAATCTACCAAAAATATGTACTCACAACAATGTCAATATAAATTAGTCCTATTATATATTATTATTGTAAACCGGAGATAAATGGCATAAGTGAGTTACTAAGCTGATTCCAAGCTAAAAAAGTTTTCAATTTGTGAATAAAAAGTCAATGAACTTTCTACTATAGTATAATGACACAGACTACCTGCTGGGTGTGTAGGGTATGAAATTGAATTCACTGAATTCCATTGACGTACTTTGCTTGTGGGGTGTAAACAGTTGTACGTGAAACATTGTCAGAATTCCAATTATCTTGTTAACTTTGATGCACAACCAGCTGGAATTAAAAGCCAATTCCAAGGCAACATTTGCCATAGTTTGTACTCTGTAGTCTCTAGTCTTTAGTTATGCCTGGCTTAGTGCATAAACTCGTGCCTCTAACAGAGTGCAGGCGAGTGAATTTACATGAATATCATAACAATAACCCACTGCTGTGGACTCCACACAGTTTGGGCCATAATCATTGGGCTGGCTCATAAAAGTAGGCAGCATAAGCACTGCCCGTTGCTTGAGCGCAATCAAATTAATATCATGCTCGTACTTTCGCCAAATAACTGTAATATATACACTCTAGCTAGCGAAATTATAGCACTTATGAACTAGCACACACACACAGCGAGTGAGGAGAACACAAAGAAAAAAATTAAGCTCGTGTAGTGTCCAAATTTATGAGCAGTTAATTCTAAATATATTAAGGAGAGTTTCGGGTTGGCCAAGAAGAAGTATTATGGCAAGGTAATGATTAGAAAAATACAAAAATAATGTGATTAATAATTAAACTATGAGAACTAACTTAAGTCATTATGAATGAATTTCTACGTCTAAAATAAATAAAAATTAAATTCTATATCAAAATCAAGGGGTTCAATTAAAATGCAGTGTAAAACTGTGCGAATTAATAAAGTTCATGCCTTGACTACGGGATAGATTTTATTTTATACATATAAATCATTTAATTAAAATTAAAAAAAAAAAAGAATTAACTAAGAATACAAAAAGTTGATACAATAAATATATAAGGATAAATTTAATACAACACTATCAGCTGACAATTTATATAAAATATTAGTTCCCCGGTTTATATACTCCGATTTATATTCTCCGATTTAAATACTCCCTTTTCAATACTCCTTTTTATACACTACGATTTGTACACTCCGATTTGTATACTCCGACTTGTATACTGCGATTTGCATACTCCTATTTGTATACTCCGATCTGTATACACCAATTTGTATACTCCTATTTGTATACTCCTATTTGTATACCCCTATCTGTATACACCGATTTGTATACTCCGATTCGTATACTCCGATTCGTATACTCCGATTGATATACTTCAAATTATATTCTCAGATTTATATACTCCGATTTATATACTCCTATTTGTATACTCCGATTTGTATACTCCAAATTATAGACTCCGATTTATATACTCCTATTTGTATACTCCGATTTGTATACTCCAATTTATATACTCAGATCTGTATACTCAGTTTTGTCTACTCAAATCTTGATTTGTTTTTCTCAGTACACGATGAGACAGGCTGACTGATGGTAGATTTGTATTTGCTTCGTAATAAGTATTTATCTCGCGTTGAAAACCTCATCAGGCTTAAGTAGAGCGCTTAATTAGCCACAAACGACCAGCAGCAGTGTCCTTCATCTGATGTCTGACAGCCTGACCTGTATCTGTGTGTGTGACTGTATCTCTATCTGTGTCTGTGTACAAGCCAAAGTTAGCCAAGCCACACTGACCACAACTACACGTGGGCCAACCACATGAAACAAACCAGGGAGAGGGGACACCGAATTTTATAGCTTATAAATATAAGGTCAAGTTAAAGTTTATTCTAGACAAAAAGCAACATAGCGGGAACACAGCTACTCTCTTTAGCCGAAATGAGTCTTTAAATTTATGGGAATGCCAGGAACGCCTCACGTGCCTGCCGGCCATAAATAGTTGAGTTTTATTTTGGCCAAAATGTTGCGTGCATAATTATGGCACTGACCTTTGGGCCTCCAGGTGCTAAATAAACGTGCTATTTGCAGCCGCTATCAGTTTGGCTATTTTTAGCTATTAGAAGTCGAGGTCATTGCTCGGGCTATGCAAACGATGCGTCTGATCTGTCAGCGCCAAGCTGAAATATTTTAATAGGAATTCCTGGTTAGACCTTTAGCATAAATCTTGGCTGTGCTTTGGCGTTTCTAATTAATTCCACAGTCCAGCTGGAGAGCACCTTTTACTCTGCTTTATGTGGCACTTTAATGGCGCTTTTATGAATTTGAATTTGTGTGGACATTAAAAACGCGTCTAAAGCAATTTATCCAGTTACTAAAGGCACGCTCAGACACATACAATGTCGCTCCCTTGAATTTGATGCGAAATTATTGCATCCAAGTGCACAAAGAAAAATCTATAGTAATTTAATTTGTCGGTTAAGTTTACCAATAATATACAGACAAATTCGACGTAAAATAGGACATAATTCTAATAGGCAAAATTATAATTATGTTAATTTTTATAGAACTAGAAAATATATTCCAAAATTAATGAGAAAAACTATAGCTACAAGACAGTAAATATTTCTATCATATTGGTAAATTTCACTAAATACTTTTCTCTTTGTGTAGATACAGAGGGCGATTAAGTAGATGCCTTTAGCTGACCTTCCAGTAAGGTGAGCATCAGTCACTTCGTACCAAAAGATTCTAGCCTGCCGGCGTCTCAGTAGCTGTTACACAGTTACCCGTTACCCATTACCCGTTTCCCAATTTCCTTGATGCCAGCTCGCACTTTCGCTCGAGTACCAAGCGAATGCGTTAGACGTGCCAGACTGTGGCCTAGCATGCAGAGCGGCAACATGTCGCATACGCAACGTGTCGTATACGTAATGCGTAACGTAGAGCGTAACGTGAATGCAGGCGGGGCATCCGTTACAACACTGAGACTTAAGAGAGTCTAACGCCTGCGCACACTACATACGCTGCTCGCCGCTCTTAAGTCTTCTGCTCTTTGCATATTTTAAATTGTAATCAGTTGAGTTTGATAACGTTAAAAAAGTCGCTGAAATGGGCAATTTTGTGGGCGAGCGTTACAGTTCCATACGTGAGTTGGGAATCTTAAACTCGGAGGTGCAATTAAGATGTTCGCCGAGTTCGAGTTCTCAGTGGGAGCTAGCCAGGCGAAATAAATTTGAATTAATGCACAAAGCTCCAAGCGATTCCAGATGCTCGCAGAATAATCAGAAGTATATCTTGGCGCATGTAATTCAAATTTCAGTTATTCGCAGCGCGACGCAATTTTGAATTACGATTATTAAAGACAATTTGGCAACTTGCAATTTAATGTGGGATACTTTACGACAGTTACCTTGACTGAAACTATGCTATGAATTTTACTGCCAGGTATATATTAATTGGCTAATTAAGCTGATGCACGAACTGGCCGTAAATGTGGAATCACTGACCCTGGTCGAGTCAATCAAACTGAGCTACAAGTCGCACAATTAGCAAAATTAATGTGACTAGCTGACAGGGAACAAACTGAGTGGCCAAAATTCGAAATTGGGGCTGATAATAAAATGCGTCTTGTCGTCAAAAATAACTCGTACGCAGCGTTTAGCACAACGCACGCACAGTGGCTAAAAATAGGTAGTAAAGTGGTGAAAATCTGTTGAGATATCAGGCTGACACTTGAAGTGAATATGCTTAACAGTTCTTGGAATTTTCGGACTCAACTGGAAGTAATGGGAGAAGTTAGAAGACTATATACACAGCTCTAAATTCCACCTCAAAATGCTTCTGTTTTCTCTCTGCAATTCTTAAATGTGGAAATAGTGGGTGAAGTGAGAATATAACGGCGTCAAATTCCAACGTAAAATGCTTCTATTTTATCTTCGCAATTCTGTGAATATGCTCAACAGTTGAATGACATTTTTGGACTAAAAATAGAAGTGGAATAGTGGGAGAAGTTGGAACAAATACAGATCTAAATTTCGCCTTGATTTTCCTATGCAATTCAATGAATATCCTCAATAGTTGAATGACATTTTTGGGCTAAAAATAATAGTGAGAATAGTAGGAATAGTATAGAATTATAGGAATAATACAGCTCTAAATTCCACCTCAAAATGCTTCTGTTTTTTCTCTGCAATTCTTAAAAGTGGAAATAGTGGGTAAAGTGAGAATATAAACGGCGTCAAATTCCAACGTAAAATGCTTCTATTTTATCTCTGTAATTCTGTGAATATTCTCAACAGTTGAATGACATTTTTGGACTAAAAATAGAAGTCGAATAGTAAGAGAAGTTGAAACAAATACAGATCTAAATTTCGCATGGAAAGGCTTGTGTTTTTTCTCTGTAATTCTGTGAATATCCTCAATAGTTGAATGACATTTTCGGGGTAAAAATAATTGCGAGAATAGTAGGAATAGCAAGAACAAATATAGCTCTAAATTTCGCCTGAAAATGCTTTTATTTTCCCTCTGCAATTATGTTATCATATCCTTCACACCCTACAAAAAATCTAAAAACTATAATTCTAACGTATCGTAATACTAGCAAAATATGCGCATTGAATGGCATATAAATTGTTCCCAAAAAACATTAGTCGAAAGTGGATTTTCGCCACGCTAACTTCGGGTGTCAGCCATAGTGGAACGTCCATTAAACAGAAATGTAATTAGATAGCTAAAGATGCTGATGGCTTGAGAGCTGAGGCAAGTTTCTGGCCAAGTTGCTATGTGAGCAAAATTTAATTTGTTTGGCCTGCAATTCATTTGTCGAGTCGTTGACTTTTAATGCGCACACACACACACACACACACACACACACACACACACACACAGAAACACTTCTAAGGCATTGTTTGAGTCCTTGTTGACTTGTTGCCAATTTTTGCTTGAGTTGGCTCAGATACTGTTTAGCTTCAGCTGCCGCTGCCAGCGGGTTTGTTGACATTGTTTGGCTTCAAATAAATTCTTGAAAAATTATTTCAACCTGCACTCGACTCCAGACAAGCGCCTAGGCTGTTGATCCCCCGAAAAGAAAAACCAGGTAATTTTAAGCCCTACTCGAGCACAGACAACACACAAAGTTTGACAAAGTGCACTAAATGTAAATGTAAATGTACTTTTCTTGTCATCTGCCAGCAGAATGCAGTCTGTCGAGCACTCAGACCATAAATAAGAGCAGCAGTCGCTGAAATATTAAATTTGCCCCCTCACATTATTTGTGTTTGTGTTCACTTTCCGGGGCCAAGCTGCCAGCTGTTTATCCCCCGACACTTTGACCTTGACTCCCAACCCCCGCCCGACTATCAATCAGCTTCGAGCTGTACATCTCTCACTTGGCTAATCAAACAGAAAGCTTTCTCAGTTCAATTATAGTACACACCTTGACTGCTTCAATTGCTAGAGCCAATTCAATTCAAAGAGCAAATAAATGTCGAGGATTATGCAGATCTCATAAATATTTATAGAGCAGAGTGCTCTGGACTAGGGTGCAAGCATATTGTACTGACTGAACAGAATAGTGATAATAATATGTTATAATGTCATCAAATTGAACAAAAATAATAATATTAAAATGTAGGGAAAGCTACAGTCGGCCGCAACCGACAGTGGGAGACCCTGTACTTTGGATTGCCCTGGGCGTCGATAACAGCAGCAGCATATATGAATATACTCACATACATATACATATATGTATATCGACTCAACTCGTCGTCCTGGTCAAGAATATATATACTTTATGCCTGTTACACACAAGTACAGTGTTTAAAGTACAGGGTCTAAAAACTACAGCAATTAAATGAAATCAATGCGAGTTTTATTGAAATGAAATAAAACACCAGCTAGAAGAAGTTTAAATAAATAAATGAAACGAATATTGCACTAGAAACCAAATAAGATTCCTACCTTAAATTAACTGCGTATTTCTCGTACACACTTAACACTTTATTATATTATTATTACATATTATTTATATGTAATAAATTACACATTAATTACACGCACATTAAACAAAAAATAAAAAAACTAATTATTTCCAATTATTTTGCTAATATGTTGAGCACACTCGACTAGCGTACTCTTTCACAAGCACGCGGCGCAAACAACCGTTATGTTGGCGAAATAACGCGACGGCGGTTAGAAAAAGGCAAATTTCGGCTTGCCTTCAACATATTGTATTAATACAGCAACTTATTAGCTGCTGAACTATATTTTCAATTTAATTTACACACTTTTCACATATTTTCACCAAAGAAAAAAATCACAAGAAAAAAAACGCGCCGTTGCAAACGAAAACAAATGAACACTAACTGTTCCCGCTTACGCTCTCTCGCTCTCTGCTCTATGTTCTCTTTTGATCGGAACTGTTCCCGTGAGCAGCAGCAGCAATTTCGTTTCTTATTGGCACACAACTGTTCACGTTGCTGGAGCTGTTCTCGCTAGCGAACTATTAACCGTTATCCAAATTTTGTTTTGCCTGCAGAACTATTCGCGCTCGCTCGCTATATATGTATTTGTGTGAAGGCAGTGGCAAGGCCAGGCAATCTGTTCACACCGTTGCAAAAAAGGAACAGAAACTGTTCCCGTTTACACTTCTGTTTTGTCTGCAGAAATATTCGCTCTCGCTCGCTACAGTAAAGGTAATGGCAATGTCAGTGAAAACTGTTCCCGCCGTTGCAATAAATGAACAGTAACTGTTCCCGCTTACGCTCGCTGGCCGCGTACACTATGTCTTCCCCCTTCCCATGCCAAATGCCCAGTACAGAAAATTGTTTGTCCAATATCTCCGGTGTTTATTATTCGATTGTGCTGCAAATCGCACCAAACATTCAAAGCACATCAAGCTTTATTAATGCAAAAAAGGAAAACAGTGACTCTAAAACTGTACATGCTGGGAATATTTTTGCGAATTTGAGGGCGAGGGCGATGACTTTTCAAACATTTTCAATAAACTTGAGCTGTCTATGTAATACACAAACCTAGCAAACAAAAAATTAAGTCTCTAGCTCTTATAGTTTGCGAGATCTAGGTGTTCATACAGACAGACGGACAGACGGACAGACAGACAGGGCCATATCGGCTCAGCTCGTCGTCCTGACCAAGAATATATATACTTTATGGGGTCTGCCACGCCTCCTTCTGCCTGTTACATACATTTCGGGCTTGAACAATCTTAATAGACCCTTTTGTACTTTTTTAAAGTACAGGGTCTAATAGTAACATAAATAATAGTGATATTAATATGTTATAGGGTCATCAAATTGAACAAAAATAATAATATTAAGAATACAAAAAAGTTTGTAACTTTTTCTTTATTTTATTAAAACTATAAAATTACCATTTAAAATTAAATAACTAGAACAATATGTATCAGAGAATTACTAATATCAATTAATTAGCCGAAATATTTGTAGTAAAAGGAAAAATGTTTCTAAAAATAAATGAAAATAAATATGATATTAATTACTTAGTAGAATTACTTTTAGTTTTTGGAAAAATGTTTCAATAAACTTTAAACTGCAAACTTCTGCCGATCAAATATCAAACGTTACTTATTAATAGTAATATTATTTACTTAATATATATACATACTATACTTAAGATATTAATATATTAATAATTAAAATGTTATACAATTTACAATACTCTAGGGCAATAATTTGTTCGCTGAATCGGTGGATATCTACCTACCGCTGGCCACTGCTGTGCTTGACTGGAGTCGTTAGTCGAGGAGGTGGTCATGGACTGCAGCTCTGTGGTACGCTTCTGCACGTCCAGCTTCCTCTTTGTGGGCCAGAGCAGTGCCCTCCAGGCCCTTCTGTTGGGCTCGTCGAGCAGCACAAAGTACACAAAGAGAACGAATCCCTGCATGGTGGCTGTCAGACAGAACAGATACGAGAAGGCCACACCGGCCTGCATGAAGGCAAAGATGCCAAAGATCCAGGAGAGGCCCAGCAGGAAGAAGAGCAACACGGACAGACGGAACTGCTTCTGCATCATCTTCCGCTCGGCACGCTGTATGCTCTGACTCAGCGAGTGGGAGATGCTGTAGAAGACATACACGAAGATTATCAGATTGGCCACGGTGATCAGTGTCACGGGCAGCACAACTCCGAATGTGAGGCCATAGCCCGAGGGATAGCAGATGCCCGTGTCCGTGGCCAGCTGAGCCTCAGTCGGCAGATAGGACTCTGGGTCGATGCAGGCCACCAGCAGCGTGGGCAGCAGTGGCAGAGACCAAGCCACCAGGGCAGACTTGAGTATGTAGCGTCGGGGGCGCTCTATGCCAATCACTGTGACATAGCGTTGGAACTGCAGGAAGGCAATGATGAGCATCCAGCTGAAGAGCACCAGTATGGAGTACTGCAGAAAGGCGCCCACCACGACACACGACACATTGGATCCCTCGGCCACCAGCTGCTCCGACATGTCGTCCGTGTTGACAAACACAAAGAGCACCATCTGCAGCGTCATGGCCAGGCAGAGATGCAGCAGCACCTTGGTGGAGGCCTGATTGCGCCAGCTCTTGAACAGCGCCGCGGTCAGGAAGATGCCCATCACCCCGAAGAGTGACAGGCAGCAGCCCACAATGGAGATGATGTCGAGCACACGCTCATTCAGCGGGGTGACCAGCACCTCCTCGCCCAGGTCATTGGTGCGATAGCTGCCGCCCACCAGAAAGGAGAACTGTGTCAAATGCTCCGTCTGACAGACTATAATTCGATCCCTCAGCATATCCGTAGCACTGCTGACAGTGATGCCGACACTCAGCCAGGTCTCATAGTTCCAGTAGCCGCAACCACCGTCCGACCTGTTGGCCCGCGCATCCGGTTGCTCCTGGTTCTCGTTGCGCAACAGGAAAGGCAACTTCTGTGGCAGCTTCTTACCTGTACAGAGGGTAATCAATAATTGCTCAAAAGCGAAGCCAGCTCGACTTACCCTGAAATCCGGGTATGGATATCGATAGCACCTTGCTGCGTGGCCGCCTGCTGCGCTCCTGCTTGGACTCCACGAAGAGCCCGTCATGTGCGTAGACCTTGAAGACCAGGTAGGAGGCGCCACTCCTGCTCAATTGCTGCCACAGCTGCTCGGGGAGGTAGGAGGCAACCTCCAGCTCCGACTCCTGCTTCAGTTGCTCCACACTCTCCCTGGCATGCAGCAAGCGATACCAGAAGCCACTGCTGGCCTGGAGTCTGCCTGGAGCACTGGCTCCATAGATGGCAATGCCAGTGATGTTGTCACACGCAGGATTCACGTAGAACACACTCAGATTGCGCGACATCAGAGCCTGCACTCCCACATGGGCATAGTTGGCGATTTGCACTCCATTCTCAGCGGCAGCTGTGGCACTTGCCGCCGCCTTGCCACAGCTCTCTGCCGGCACAAAGCTCTGCGGCAGTGCATCCATGTAGTCCTCAAAGCTGACGAGCAGCTCATTGGTGGCATTGAGTTGGGCAGAGAGCCGCAACACCTGTGCATCGCTGGACATGATCTCACGGTAAATACCAATCAGATTCGCACCTACCGCCTCGTCCTGGGGCTGCTTCATGATCTCGGTGAGCACTTGGCCAGTCACGTGTATATCAGCTGGCAGCACGGCTCTATTGCGCTGCCTGAACATGGTGCTCAACTGAGAGGTCATGGTGCGTCGGGATTGGGTGTCATTGGTGACTCGTCTGCCCTCCAAGATGTCATCGTGCAGTTGGTTCAGCTCCACGCTGATTGAGTGCTCCCTGAAGCGACGCATGCAGACCACTCGCTTCCAATGATCGATTGGCTCCCACTGTGCACGAAAGTCCCTCAGCTGACACCGCCTGGTCACCGGCATTCCATTGGGCAGTATACACACATCGTGCAGTGTGGCAGCCTCTCCAACCCAGGTCCGTTTCCAGCTGTTCGAGTGCGGCGTCTGATCGTGATTGCGCACTATGTAGTCATGCTGGAACTGCTCCGATTCGCAGTACGTGGAATTGCAGTAGACTGGATGTGTCCAACCTGGAAGCTCCCTTATGTTGTGAACGGCTGCACAAGCCAGTGACTTTAATCTATGATCCGACAGGGTGCATGTATTACTGGGACAACTCTTCTCGTCAAAACTTCTTCTGGGTGGCGCATACGCCGAGATCTGCGATGCCAGCAGCAGCAGAGCCCAT
This sequence comes from Liodrosophila aerea, assembly GCA_035045005.1. Taxonomy (NCBI): domain Eukaryota; kingdom Metazoa; phylum Arthropoda; class Insecta; order Diptera; family Drosophilidae; genus Liodrosophila; species Liodrosophila aerea. Next base: position 390,809 of record JAWNNL010000782.1, on the reverse strand, counting down.
AATACTATATGCATTATTTTGCTATGACTCAGCTCCAGCTCCCGCAATTACTCTGACACACTGACGTCCGACTCTCTTCGAATATCACGCCTAACTGAAGTCACTCCACAGCGAGTGTGGATCGCATTTTTCGTTATCAATTATCAAAGGCCGTACGATCGCCTATGCTTATCGAGCTTTGCCCTAAAGTTGGGCGCGTGACAAGTTCATGACGTGTCACGCACGAGAGAGACACGAGGCAAATAAAAATACTTTAACAAAATAAATATTTGTAAAATTACAGCAGCTTTAACATTGTATTATGTGTTTAACATATATTTTACCACAAATCGGAATTTATAAATTGAATGTATTACACGCTAACAAAATATTTATAATAATAATATTAATAATATACTAATGAAATTGTCTGTTTCATTTATTTAACTGATACATTTTTTCATAATTTTCAATTTATAAACCGATATATTATACTCTAACAAAATATTTATAATACACTAATGAAATTGTCTTTTTCTTTTATATTAGAATGAGTATTTAACTGATACATTTTTCATAATTTGCAATTTTTAAATTGCATATATTATTATACTCTAAGAAAAGATTTATAATAATTTATAATATAATTTTATAATTTACTTTTATAATATAATTTTATAAATTTATATTATTCTAATGAAATTGTCTTTTCTTTTTACCTTAGATTGAGTATTTAACTGATACATTTTTGTTCATAGTTTGCAATATGTATATCGCATAAATATAAGCAAATATTACATAAAAACTTCAACAAAATATTTGGAATAATAATAATATTATTATTTAATAATGTTGTCTTTCTTTTTTAGCTTACATAAACTACTTCCTGATATACGATGGTCTGATTGGGTTTTTCCGGGTTTTCCCCAATTTATGCAGCAAATGCCGAACCAGTCATTTTTAATCTTTATTTATTTTAGTGCCCAGAATATTAATATTAATATTAATTTTAATTCTAATTCTCATTTCGTTCACTTTGAACTTTTATTTTTTAAAATTGTACACTTAAATAACTTTAATATTTTAATTTAAAAAATTTTATTTTAATTTTTAATTTTAATTCAATTTTTCTTCATGATCAACTGCACTTAGTTGATATTATATAAATAAAGAAATAAATATACACTCTGTCATTCACATATGTAGTTCCATCTCTAGCTCAGACGTCAACACATTTTTCAAATATTACTAATACCAGAAATGTCTCAGTTATAGTCGTACGTAGGTTTTATCTCTGCCAGAGCGATAACATGTGTATGGTGCGAAACTTCAAACGTATTCGATTCGTTTCGCTTGTTTGATTTGTCATTAGCAGAAACCCGTAAATTGTGCTCAAAGGGGGAACTACGCGTAGTGTCACAGACTAGACTAGAGCACAGTCTAAGGGCTGACTACGTTTTAGTTTAATCAAATCTCAAATTCACACTTGACATAAAAGCAGCACAACTCAAACGTACTTGTATCTTTTTTACTACTATGAGTGTTTTGTATTTCATTCAGTGGGAAATTTTTACAGTACTGTGGCACAGAAGGCATTTTTTCCTCACAAATATTTAAAGCTAAATTAATTTAACCCTGGAACGTCATCCTTATTTTTAGTACATATACGTCATCCTTCGTCAATATGACTACGACCTATTTTATGTTAGTCTAAAATATGTCGTGAGCAAAATTAAATACCAAAATATATTTTTTAATTATATTTAAACATATTTCTTTCAATATTGTTTATCATTTTTGTAATTTTTATTTAATCTTTAACTTAAAAAAATCATTTCACAGCTTGCCTTTTTTTGGCAAATAGCTCGTTTTCAACAAAAAACTACGTCGTTTACATACAAAATATGACGACTTCTTTCGTAAAAATCAAATTATCAAATACTTAGAATGTGTCTAGTGCATTGTCCTACTTTGACTACCAACTATTAAGTTCCTGGCAAGTACTACACGAAAAGGGGGACCAAAATAAACAGTATAAATAGGTTTTAATTCAAAAATAAAATAGCGCGTAGTCATTTTGACGAAGGATGACGTTGCAGGGTTAAAAAATATTCTATAGTACATAAATTTACCTACTTGTGATCAGCTCTCAGTAATGGTCAAAAACTCAAAGAAAAAATTAAATCAAAGCAAATAGAAAACTTTCTTTTGTATATATTACATTTTAAAAAGATTTATCATCACTTTAAGCAGAAAATGAGCTTGTCAAAGTTGCAATTTGTTACATAGTGTAATAATGCATAATAAGCTTAATTATTCACTTCCGTTGGCATATTTTCATTCTGACAAGAAAACTATTTAAATTCTATTTATATCAGGCACACATAATAAGCTGCTTTTGATATTAGATGTAATTTGTAATTAGTAATAATTATAATATATTTACATAATAAATACTAATACTAAAATTTGTAATTTATTAATTGGTTAGCAAAATCAATGTAATTTCCCTTATTTAAAATCTGTTTTAAATAGTTCAATATGATTTTAGCTTATCCTCTTTCAATTACCATATTAATTAACTAATTAAGTAGTTATTTATTTCCACTTACTCACGACTAAACTATGACCTAATATTGGTTCAGTGAAAAGAGGTTTATGCCTTAGCATATTTGCATAATATTTTACTCTTATTGTTGCAATTTAGTTTACATAATCCAACCCCGACATATGCCTCAAATTAATGAAAGAACTCTTCAGATGCCGAGACTTGTATGTGGGCAGGTGCAAAGAGAGATGAGTGAAGACCCTTACTAATATATTTAATGCAGACTCACAAAATTGTTGAATGAATTTTTTGCATGTTGTGCGACAAGAAAATCCACTTTCCGGCAGCCTAAGGCAAAGCTTTATAGGGGGACAACACTCGCTCAATAATCTTTATAGCTCTGACTCACGGCACGTTTGGCTCGAGCACATAAAAGCTGTTTGGGCCCAGTCTCCCCCCTGCCCCCCTTTGTCTCTCACCCAGTTGGTCTATGTGCGCGACTTGTTAACTTGTTGACACGTTTTCAATTATCAGTCAAATGCCGTTGACGAATTCGTATATATCTACACACACTTTCACTAGTGTCTTCTACATATTTTATTCCGAGTATAAATTTGATTGAGTTACACACACACACACACACAGTCAGCTTATACACACATGTCCTTGCTTTCAATCAAAAGTGTCACATTCACAACTCGACATTTTCACTTTTCCTTATTGCTTTATTGCTGACACTCAGAAATTTGCCACGTGACAGAACTGGAAAAAAACGAATTATACAACACTGAATACTGAACACTGCGGCATAGGTGGCTGCAAGTGTTTTGAATGGAATGAAATCCTACGCCATAAGCAGAAAGATGTCTGCTTATGCTATTCAAACTAAATTGCAATTGCTGTATTGTTAGCATAGGAGTTGGTAATAATCTAAGCTGAAGTGACATCAGTTTAAGCAGCTTCTTATCTGAAGATCTTCTGTCTGACTATTTTGATATATGAGAGTAGAAATAAGCCAGAATGTATGAAATCATTTCAAACTGAATTCCATTTATTTCGATAGTTTTAGAGGTATTTGCAATAGTAAATAAATATGCGGTATAGACGACTAAAGTTCAGACAACATATCTGATGCTGTTGCCAACCCTTAGGTTAGGTTAGGTTAGATTAGTCAGGAAACCTAATGACCCACTGTGATACGTAGTATTGAGCAGGGGATAAGGGAAGGTAGGTAGCATGGAAGACGGTGCTTAAAATGTATTAATTGTTTAGCTAGAGCTTCTACTTTTATCATACCTAATAAAAAGAACCAGATCCTCCAGCCCTTCTTCCCAGAAGGGTCTAAACAAACTTAGCTCTGATAACTGCCGACCCTTAAAACATAAGGAAAGCGTATGAAAATCCAAATAGAATCATATCTGTAATAATTAATTGTAATGTAATTGTATCACAATAGGTTGAAGTTCGATTCTAGACTAAGGACCGAGAGGCTCGGCCCGTTTATTTAAAGGAAAATGCACATCTTGAAATAGTACTTATTCTTTGCATGCGTAGATTTACAGAGGCCTAAAACAATTAACATGAGTAAATTATGACACCGCACATGGGGTTGGCCACTTGATATATTTAAGTGGTGCGATAACTCCGCACTTGTACGTTATTCTTCTAATGTGTTATCCTTAGCAGTGTTCTACTACATGCCGTGAGAATATATTCTATAATGTTAGACAGATTTTTTAATAGCATGTGAACTTATTTTAGATGTCAAATGTACTGCCCGTGTGGGTTCTTTGCTCTTTGCAGGAGTTCTATGTGTTTCAACATTGTAAGATTAAACATCCTGGCCCTGTTGAAAGGTTTACTTTTAAATACATAGCAACCGGACTCTTTTAATTTGAGTCTGTATTCAATTATAAGATTAAACAGCGTATCTTAAGGAGGTTTCATATAATTTTCTAGCACTTCGATTTTACTGTTTTCTATTGACATATTCATTGCGTAATGCCTAACTTATTAGTAACAAAAAATATATAAAAGAAAAGCAAATTCCATCGATAACAATATATATATTTTGATATAATACCAACAACATCAAGTCAAAAGTGAGCTAAAAGCAGCTTTAAATCATTCCCACAATGCTCACCATTTATTCTACAGTAATATCTATTACTATCATTGTAATTTTATACTCTCCTCCAACTATTTTACTATATGCAGAACACTGTGTATAAACTTTGCCAGCGACTGCGGAAAAAGCCAATTAGTGGCTGCAACAAAATCCAAGAAATTCGCAATGCAAAGCAATCAAGTAAATAAACTCGGTCAAAGGCATTGCCGGAGTTGAAGTACGGGCAACAAGTAGATCCGTATAACAGTACAACAGATGCCGAGAGACTCGACTCGACTCGAGCAAACTCTCTGCTCATTTAGATTGCTCAAACAACTTGTTGTTGATTTAGTTGTTGTTGCTGTTGTGCGGCCAAGGAAATCACTCAACAAAAACCTCCGGTTGAACGGGGGGAGGGGGTGGGGGAGGGGAAGTGTTGGCGGTTGGGGGCGAAAGTAATAAATTGTGCAGTGGCCTTAACCACAACGTAGACATTGCTGCATTGTTGCAATGCGCCCCCGACAGTCCGCTTGACAAGGCTAAAAGCTTGCCGGGCTGCTGATGGTGTAGCAAATGTGATTAGGGTTGATTTTCAGTACACTCAGAGAAAGAGTATAGTAAGTGTGACAACTGAACTCAGCTGAAGTCAACTTGAAGTGTACTGAAAACACATTCAACTTAAAACTTACTTTGTTATGTATATGTATGTTAACTATACCCTTTTTCTCTGAGTGTAGCAGTTGCTTACAGTCATACCACTTTCAAGAACTGTATGCCGTATAATCGTATAGAAAATACCCGTACCTTGTATGCCAAAGGACAACAAGATGATGAACAAAACGCTGGGCTTGGATCAAATTTAACTGTCACTGGCATTCAATGAGCCGTATCGATATTTAAGCACTTTTAACGACTTACACACACACACGCACACCATTTATATTAAGCACACACACACACACATTATATTTGCTCGATAAAAATTGGAAAAGTTACGCCGAGTTTTAAGCACTTAAATGTGCCATCAGCCATAAAGACGTTGTGGGACTGTGTGTGCCTTTATTGAACACACATTGACACACACCACACACACTCACACACACTCACTGCTCTACATACACACAGATTTATTAAAGAGCAACTTACTGTTTATATGCCACAGCAATTCTTCATTTACTTGTGGTTGCCACATCTTTAGTAAACCTCACCCTACCCTCACCCCACCTCTTGCCCTTCAGCCTGCCAATTGCAGCCAGCAAACTCGCTCAGCCCGGCGGCGGAATTAAATTGAATTCTTTTGCCCTGGCATCGTATTAGGCTGATTTTCAAACAACAGGTTGCTGGGAATTTAATGAAATTAGGCTCCTCTTCCCCACAGTGGCAGCTGTTCACTTACAGGGTTATGCATCTGGCAATAGGCAAACAGTCGCTCGAGTTTGCATACTATAGTAGAGTGTCTGCTGGCAGATTGCAAAACTACATAAGGAATAGTATATATAGTATAGTGTAGATTAAGCTTTTAGTTAAAGTGCTGCGTTTAATCATTATTGAAAATATTTGAATTAAACTCTGTTGGTTTACCAATACTAAAATTGAATTGAAATTGGAAGAATAAAGTGATATTTTCTTAAGTACTTATTTAGTCTATGAACGAGGGCTTGAGCTAGAATTTAATTAGGATAGTATGCAAGTAAGTACATAAATATATCAAGTATAAATATATAGTATAATAATGAAACAGAATGGATGTATGTGTCATAAATTTATAGTCTATGACCTAGAGCTTGAGCTAGAATTTAATTAGGATATTAAGCAAGTAAGTATATAAATATATCAAGTATAAATATATATGTAGTATAATCAATAAAAGGCTATAATGAAACAGAAACATGGATGTAAGTAAATTTATAGTCTATGACCTAGAGCTTAAACTAGAATTTTGTAGGGATATTATGGAAGTAAGTATATAAATATTTCAAGTATAAATATTTAGTATAATCAATAGACAATAATGAGTCTAAATTATCCAATAACATGAATATATGTGTCATAAATTTATAGTCTATGAACTAGAGCTTGAGCTAGAATTTAATAAGGATATTATGCAAGTAAGATTATAAATATATCAAGTATAAATATATAGTATAATCAATAGACAACAATGAGTCTAAGTTTTCCAGAAATATATGATCTTACAATAATAAAATGTATGCGTCTATGCCTGCTAAAATGTAGAAGAATTCATACATATATCTTCCTTCATTCCTAATAATCGAATACACTGTTTGCAGACAGAAATAATACGAGCTTAACTGAGAGCAAGGCAAGCCTCCAGCCTGTTAGATCTAATTAGATTCTGTTGACCTTAGAGGCACCCTGTATAGGCAGCGGATTGTGCTCGCATGAGCTTTACAATTTTTGAGCAGCCTTAATTTCATGCAATTTGCATGGCAACAGACATTATTTACACACACACACACACACACACACACACACACACACGGCACACGAGCTTTGACACAGAAAAAGCAGCAGTAGGAGAGGGAGGAGGAGGGGTGTTAGGAGACACCATAGGTGGCACACATGTGGCCAGTCAGTCGTCTGAGTAGAGGACGTGTGTGTGTGTGTGTGGTGTGTTTTTTGGTAAGAGTTGTGCCAACTTTATACAGTTTAATTTAATTAGAGCGTCTGTCAGCGTGCCTCGTTTGAGCCTTTGCTCCGACAGTATCTAATGTCATTTGATAAAGAGGCAGCTGGTACGCCTCCACCCGACTGACACATGATGCTGTTTGCATAAAGTCTTAACTGGATTAGCCAGCTTATGCCAACTGCACAGGCTGCAGGCCGCAACATTTGCACAGACTTGACTTTTACTTTTGATTTATGAGCTACTTTGGTTACATATGATTCCATCATACGAGTACTCGTACTTCAGAGATTCCATTGGCATTTGAGTGTAACTAAAAGCCAACTGATAACTGATGTGTCTGCTGAGGATACTGGTGGCTGATTGAATTGGGAATTGAAATGCTTGCAGGCTGTATTTAATTAGTTTACAGAGCTCTCACACACACCACGTGGCATAAACAAAAAGATTTCAATTACGAATTCAGTTTACGTAGTATTTTCTCTTACGATTAGAAGCAGAACTTTCTCGCAGATAAAAATAAAGTTGGTTTACTTTTCTCAAGGCAAAAACTTTGAGCACAGACGACAACAACAACGCGTTGATAATGCAGCTGAAACATTTCTAATGAAAAACCACTTAGCCTGAGACAAAGAATTCCACTTGGAAACGTTGCAATTGAGGGCGAGTTGACTCGACCCGAGTTCAACCCTCTTCAGCAGTGGGCGGTGGACTCTGTCTCTAATGGCAAAATAAATACCGGAAAGGCAGGCTTTAAGCACAAGATCAACTTTTGATAGCTGCACATGCATTTTGTAGCTTGTTTAACGACGGAAAAATAGGTAAAACGACTCACTCAAGATTGATACGTGAGGTCACGTACTCTGATTTGCAATTTGATGAGCCCACACAAAACGCGTAAAACTCGGACATTAAGTTACCAAAAAAAAAGCAAGGTTGTACAGTGGCTCAAAACAGGAGTAAGCACTTTCTTAAAACAGTGCAGATATCAGCCTAAAATTGTGAGTAAAAATTGTCAATATTTCCAAGAAAAATACTGACCAATAATAAGAGTGAACGTGGCATTTTAAAGAGCATAGAAAAATGCTCAAAAACTGACTAAATGATTTATCAACCTATAATAATAACCCTTAATAAAATATGAAAAAATTTCATTTTAAAGTTATGACTATGTTATAAATGTGTATTCCTAATTTTTAAATATAAAACCTAGTTTCTAAGAATACTTTATAAAAATTAAAATGTATTATTTTAGTTAGAAGTTATACCTTAAAAATGGGCAAATTTGTGGTCATTTCTTGCTCTTTGGCGAGACTGCAAATAAGCTAAAAATCACTCATCTTGATGAATAAGATTCTACAGACATATACCAATTGATTGACATATTACGTTTTACCAAAAAAATATGTCAAATTTCCACAGACTTATTTCAATTCTCACCCACCGTAAGTCGTACATCACATAAAGTGTGCTCAGCTAGAGTGAAAAACATTTATTTAGGAAATGCATAAAATTTGTAGCCCACGGACTACACACATTATAAACTGTGGCAGGTTGTACTGTACTTTCGTCATGCTCGTAGACATTTGCCCCTTTTGCCCTACGTGATGTTGTTTTACGATGCTTCACGTTCTCTGTGACCTGGCTTACATGTCGTATGCGCAATGCGCGATTCCTGTTGCATGCATTCAACAATCGTCGACTCTTTTACTGTCGCTGATTGACAATTAAATATCAATGATAAGTGAGCACGCATCGATAAAGCAATTTTAAATTATAATTGGTCATATTTATTCCCAACATGACGAAAAAACCCTCAAGAGTTTGTCAAGCATTAAATTGTTTAACCAAGTATATTAATACCTTTTGAGTGTGAAATATAATTGGCTGAGTTGGGTAACATTTTTAAGCAAAAGCAAAAGTTTAATTTGAAATTTCCCGTGGCTGTTAAATGGAGTCGAAAAACGGTTAACTTGGGTGCACAATGGCCACCTTTCCCAGTCGAAAGAGTGTGAAGAGAACCCATCACAAAACTCTTCCCAACTTTGGCTAATTTTGCAGGTCCAAAACAAAAATCTCAAATGCAGCAAATTGTCAATGTGTACGAGGTAACATGACTGTGGGCTCTTTGAAAATTAATTTATACGATTCCCCCGGCAGGGGCTTTAAAATTAAGTGGCAAATTAAATGGCAAATGGCAGGAAATGTGGCAGCATATCCGTGAAGTCTTCAAAGTGTTTTTCCACACTCGTTTCGAACTTTGACTGCCCTGCAGCTGATGCATTTTTTATGTAAAAACATTACAAGCTGTTCTCCTCATGTTCTCATGTTCTCCTGGTGTGCGTGTGCAGCTTTTAACACTTGTTTGCTTTGCATTTTACGAGCATTTAAATACAATGAAAATATACGACGAGAGGGAAAACCAGATGGCCTGGAAAGGAGGATGATGAGAGGGCAGGGGCAAGGGGAGCCAGTTTATATTACCAAAGTCAACATTAACCATATAGAGTGCATCGTTCATTACCTGAGAACTCCTCTAACTAATTTCAGAGTAAATTCTCTGCTTAATTAGTGTGGCTATAATCAAAAGGGAAACATTGTACACACACAGCTGCAACACCTTTCCAATTACAACTGAAATCTACGTAACCAGAGAACCCATTATGTCTAATTGATATCTCATATTACAGCTCGTCCAGTACGTTTGAGCCAGAGTCATGTGGAAATGCCAACGGAGCACACACACACACTGCAATTGCATAATCAAATCAAACAGTATTTGCAAATGCAGCGGTTTACGGATCAGAGTGCCAGCCAAGGCACGCCTCCACACACACACAACACACATGCACAGTGCACAAAACTATAGAGTGGATTTGAATCCCTTACTTCTCATTTAAAACTATTTTCGATTTAAATTGCCAATTATAATAGGCAATCAATTTCCAATGAACGCTCTTATTCAGTTATACTACTACTTCACGCACACACTCGTTTTCACACACACTCTTTCACACACAGTCACACAAAATTTAAATCAACGCACAGTTTTCATCCCATCATAGACGCAATTTAACTTCGAGTCAAAGCTACGATCTGTAACCTCAGTGGCGCAGTGTAAAAGTGAAAAGTATTATGAGCCATAGATGGCGCTAGTGCAACTTTGTTGGCGATAAATGGCGCTAAAATCTGCTTGCAATTTATTAACTTTAAACAAAAGGTTTACATTTTAACATTTTACTATTTTGAATTTAAATTCACACAATATTTTTTCGTGTGTATATCATATGTGTATAAATATTTGTATGCGTATGTGTGGCACGTAGCACACGCCGTTCGTCTGTCTAAAAGTTTTCCATATTTAAACTAAAAATTGAATTTATGTGGTCCGTGCCAGTTGGCTTCAAAATGATTTACAAAATAAGTTGAGTGTTTTGCAATGCAACGAGTCTGCAGTCACATAAATAATTTAATGAATGCATAATCAGACAGTTGTAGCAGGGATTTCACAGAATTCAATGGAAAATGAATTGATATGGATTTAACACATTATACACTTGGACATTTAACTAGTCATATTTTATAATACACACGTCTAGTATTACGATTGGCTTTGAATATAAAAGTAAAAGATTAATATAGATAAAATTGTGTATGATTGATAAATAATAGAAGAAAGTCAGCTGACTATATGTATTGGCAACCCGCCTAGGCTAAACTCTGTGCTGTGGTTGGAGTTTCCAGACTGAATGCTTCATTAGACCCTTTGATAATTTATTATTCAAGGTACAACATTTAACTAGTTGTATTTTCTAATACACCATCTAATATTACGATTGACTTTGAATATTTAAGTAAAAAAATATGATTGAAAAATAGATTTGTGATCCCAATATTGGCAATCCACCTAGGATCATCTCTATATATGCCTATAGTTGCCAGACAGAATGCTTCATTAGACTGGTTGGCACTCAATTATTTAAGGTACAACATCAAAGAAGCTTTAACTTAGAGCAATTATAGAAACATTTGTATTATATGAAAAACCAATTTTATTGCAAAGTTAAGTATTATTCTATAATAATACAATAATAGAAAATAATACAAAATAAAGTGTGTTTGATTGATAAATAGTAGAAGTAAGTCAGCTGACTATATGTATTGGCAACCCACGTAGGGTCATATCTATGATGTGTCTGGAGTTGCCAGACAGAATGCTTCATTAGACTGGTTGGTACTTAATTATTTAAGGTACAACATCAAAGCTTTATCTCATACACATTATAGAAACTCTTTTATCATATGACAAACAAATTTTATGTCAAACGTAAGTAGCATTCTATGCACTTGTAAGATTCAATGTCAAGCTTTAAATAATGTAAATCACCGCAACAGTTCCATTAACCCAGTTCCATAACAGACCAAGAGAGACATAAACTTGTGTATTCTGACTGTACTCGTACTCGCACTGACAGCAGACTTAGGGTGCTCGTATGCTAATGGCAAAGTCCTGAGTCCTGAGTCCTGAGACACTTGCCTCTGACAGGCAGCACTTTACAATGTCAATCCTTTTTATGCACGAGCACGAGTTGCAAAATGAAACAACAGTTGGTTCATTAATTTTTGAGCACTTTTTTGCCTTTTGACTTGCGGCATGACAATACCCCAAACAGCACACACACAAAAAAAGTACTCTATGTGGAAAAAGCATATGCAAACATGCAGTGTATGTTGCTCCAATACAAATTGAGTCATTGGCACAGTATGTACGCCGTAATACAGGCCATGCAATATGATGTATAGGGGGAATCTGTAGAGTAATCTGGCAGAGCAAATTGACTGTGTATTTTATTATTTTGGCCCCAATGAAAGCAGCTTATGGATACTGTAAATCGAGCTGCAGGATATCATTAAGTCAACCATGTTTGGCTCTCTGTATTCGCCATGCATGCCAAGTTATTCTGCCCTCTCTACGTACGAATATATTTTTGTTTTTTTATTCTGCCTGCCTGCAGTCGAATAACCAGAACAACTTTGGCTTTCATTTTTTTGTTGTGCTTTTGTGGCATTCGTAGCCAAACATTTTTCTGTGCTCTGCTCTCTCTCGAGTATAGAGTTTTGTGCAGTTATTTGTTTATTTGAAACGAATGCCAGAGCAACTTGTAAATATTGATCCCGTTCTGGCTGGATGAAGTGTGCGAGTGCGAGTGCGAGTTAGTTTATGCCTGAGTAAGATGATTAAGCAGAAAGTACTATGCACACTCTGTGGTTCTGCAATTGAACAGATAAGTCCTGTCAAGCGGCGTGCCAATGCCAAGCCAAATGCCATTTGCGGCAGACCAACTTGCACAATGTAAAACCAATTCCGATTCGCTTCCATATGACATACACACACCCCTACACACCCAGCATGTAGCACAACAGAACAATTGAACTCTGCTGACAAAGCGATTGACAGCGGCAGCAGCATAACAAAAACACAATGGGAAAGACGCAATATGCAATATGCACTGCTCGAACAATGCAGTCACCTGCAGCCGGAAACCGCGGCGGAAATGGCAACGGAAACGGTGAATGGTAAATGGTAAACTGTGTACGGTGTACGGTGTACGGAGAGCGCTGAAAGGTGAAAGGTGAACGGAGAGCACTTAAACTGATTGCACACGATGCGAAGGCAGCTCAGCTCGGATTTTGCGGCCAGCTTGCGGCTAACGGGCATGTGTGATCAGAAATTCAATATTGCATACAGGTTAGACACTTGCTTAGCCGCAACCCACACGCTGCTAATTGCCCATTAGCACTAGGATTGTTGAGAATACATCGCACAGACATCATCACATAATAATGTATTTTTATATATTCTTTATAATAACATTTTTTCAATGACAATGAATTGCAACAATGGTGTATTGTATGGATAAATCACCTCCTGGAATTCAACTTAGTAAAGCAATAGTTCATTTCAATTAAAGTTATGTAATTAAAAATGTATCTGTAATTGAAAGTCATCAATATATCGATGTTCTATCGGTATCATATCGTAAACCATAAAATGCAATAGCAAATACTATAATATTGTACATAATACTTAGACTAATATAATATATTCCCATATGGTCCATTTCGAAATAGATTATCTTCGTGTGTAAGTACAATAAACATTTTCGATTCTTGAAAACGATACAACAAAACGTAAATCGATTGAACGAATTCGAACAAGCCTGATTCAGATGATTATTCTTAAATTCATAAATCAAATATATTATTGAGATTAACTATAATAAAAATAATTGTAATATAATTAATAATACCTGTGATGCTTATATTTTTAAGAGCATTTTATATATTTCCGATTTAATTTTTAATTATAAATTATCAATTTTAAGTTAGACAAATATGTAATCATTTTATAATTCGAAAAAAATTTATTTTATTCTATTTTGAATAGATTTTAATTTGACTATATCGAAATATTAAGTTTTTATTTCATATTCTAATGAAATGTATACCTATTTTACTTATTTATACATTTTAGAGGAATTTTTGTTGATAAACACTTTTATTTTTTTTAAATTTTACACTTAAACTTTAACTTTAATATTTTAATTTAAAAAATTTTATTTTAATTTTTAATTTTAATTTAATTTTTCTTCGTGATCAACTACACTTAGTTGATATTATATAAATAAATAAATATCTAAAAAATAAAATAAATAAAAAAAAATAAATAATTAAAATTGAATTGAAAATATCTCCATAAATTGCAAGAAATTTATACTTGATGCAAAATAAATGTATTTTTGTACCTGTATTATATAGAAATTCGATTATGATAATCGTATGTTGTTTCTGTTAATTTATTTTAGATAAAATTCCTGCGATATTTCCAAAAATATCCACATCCCCAATTAACACACAATCGTTTGCATTTAGTATACAATGCTATATTTACACACATTTTAAGCAAATTGTTGCAGGTCACGAAAGCGTAGCCTTGTCGTACCTGTTTGGTCAATAGTCAATTACAACAGATGTCTGTCTGTCTGTCCGTCTGTCTCTCCGTCTGTCTGTCCCTGTGGCAGCTGTCAAACAAAGTGTCAATTGGCGGGGTGTGTGCGTGTTCGAAAAAGAGCGACATGCCTAAAGGTTAAGCTGCAAATCTGTCACCTGGCCTGCCCGTGGCATTTTCATTTCATATACTGTGCGAGTATTTTATTATATTTATTCAACATATTTACATTGCTTTCATTATTATTACTGCGTGGAAAACATTAAATGTTGCGTGAAAAGCGCGTGAAAGCAAATAAATGGCAGAAAAATCAACTGGCAAAACGCTACGACCCAGTCCATTGAGGTCGGTTTGCTTTCGCTTTTGCTTTTGCTTTTGCTTTGACAGCATCATTTGCACATCTCACTGAGCCGCATCAATAATTCACTGTCGATAATTTATTTTCGCTTCTCTCGCATTCTCATTCATTCTCTCATTCTCCGTTATTCTCCCTCGCTTATGGAGGCCGAACACAAAATTGGCTTTTAATTTGACATGGCAACTTTTTGCAACTGTATTTTCCATGCTGTCTTGCCGCATAAATCAACAATTTGTTGACCAACTACAAACGAGAGTTTCAATTAATATGCAAATGCTAATGCGGTATCCGTGACAGGTATTCAGCCCCGATATTGATATATCTTCTTGCTATTACACAACTCAAACAAAAGTGCATAATCAACTGCAGATTGTGCAACATGTTGCACAACTTCTAGCAGAGTTTGTTTGAATATTTATGCCAACTATTTACAAGCTGCAAAAGTGTGCAATGGCTAAAGTTTTCTCTACTTTAAATATTCATATTGCTAGTCGGAAAATACTCGATGTATGCTGCAAACTGATTTGCCAAATTTATCAATTTTCTTTACATTTAAAGCTCTGACAGTGAATTAATCTGCATAGTAGATTGAAGCAAAAATCAACTTGATGCCAACAGCAGATAATTTCTGTCAGTCATGCGAAACAGAGCCATGGCAACATGCAAGCCACAGGCCAAAAAAAAGCCAATTGCAGAGGCAACAGTCGTATGCAATCGACACTAGCGACGCTGTAGTTTGGGTTGGAAGGAATGCGGAGTTGGCAGCACTAGCAGAGATGGGGAAATGAGTACTAAGTTAACTGTTATTGTGTTAAGTAATAAATTATAATAATAACAAAATCGGGTCTAGAATCCTTTAAGTATAGTTAAGTATAGTTGAATATGGTTTAAATAAAATGAACAAAAAATTATAGAAATTAATTTCAAACAAAGATAATGTAATCAGAACAATAAGCAGGATAGAACTGGTCCACACACCAAATCTGTTGAGCCTATCTCCCATAGTCTTCGAGGTCGCAGTGTAAAATATCTCTGATAATAATAATAATAATAATAATCTCCCATAGTCTCCTCTCTCTATAGGTGTATACTTTATGGCAGCTACCTCCACCTCCCATTTACTCAATCAACAGACACTTGTGTACTTTTCAAGTACAGTACAAAACGTAATTTTCTTCTATAGCTCAGATTTTCAATTACCTTACAGCGCACACCGACAACAAAAGTCGGTGAAATTGTGGTTGAAATCTTTATTTGTCATACTCGTATAACCTTCTCGAGGGTCTGCACTCCACTACGCCAAATCGAAGTCGTGACAAATGCTTTGTGGTGGCACCGAAATAGATTTACATGGTCGTTTATCAAAAACAAAAGTCGCTGAGCTGGCTTCTGCTACCTGAAGCGACAAGGCGATAAGCTGCCCTCCCACCACGCCCTGCTCCAGTTCCTACTCCAGCCTATAACGCCCACAACCACGCCCACGCTCTGGGTGTATGGGGAGGACCTTGATGTTGCCATTTTGTTGGTCTCCATTGTGCGTTCTGCTTTATGCTGAACTGTCGAATTCACGTAGGTCATTTTATTGTAGTCCGTTTTGCTCGGAAATCTGAAATCTGTGTGCTCTGCATATTTAATGTGTTATGCAAATGTGGAGGGAAGGCTTATTTATTTATTTACATTTAGGTGTACACAACATGTGGATGACAATACTGAAATAATCCTAACTGCGACTAAAGTTGAAAGTTCGCTTCGATTTTGCGGAACATTCGTGGTCTGTTTGTAAGTACAAGTATAGTATACTCAGATATCAAAGGCAAGGCGAGGCAACCTTTTTTGGACCCAGCCATTTATGCCGCATTGATTAGGTATATAAGGCTAAGCTTAAAGACTTGAGCCCTCGAAACGAATTGTGCTTTTGGGTTGACAGACGAAACGAATGCTCCTCCTCCCCTGTGCCCAATCCCTCATAATACATTGGTCCGTTTCAATATCAAAGGCCGTTGCTTTTATATCCAGGGATAAGTCGCTTGTTAGCCAGGCACAACGTCTGTCTGTCCGTCTGTCTGCTCATTTTAAATGTGAATACGAATTGGGGTTCAATAAATGGGCATTGCCTGCAGCAGAAGTCGATATTTATGCGGCTTACTGGCAATTAGTCAAGTGTGCAGAACATTCTCAATATACTCGAATGTACTGACTAGTATATACTGCAACTCTCAGGGCATGAGGGCAAAGGTTGTCCATCACACAGCAATCGATATGCGGCAACCACTTCAGCATCACAGTTGAAATAAATTAATTGATTTTTCTCTCTAGCATTTCGATTGCAATCAATCAAGAATTTGAAACCCTTCACCGGTTCTGGCAACTAAAAGTTTGCATCCTCGGGGCCAAAAGGCAGAAGCAGAAGCAGAAGCAGCAGCAGTCAAAGCAATGCGGGCCAAATGCAATTTGAGTGCTTCCTGCTGCACTTGATGCAATAAATTCTATTGACATTGAGTCCTGAGCACTGAGTCCTAAAGTGCACAAAGTTCCTTACAGCATCGTGCTGTTCACCTGGTAAAATGCAGCAGTGGCTTAAATTTAAAGTTACTTCAATTTAACTAAAACACTTTGCATCCAATCGGCTTGAAGCGGAGAGTTCACTTTAATTGCATTTCGAATTAATACGTGTGTTGTACTAGTTGTTGGTTGTTAGTTGTTAGTTGGCCCCTTGGCGAGCGGGTTTAGTGGCAAGTGGTGCTCGACAATCCTAATCCATTTGCCGCTGCAAATTGCACTCTCAGTTGAGCTCTTAAGCCGCTTACAGCGAGCAGTACAAATCGTAGCATACTTTCGGGCGCACGTTGGTTTTACAGTCGAGCGGAGTGGTGAGCAATATAACTCTAAATTGAACCATTGTTTCGGTCATGTTCTCCATAAAATATTACAAGAACTGTCTTAAAAACTCCACACTTGCACACTCTCAAAGGAAAAATCAAATAAAAATCTGCTGGGAGCAAGAAAAGAAACGAAAGGCGAAAAAACTTTCTCATTGTTATTTTGCAGCGAGTTGAAATATTTTTTATGACTAGAGACGTGCAAAAAGTTGGCACACACACACACACACACAGGATAGGTGTAAGTATTCGCTTGCCACATACTCTGTACGTGCTTCCACAACATGAACTCATAAATATGTATTGATTTTCCATTCGGCAATTTCTTTTCATGTTGCAAGCGAGCAAACACACACTGCTGTAAGTGCTTTCACGTGCTAGGATATATCAGCAAGGAGCATATGAAATTGAACACAGCGTGAAATGCCAGACAATGAAAATAAATAATGGCAAAGGCAAGCGACAGAGTTATGATTACGAAAAGTTTATAATGCTACAGCAATGCTCAGATATGTAAATGTAAAACAAACACAATTGCCAACAAATGCCAAGGATTTGCCGCAATTTGCGACGCATTGCAGAGTCGCTGAACTGTAAAAATGTTATTTGTAAAATACTTATCACAATACAATATGTATGCCCCACATAGTATAATCTCAGTTTCCACTTTTGCCTAATTGCAACCGAACATGCAATCGCACTCCAGCCCACTGAAAGATGGCGCCCAATCAAGCTGAGGCATGTCTACATCATGAGTTCATTAATTCAACATACAATACATTACACTACTCGTACATACATAAACATGCCGTACAATATTGTGCTATATTGTCTGCCCAATACAACATATGCGTGTGTGGCTCTGCTACATTTCTTTTGAGTAATGAGCAGACGGCAAAAGATATGCTGCTGCAATCTGACGAAAATTGTGAGAACGCTCATAACCATTTGTTAAATGTGCGCAAATTTGTCAGGCTCAGAATAACACACTAAGAGCTCAACATTGTTCCGGTTAGTACACCTAACTTTTCATATTTTATTTATGACATTCAAATATAGTAACTTTTGTGCGTGGTAAATGAAAATGTTTAATAAAAAACTGGAAATATTCATTAGTTCAAAAGAATGTGAAGAGCTAAATGTACTCAAAAGTATTATTTCCTACTAAACGCATTTTGTAACATACTTTTGTAGCTTCTTATAAATAAAGCAAAGGTTACACGGAAAGCTAGTTTAATTATTTCTCAGTATTTTTGCATTCTCACATTTAATTCACAGAAATTATTTTGACATTGAATCAAATTTGAAGTCTTGAAATTTATATATTTATTTACTATATTTATTTATTTTATTTATTCATTTATTTTTATTTTTTTTTTTTGGTATCTCTTTGTTTAATGGAGAAATTTAAAAATTCTGCCCGTAGAGAAGGCAATCATTAAATTTTTTGACTGACATTCTTAATTTAAAAACTTATATTATGGTTGGTAGGTAGGGAGTTGGAGGTGTAGGTTATGCATCTAGGTCCAAAGGGTGGTATCTCTTTAGCCTCCTGGTGGTTTGGCTGTTGTCCAGGAGCCCGATGGCCAGGACGTTAGGGTGGTTCGAGAGCCTCTCAACGTCCCTTGAGCTGGATTTGTGGATCTCCTGTGAGACCCACGTAACCCCAAGCTCCTTATGTATTGTGGCGTTGTCGTGATACGGATGAATTCATTTATTTAATGTCGACTAAGGTCAGTCGACAGATAACAATTAATTTATTTACCATTTCAAAGTTCTTTCTATATACCCAGATCATTTTAATTAATAAGTGTAACTCAAATATACTTTTCTTATTTCATTTGCAATTTTAATTGAATACATTATTTTCTTTGTCGGTTGTAATTTGTAGACATTAGCGTTCTTTAATCTACTCGAAAACTTTCTTGTAACCAACTCGTTTTTCTTCATTTGCCATTTTCATTATTTCCGCAGTTGATAATTGACTAGAAGAGTATAAAAGTCCATATTTGATTTAGACCAGATTATAGTACACACTCCAACAGTGATAATTAGTTTTATGTACTCGCAAAGGAGCCAATTGAAACCCGCCACAAAATGCAGCTGGCAATTTGATGCTGTCCGTAATGGCAGCTTACAATTAGAAGTAACGAAATCAGGGAGAAAAAAGGAAAATAAATGGAAAATGGAAAATACTTGCACAAACTGGGCCAGGGGCCAATTAAACGGCAGCCATTGAGGCAAAGGTTTGGGCAAAGTATTGAATTTTATAATTTAATGGAAAGCGGACCAGCTGCAACGGCTTAAAATGGCTTAAAAACTTTTGAGCCTGTTGATCCCTTTGTGCTAATTGTAAAATATTCGCCGAAAGCCCACTTCAAAAGGGTACCTACTCTTCCTTTTTGTGTAGTAGAAGGAAAAAAAGACAACAGCAAATTATGATTGTTGTAAAGAGCTTAAGCGGTGATAATTTGCGGCTCACTTTTAATATTTCTTTCGAATCAGCTTAACTATTTTTCATAATTGTAATTTGTTTACCAAGTAATTGCAGCTATATTCTCATAGTTAATCTAGTGGAATGTTTGAGTAAATAATTAAATTAAAAGCAAAATGTGGACCCACATCGTGTTATTTATGACTTTCAGCTGTGCGAGGGATAAATTTAATTTAAATTCTAAATCAGGTGCTCAAACTCAAAGTGAAACTAAACAATTGTCGACCACTTTTTGCACTTTCGGTCCGCAACAATTAAGGGTAGTAAAAATAAATTTAGGCACGTGCAGTGCTTAAGAAATTGCTTTTTTCCATTCCCCTCCATTCGACTCGTCTTTGACCTTTTATGTTTTGTAGGTCTCTTTGTCTGAATACCCTGTAGCTATGGCCCAAAAGGGAGCTTGGTCCACCACTCAATAAAAGTAAATACAGTATAGCATAGGGTATCTACTGCTTGTCTGCTCTGCAAACACTCTCGACTGTCGCATTCTTGCATGTTTTGTTTAATTTACTCATGCCATTCGGACTGCTGTTTCTCTTTTACGCCTTCTGTCAACAACACAAAAGCCGCACACAGCGCAAACATTTGCCTTGAAACATTTCAGCATTTCAGCAATTCAACATTCCAGTTTCATGTTGCTCAAACGCAATCAGAGCACGGCTACGGGTAAGACAATGACAAGACTTGCATCAACTTATTTTTCATATCTGCATCACATACTTTGCTTAAATACCCAGAGAATATCCTTTAAAACATCTCAACTTTATTCAAACTGGGCTCCATTGTTAAACTCGCACAATGCCGAGCTGGCGGAAAAGTTTACAATTAGCTTGTCAACAAATAAGGCCAGCACACACTGCGTATGCGTAATGTGCGCCATGGCGCAGGGCAATCTCATTTAGCTCTCAGCTTGGCAATTATTACAACTATAGTACTATGTGAAACAGTTCATAAAAGCTCCACAATAGCATTGTTTTATGGCCCCCGACACACAATTTGCCACAAGTCCAAAAAAAAATTTAAAAAAAGTTAAATATAAGTAGGAACTATTTTGGTAATTTATCAACCCAAGCACAAGTGGTAATCAGAGGGGTTGGCAGAGCACGGTTAGCTTATTAAACGATGTGCTCTATTCCCTTTATACTCCACGCTGCATTTGATGTGGCAACTGTGGTCTCACAGACAAAAGAGTTGAGCATAAATTGAAGCTGACTATTGCAAGAGAAGAGTTGGGTAGGTGGAAAAATTGATACATAAGCTACTACTACAATCTTCGTAGACGTTATAAATTACTCTAAAAATAAAAAAAATAAAATATCTAATATTCGTATAATATTTATCGTAAACACTTGTTAAATCAAAAGTGTTTTTTAAACGTCTAAATTTTAAATAAATAATTGTAAAATAATATTACTTATGCACTAAAATGTTCAAGTATAATATTACTTTGTTTATAAAACATTTGATTAAAAATAAATATTCTTCTTCAAACATTAAAAATTTAGCTTAAAATATAACATAAATAAATGAGATTTATTAAACAAATTTTGTAAATATTTTAGATGCTCAATTTTAATGTAATTCATAAATTTTACCCCTGACTTAACAGTACTATAAATGCACAAAAGAAATTGTATCTACTTTTAGAGAAGAAAAATAGTAATTCATTAGTAAGTATTTCTATTAACATTCAATCAAGTTTAGTAAATAAAGAATTCAATTATACTTGTATAATTATTCAAAAATATTTTTTATATATAAAAAAATAATACTTTTCTGCAGCAAGTGCCGTGCACTGAGTCTACTTTAACTCTTTATGCAAAAGTGCAAAACAAACAATATTAATTATTCATTTAAATTTGCATACAAATCTATTTTAATTTTCACTGTTTTAATTTCGGATATTACACGCTTGATATGCTTAATTGAGTCCATTTACAGCGAGCTGAGTGACTAACGCCAGACTGAGCTTTATTTTTTATATACTAAGCATGATGTGTTATGTACACACTAACTTCTAACTACACAATTCTATAAATACTATAATTAAGCGATGTGCCTTTGCATATGTAATTCGCGCTTAAAATCGTGTATGCTGTTTGTTTTTGCTTTAGTCGAACAGTTTTTGTACGTGCGTGCACAGTTAAATTTGTTGGAAAAGTTCCCCGATTCATGAAATTCACAGAATTTCTCTATATATAGACGAATAGATGCAGCTTTAGTTCTCATTTGGCGATTTGAACTCCATCGAGCTCGTCGGAGAAGTGTTTGCCGGTACCGGGTTTCGTGTTAGTTTAGTGAATAATTTAATAGAATTTAGATAGATGGATAGATAATAATTTAATAGGCGTTGTTGTAACTAGCGAAGCGGTGAATATGAATTAGTATTTATAAACAAAAAATAGTCCGATTAATACAATTATTTTGCAGATTTGTATCTGTGAAGGTCAAAAGAGAAAACTTATGCGCGAGTAATTGAATAATACTTAAAATAAAATATTATTATATAACATAATTAATGAATATATAAAGTGTTGATAATACAATTTATTTAACAAAATAAAACAAGTGAATATAATTTTAAAAATACATCAAAATAATGGCTAAGAAAGCTGTAATATCCACCGCTGTGGAGCGGCTGAAGACGATGCCATGGCGACAGTTGTTCTATATGTTCTATATAGAACCAATTATATTCACGCTGATATTTTCGCACATGTTGTCAGGTAAACTCTTTTGTTCACTCGAATGTCTAACCAATTATAATATATACATTTATAGGCATTGTTATGCGAAATCAGATTATATATCAAACGTGCGCAGTCATCTTTCAATACAATGAGACGGATTGCAGGCAATTGGATAGCAAAGATGCCGGTCCGGAAATTCATGTAATTGAAAATTGTATACTACTATTTATTTGTATTAAAATCGGTACATTTACAGGCAATTGAAACTGAGATACAGTCATATGTGGCCGACATGTTTCTAACTCGCACTCTGATGGAGAGCATTGTGCCAGCTATCTGTGGTCTATTCAGTGGATCATGGTCGGATCACTATGGCCGCAAACCACTGCTAATTATATCCATGATAGGTTTGGCAAAATCGAGTGTACTTATCATTTTATATAACAACTTAATCTGTTTAATAGGCTTTGCGGGCTCTGCTGTCATTTCGACCGTTATATGTGCACTCTCCAGCTATTATCAGATCAATCCCTGGTGGTATACCCTGGCTGCCGTGCCCCACTCCCTGCTGGGCGGCATGTGCGTATTCTCAGTGGCGGCCTTTTGCTTTATATCGGACGTGACGGATATTAAAACCAGGCCTTATAGGTGACATTTGTATTCAACTAAATCAGTTATTCCATTTCAATTTGAGTGTATTTCCATACAGAATGATATTCATGGAGATGCTGATGTTTGTGGCCCTCAGCAGTGGCTCACTGTTGTCCAGCTATGTGTATGCTGCCACAAATGCTGCCACCACCCAGGGCATATCTGCTGCCTGCGTTACACTAGTCACCATCTACATCGTTTGCTATTTGCCAGAGAGCCTGCACATACGCCTGGAACAGGATGCCAAGGATGCAGAAGAGAAGGCCAGCAAGGACACTGATGTGCAGCTGAAGACTGTGGCTATTGATGGCACTACTAACGAGAAGAATGAAAAGTTACAGAACGAAATCCAAACTGACTCAAAGCCCAAGGCTGAGCCCAGCACTGAGCCTGATGCCAAGCCCACAACTCTATTCAGTCTGGTACACCTCAAAGACATGCTGAATACTTGCTTAAAGCCAAGAGAGTATCACATACGTGAAATCATCTGGCTAATAACCCTGACCATGTTTATGACCATGTTTGTCATAGGTATGTCCTATGAGTCGAATCTTAACTGATTTGCTAAATGTTGTGCTATTTTTAGATGGTGTCATGACGGTCATGTACTTGTTTGTGCGCCAACAGTTCCATTGGTCCGTGCGGGAGTTTACCTTCTTTGAGACCATTAGCCAGCTCGTGCCCATGCTGGGAGCAATGATTGGTTTCCTCATCTTACGCAAGGTGCATTAACGTATACTGATAAGTTGTATATATATAGGTCCTTGTGCACTTAACTCTTCTGTAATAATAAGCTGCTTATTTACAGGTCTTTGGCTTGTCCGTGGTCACGCTGGCTCTGCTGTCGCTCTTCTCGGAAATCTTGAGCAACATAGCCAGGGGTTTTGCCACGCTGCCTTGGCATATGTACCTATCGATTGCCCTCGGTGTATTCCGATCCATCGGTGGTCCCATGTGCCGCACCATTGTCTCCAATATAGTGCCGGCCTCCGATTTGGGTATGTCAACTGTGCATAAAGTATGTGAGCTGAAAATAACAAACTGAATCTCTTTAGGTAAAATCTTTTCGATTAAAAATGTTCTACAATCGTTTGCTCCATTTGGTAGGTATACTCATCTATACTATATGTAATTTAATTATATTAATTTAACTATATTTTCAGTTGCTGCTCCGCTATATACATACATTTATCAATGTTCCCTGTCCTTCTATCCGGGGCTCTTCAACTTCCTCAGTGCCGCTCTGTTCTTTGTAGCCTTTGTGGCAATTGGGTGAGTTATGGTTGACCAAATTCTTAAAGATTCCTTTAATCTTATACCAAACTTTCAGCTGTGTCTTCCGCATTAAACTAATGCACAAACTGCACTACTCGGAGCTGCTTAAGTGACAAGTAACTTACCTAAAGTCTAGCAACCAAATAATATACAACTTGAGCTTTAAACAGTGCGAGTTATCTTTATTGATTAAGTGATAAGAAACAGGAATTATTCCAACATGTTTGTGATTATACTTCAATAGCAATATTTCGATTATTTCTGATCATAACCAACGACACGAGGATGTGCTCCAGACACATAACTATCACGCTCAGCAGTATTCCAGAACCATATATTTTAAACGTAGTCCTAAAGTAATCCAAGCTTAAAGGCTGCTGGAAAGGCGGTTCATATGGAGCCTGGTGGATTAATCCTGCACTTTTTGCTTGCTGCAGACCTTTGCGGATCCAATCCATATAGAGGGCTGACTGCCATGCTTGAGTCACAAATGTATGGAGTTTGTTGGTCAGTAAGTGCTCCGCCCTAATGGGTATTCTCAATGAACGATAGCTGCCACACAAGGTGTCAGGGGCCACTTTGAACTTGGGTTTCCTTAGGCGCTCCTGAATGAACTCAGTCAGCATCGAATTGTGTTCCCTTATCAGATAGGCGTAGCTATCGTTCAGCGAGTTCATATGATGATGACGAACCTTTTCATCCACAAGTAACAAACGATCGACTAACGCACTTGGCATTTCATTACGGTTAAAGAGATCCACAATGCGATTACCATACACCATAACCTGTAGTCCACTGTCAAGGAACGAGTCGACATCAACAATATCGGGCTTGGGATAGCCGGTTGTGAGTCTTGTGGCTATAAAACCGCAATAAATGCTAACGGCTAGCACGTTATATTGCATTATGCAAACCTGCAAAAACTTTTCAGGAAATCGCAGTCGTCTGAACGCTCTATGACTTAACGACTGTCCCATTACAAGCTTATAAGACATGAACATCACTTCGTATAGCGATATATGAGGATTAGATATCCGCTTAATAATCCCAATCACAATTATGTTAAATATAACAAGACACCACATTGAAGAAGTACTGACAAATACAGCGAAAGATTCTCTCTGAGAGTGTAGGCGTTCAAAGGGCAGCAGAAGGCAGAGTCTAGTTGGTATCACCACAGGAGAATAAGGAGCCAGACTGGAATGATCTTCCAAATTCGCTCCAATGTCTATGTTCTCATCGACAAAGTTGGCTGTGACCATTCCGTAATATTCTTCATGAGTCAAAAGCACAATTTCCATAGTTCCATTAATGTGCCTCATGAATTCAGTCAGCAGTTGACCCATTATGCCGCCCAGACAGAGATTGCTACGGGACACATCGCGTGGATCAGTTGAATTGTACTGTAAGAAAAAGATGAAATTAAAATAAAAAAAACTCGGAAAGCTACAGTCGGATGCAACACCTGTACTTTCCTTAGCACACACACACGCTAACAGATACTCACACATGCACATAGGGCAAAGTTACAGGGAGTTGAATATTGAATATCTTCGGTGTTTACTATCCGATTGGGCTACAATTCATAGCACAGATTAAAGTTGCTTTATGCTCATTGTATGCTAAAGCACAAGTTTGTATCTTTTTAATTGTGGCTGTGGTAGTTTTTCCAGGTTTGTTGTGGAGGGGGGGGTATCAAAAACTAACCCAAACTTGATCTGCTTACACAATAGAACCATCTAACTACCAAATATGATGTCTCTAGTTCTTATAGTTTACGACATCTATGTGTTCATACAGACGGACGGACAACGGACATGGCTATATCGACTCAGCTCGTCGTCCTGATCAAGAATATATATACTTTGTGCCTGTTACATTTCTGAGTTGCACAATCTTAGTAGACCCTTTTGACATTTTTTAAAGTACAGGGTCTAATCAATAACAATTGAATTAACTACTTACCGCAAAGGCATCCGGTAGTTCTTCAAAGAAACCAACCTTTGGTCTGATTTCTTCCGTATCTTTATCCATCTCCTCCGTTGTATAATTTCGACCAGAAGAATAAAATGGATCTAATTTTATTTCGGAATTGTATGTATATGACCATGCTTCGAAGTCATTGTCCACCTTGAAAAATATACAAATGTTACTGAATCTTTTCTTCCAAAATCGCACGAAGAGCTCTTTCATCGAATCGTTCGTCGGGGGTAAACCGATATCCGACTTGAATACAAACAATATTACAACGGCAAATGTGTCTCTCAATGAATTTTCAACCACATTAAGAATCGGATCATCCACGCCAGTGAATAAAACCACAGCCAAATTTCGGTTACTGATCAAATAACTAAGTCCACCAATATGAAGGCCCGCAACAATCACAGGACGGCCATACTTTTGCATTAGACGTTGTTGAAAGGCAGCCGTAAGTTGAGAACTGTTGTTCAAATCCGAGTTTCTCATAAAGGTGATTACGTTTTGAAATTTCATCATGGCTTTGATTATGGAAATTGTCGCAAGAATATGCTGACTTCCATCGTCACTCTCCATAATTGGCCTCAGTTGGCCACTTCCCAAGGCCAGAATGCAGCAGCTGTAGACATAGAGGCTACCTAACCTCATGGTTGTGATTTCTGAACTAACTGCTGGCTTTTGAGTCTTACCAGGAATTGATATAGTACAGTAGTTACCAGGGCTGCAAAGCAACAAAAATTTACCAGCAGATTCAAAGAACTAGTTCGAAATACGTTTTTAGACATCAAATTCGAAGACTTTTAATAGAACATAATCAAATTCTGAATCTGTAAATAAAAAGAGTTTAATTTTTAATTTTAAATACAAAATTAATATGTTATTTCTTTATTATATCAAGTTTATTTTAAAATAATGAATAAATTCATTAATTTATTAATTCAAAAATGTTAATTATTTTATTTTAGTTAAAGAAAGATATTCACTAAAATACATGAACATACTAAGTAATGAGTTCTAACCTAAGCTTCAATTTAAATATATTTATATATTTTTGAAGATATGTATACTCATTTATCTTTCTATAATAATTAAATGTAAAAAACTTTTCAAGTTTAGTCCAGTTAAGTTTGGGTTCGCTTCAAATTTACATTCAAAATAGAAAATGTTTCGGATTCTGTTCACAAACCGGTTCGGTTAGGAACTGATTTGCAGCCCTGCTGGTTACACACATATTCCCATATTCAACCCTTTTCCACTCAAATTATAATAATTAAAAACTATGTATACAGAATACTTCTTAACAAGTAACTGTTAGACGGCATTCCATGAATACGAGTCTCCAATGTAACAGTGAATACCCCAAGTTGTGGAGCTCAATTATAGGTCAAAATTACACAGTTCGAGAAAATTTCACTATCTAAATATAAAGAAATATAGCAGATATTGTAAGTTCTGCCAGTGTCAGCCACAGTACCTTTTTTAAGAACCACAAATTTTTATCCAAATTGGTAAAAATTCCATCTTAAGATGGTGAACCAGTGCAAGATTTATTTATTCACTACGTGGTCTAAGTGTTACAAGATTAGAATACAAATATTATATTTGAAGTAATAAATATATAATATAATAAAATAATTAATACATTTTGTGGTTATATTATTAGAATTTTTTTCCGATTATTTCGATTATTTCGTTTCATTTGCCTGTACATAACTATCTGCTCTAAGCCGAATACTAAGATGCTCAAGAACATTCCAAATACATATGCTATAAAGGTATTTCTAAAGAATATCAACGTAATTGGACTCTGGTAGGGCGGTTCATAGGGAGCTTGATAGATTAAACCAGCTTTTTGTGCCTGTCGAAGACCCATTTGCATCCACTTCGTTATTAAACCTGTCTCCCGAGCTTGACTCACGAAAGTGTGCAAGGCATGTCTAATTGATAGTTCAGGATGAAATGGTAACCTCAGGTGACGTTGGTTACCGCAGAGGGTCTCGGGACCCAGTTTTAACTTGGGTTGACTTAAGCGTTCCTGAATGAAATCAATGAGTACCCACTGATTATCCTCAATGAGGTAGGCATAGCTGTCGTTAAGGGTGTTCAAATGATGATCACGTACTTTCGGTTCTACAAATAACAAACGATCGATGAGCTCAATGGGCAATCGATCAGATTTAAACACCTCAAGGACTTCACGGGTCGGTACCATAATCTTTAGTCCGCTGTCAAGAAACGTGGTGACGTCCACAATATCTGGTTTACGGTAACCAGTACTTAGTCTCATGGTTAAAGCACCTATCACTATAGAGAAGAGTAGTAAATTATACAAATGCACAGAAACTTCTAGAATTTTTTCGGATAACCGTAGCCGACTAAATGTTCCAGTGCTTTGCCCGAATATTACTCTATAAGCGTCGAAAAACAGATCCGATAATGATGTCCGAGGTCTAGCGAATCTCCTAATAATGGTATTTATGAGACAACAAATAATAAGAAATGCTGTCAATGAGAAGTTTTTATGGGCAACATTAATATATTTATAGAGCGGCTCGAGACGTTCGTAAGGCAGAACTATGCAGAATCTAGTTGATACTACCAAGGGGCTAAACTCTGCCAAACTACGATTTGGTAACAGATTACCACCAATGTCAATCTTCTTTTTTTCATTTAGTAGGTTCACATTGGTTTCTTGGAAATATTCCTTAGGTGATAGAGGGAGAATGTCCATGGTTGCATTAACATAGCGCATAAGTTCGACCAACATTTGGCCAGTTCCGCCACCCAGACTAATATTTCCACCAGTAACATCACTCTGCTCGGTTGAATTGAACTGAAAGAAAAAAATTATTTGTTATAGACTATTTTTCAATCCAAAATATTATTATATATATTTGGGAATTATTTTATTTATATAAAATTCTTTGTCGTGACTGACTGACCTAATGACTGACTGACCTTGTGACAGGGTCCGTCTAACCGAGGGTTGCCGTTCAAGCCCCCTAATATGTGCATAAACTTCTCCTAAAGAGTATATTAAGAAGTATTTATTAATTAAAGCGAAACTTACCAAAAAAACATCAGGAATAATTTGGAAAACTCCAACTGTTGACCGAGACATTAATGCATGTTTTCGGTTATATTCATGTTTCGAGTTATCCGGTAATTTAAAAATTTGCATTTTAGGGTTTACGCTATATGACCAGATATTAAAGCTTGGGGATCCCTTCGCTAGAAGACCGACATAAAACCATTGTCTTTCTTTACACCAACGAAAGAGCTTTTCCATTAAATCCGTTGTGACAGGCTGATGACTTTTTGATTTATACACAAACAAAAAGATAATTTTCTTCACTTTGTCTAAGGAATTTTCGACCACACGAAGAATGTCATCATCGATACCAGAAAATAGAACCACAACCAAATTTCGCAGAATCATATAGTCATGAAGCCGACCGATGTGGCTGCCTCCAGCAATAACAGGAATCTCAAAAGTTTCAAGTAAACGTTGTGAAAATGACACCGAAATAGTTGAAGACTCTTCCGCATCGCAGTCTCCAATGAATGTGATGATGTTTTTAAATTTAAAATCAGAGTTGATTTTAGAAATTTCGTCAAGAATATACTGATATTCGTCGACATTCTCCAATATAGGCTTGAGTTGGCCCACAACCAGTCCCAGAATGCAATAGCACCAAATTAGATGACTGAATCGCTTCATGATTAAAGGGCTACTACTCATGTCATAGGTACGTGCATTTTATAAGTTCATATAATCCAATTCAGTGGGAAGGCTTTAGATGTGGTGGAAAATATTTCTTCCGGTATCTGCATTAAAGCTTTGTTTGCACAGTTATTAGATACCATTAAGGGTACACATTAGTATTGCAGCTGACAAACGACAAAAGTTCAAAGTCATCAATTAGACCCTATTAAAGGTGAAAACGTGATTTTTTTCAGAAAATATTATAGTCAAATAGGTGTACTCTTAACAGAGTTGGCAAACAATCAATGGTACTATTGATGAATTTTTTTATTTACTTTTTTTTTTAACAATAGGTAAACAATTCTTTTTGCTAGCAAAATTAAAATTAAATTAAATTTAAAATAAGTTTCTCCTCTGTTTTTTTTTTTAAGATTATAATATTTGCTATTCATAATGCAATTAAAAAACGATATTTAATTTGAGTAAAACTAAGAATTAAAATAGCTACAGTCGGACGCAACTGACAGTAGGAAACCCTTTCCTTTCCTTTGTCTTGTACAATTGTGCATATAAACACTAACCACTAACCACATATATACCCGCAATCGCAAACCAAACTGACAATAGGAAACCCTTTCCTTTCCTTTGCCTTGTACACTTGTGCATACCAACACTAACCACTACTCCCACAAACATATATACCCGCAATCGCAATCCACTCATACCCAATACTTAGAACACATTGATTATCTGATATCTCCGGTGTTTATTATCCGATAAGGCTGCAAATGGCACCAAGCATTCTGTACATCTTATAATTATACAAATGTCTTTTTTGACACAATATTAAAAACGATTAACTCGAGTCGTGTGTTTTAATTAACCGAGTACGAGTAAATTGTTATGTTTTCACCAACGTCTGCTCCACTTCATATATGCAGATTCTAGTAGCAGAGTTCCCACACTCAGTAATATTCCTATTGCATACGCTCTGAATCCATACACAAAAAACTCCATACCTAATGCATTTTCAGAGAGCGGTTCATACGGTGCCTGCTGAATGAGTCCGGCCAACTGTGCCTGTCGAAGACCCATTCGCATCCATTTGTCAATCAAGCCGAGCTCACGACTCTGGTCCACGAAATACTTCAGCAAATTTATGTAAGGTAGCTCCGGACGTATCTTTAATCTGAGATAATGATGGTTGCCACAAAGGGGATCCGTGGCGAGTTTCAGCTTGGGTTCTCTTAGACGCTCCTGCATGAAGTCGAAAAGTACCCACTGGTGTTCCTCAATGATATAGGCATAGGTATCGTTCAGAGAATTCAAATGATGATCACGTACTTTCCGATCCACAAGTATCAAACGGTCGGCAAAAGCACTCAGAGTTCGATTATTTTTAAACACATCTTCCACAGAGCGATCACTAACCATGATGTGTAAGCCACTTGCCAGAAATGAATCTGCATCCACAATGTCAGGCTTAAGCAGTCCCGTGGTTAAATACATGGTTACAATACTGAGATAAACACTCAAGATCATAATTTGGTAAGTATTATAAAATACTATTATCAACTTTCCGGGGAGTCCAAAATCATTGAGTTCATATTTGGTCAGTGTCTGTGACAGTGGTAATTTGTATAACCTCAACAATAATGTAGACAGTCTCATATCAGGTTGAGCACATCTAATGATTGCCGTCATTAATATGGCTGATAATGTAAACAATACCAAAATAGTTAATTTTTGTTGGAAATGAGTAAAATATTCCCGAAGAGGAAGCAGGCGCTTATAGGGCAAGACAAGGCAAAATCTTGATGTCATCACCAATGGGCTATATACAGCTAAGCTTGCATTTGTTACTAGATTCGCTCCAATGTCACAGCTGTTTTCATTATAATATTCATCCAAAGACATAGAATGAAAGTCCATTGAACCCTTTATATAGCGCATGAACTCGATTAACATAATGCCAGTTTGACCACCTAGCCTCGTACTGTCACCAGTTGAATCGCG
Organism: Liodrosophila aerea; assembly: GCA_035045005.1. Lineage (NCBI taxonomy): Eukaryota > Metazoa > Arthropoda > Insecta > Diptera > Drosophilidae > Liodrosophila > Liodrosophila aerea. Next base: position 358,473 of record JAWNNL010000782.1, on the reverse strand, counting down.
TTCCTTGGATTCGTACTAAAAATATAGAAAATTTCAATCAAATATGCAATATTTTTAGACCCTGCACTTTAAAAAAGTACAAAGGGTCTAGTAAGATTGTGCAAGTCCGAAATGTATGTAACAGGCAGAAGGAGGAGATTCTTTGATGCATATATAGTATGTGTATGCGTGTGTATGCGACTATGTGATTGAAAGGATGTCTGCAGGTGCGAGTGCTAACAAACACTGTGTGTGTGTGCGAAGGAAAGTTCAAGTTGAAGCCGACTGTAGCTTTCCGAGTTTTTCAATAAAGAATTGTAAACTTACAGTAAAGGTATCCGGTAGGTTCTCATAAAGAGCCACATTTCCTCGGAAACGAATGAATTTATCGTATTTTTGAATGTACTCTTGTGTTGATGTGAGGTTTAAATTAACTCGAACCACATTCAATGTTGTCGTGTATTTATATGACCAGAATACGTATTCATTGTTTTCCTTGAGCAATATTGCGATGCTGTATAATCTGTTTTTCACACACCATTTAAAGAATCTTTCCTTCAGGTCTGGAGCAGGGGGTTGGCCATCCTTTGGCTTGAACAGAAAGAGCATCCGAATTCCATTAACATTATTCAGTGATTTTAGTATCGTAGTAAGCATTTCATCATCGAGGCCATTAAAGTGAGCGATAGCCACCGTTTGAGAAGCGACCAAGTTGTAGTTCAGTGTTCCAGTATCGGGGCCAGCAACAATTACAGGACATCCAGTTTCCGTCAGACGTTGATGGAGGTTGCCTATATCCTGATTTCTAATAAATGTAATTATGTTACTGTAAACAAAATTTTTCTTAACACTCATTAGGAGCCTAATAATAAGCTCGACTTCAACGTCGTTTTCCTCTATGGGTTTTAGCTGCCCAACAACTAGGGTCAGAAGGCAACAGCACCACAGAAAGATCCTAACACACTTCATGACTGTAAATTCTCAACTGAGACTAATGAGTTCACTGTGCGAGATTCCTAGTCTGAAGCATAGAAACACTTGTTTGTTTGTACGGTTATTAAATGCCATTACGGTGAAACTTTTACGGATCCCCAGAGTGGCAGGCGAATAGAGTCAACTATGAAGTTTAATGGTTTCACACAGTGAAACCTCAGCCCCGAACTACTATATGTGGCAAGCATTGCCAAATATTTGTGATTGCTTTAATTCTGTTTTATATTTTGGATATATTTTAAAATCAACTGAAAATCCCGTTTCTCCTACATCCGCACAATTTTCCATTCCAGTATATGATTTGAATAAATATTGCTATTGATTTTATTTATTTTGGGTTGCTTCATTCGGCACGTTTTATATTAATATTTAATATGCTCTGTGCCATAGTACAATTTATGGTAATTGGATTTGTCATTTTGCTGAATAATTGTCGAAATATTGAACGCAAAACGTGGGCTAACTAATTATATCGTCAGATTAGATATGCAGATTGTATATATTTATGCCATTTTCTAGTTTAAAAAGCTGAAATTGAATTCATTTAATTCGTATTTAGATAAAATTAATACATTAAAAGACCATTTGGTATGTCAATGCAAGACTACGGTCACTGTTATAGTTTTATACAAATGAAACTGAAGCTGGATTTCCATTTTCGTAAAACAATATGTTTCAAATCTATTCTTCAAGATATTTCGCGGAATATATAAATTTACTTATACCCAATTTTCAATTTAATGAATTTCATTACTTTTTAATAAACTTCAGTTCACAACTTAGTAGAAAAAAATTCGAGAAAGCTACAGTCGGACGCAACGGACATGAAACCCTGTAAGTTGATCTGCCCTGGATTTCGATAATAGCAGCAGCATATTTGTACATACTCACATACACATAGACATGCACTTATACATACACACATACACTTATACATACAAGTAGACACAGTAACCAATACTCATACAGACATTCATACTCACAATCAAAAATCACGCATACGCCCTAGTGGCCACATACACTGTGGCTTTTCCCTTCCCCCCATCCAAACGCCTAGTACAGAAAATTGTTTGTCCAATATCTCCGGTGTTTATTATCCGATTGGGCTGCAAATCCCACCAAACATTCAAAGCGTCTAAAGCTTTATTCGTGCAAAGAATCCAGTGACTCTAAAGCTGTACATGCTAAGAACATTTTTGCACATTTGAGGGGAAGGGGGATGAGATATCAAAAGACGGGCAGACGGACAGACAGACAGACAAACAAACAGACAAACGGACATAGCTAGATCGACTCAGCTCGTTGTGCTGATCAAGAATATATATACTTTATGGGGTCTGCCACGCCTCCTTTTTAAGTACAGGGTCTAAAAAGCAAGTAAATTATGAACTAAACTCTTTAATTTAGTATTTTATTTCAGAATCAAATCTGAAGTTGAAAGTTACTTTATTCTATCCTAATCTGTTACTAAAATTGAACTGAAACTAACCTTTTTTATTTTCTCATATCGAAATCAATTTAGACGCCACTGTAAATAAACAAACTACCAACTGTAATTTGTTTGATAATGGCAACAGGCGTAAAAGTCACAATCATTTAATACCACTTTCCGAATGCAATTAAGGACTACAGAGTAGCGGAACATATAACTGCATTTGCACCTCGCACTTGCCACACGCGTTGCAAGCATTTAAGTGCAAATGAAAACCCTTAAGGGGAGGAAATGCGTCAATATATCGATGAGTCTGTGTGGCAAGGTGAAAACTTTATCACAGCACAGTAAAGAACGACTTTTAAATGATATAGATGGTAGCATCAGGTCATGTTCCGGCCCATGATTGATGGACGTTTAACTGCAGACAGTTGAGTTTAAAGCGAGCCCGAAATGTTGGCACAGAATGGCACAATCACAGACATTTACGAGTCTTAAGACGAGGAAAGACAAAAGAAAATCTGAGGCTAGCATGGAACATGCAACTGTTGATGAAGGTCAAGTTTAGCGTTTAGCGCGCCACCAGCACGAGCTGCAGCAAGTGCCACCAAGTGGTAGCAAGCAGCAAATGAGCAATCGGCCATTACGTTGCGGCTTACGTATAACGTAACAGGCTCTCTCTTAAACACACACACACACACTCTCTCTCTCTCTCTGGTTGGTATAAAAGGGCCTTCGCTGTGGCAGTGGCAGTCAGTTTGCTGCAGACAACGCGACGACACGGACTCATTTCGCCAGCAGCTAACGGAAATCGCTTTTTACATTGCTGTCGGGCGAACGCGTTCAGCGTGTGTGCCTAGTGTGTGTGCGTGTGTACGAGTGTGCTATTGTTGTTTTATTTCTGGCTTGCCGTTTAACGGTTATTTCGGCTGCAGCTGCGTTCAAATGCCGTCGCTGCGCTTTGCATAGTTTGTAGCATACTTTTAAGCGCGAAACAACAAATTTGTACTGTGAGGTAGAAGAAGAAAACCACAACATATCAACCATTATAAAAAAAAAGAATAACCACAACAACAGCTTAAAACATGTTTTGGATTTTACGTCGCACTGGCGCTGCCAATTTTTTCAATTCCTTGAACAACAATTGCAGCTTTACGAAAGGCAACAGCAATGGCAATGCCGGCGGCAATGGCAACCACAACAACAGCACCCAGGGTAAGCTGCTTCTTCTTCTTCTTGTTCTCCCTACTAGCCAGGTGGCAATTATATTATTATATTTCGACCCAAGTTGACTAGAGCTCCCTAATTAGCCGAACATGACTCAGCACCCGATACGCTCGTTCTGAAATTCAAGCTGAATCACTCTAATCGCAGATAACAGGAAACCTGAACCTATTGACAAAGTGTTGGTCATTTAAATGCAGAGATAAGCACACATGATGCATGCTAATTAAAATGGTCAATCTGTATGGGAACAGTAGTTTTTTATAGGAGAAGGAACTTTCATATTTGATGAAATTTCTTATCCGTAAACTCAAAGTTCTGACTGACTGACTAACTGACTGACTAACTGACTGACTAACTGACTAACTGACTGACTGACTAACTGACTGACTATCTGACTGACTAACTGATGAAGTGCTACCAATGCGCAGCCCAAATGATAAGACATAGTGATCTAACTTTTCTGTGGATTGATGGCTCAGGACGTTTATCTGTCTCGTAAGCACTGAAATTTACAAAAATCGCACAACAAGTTCATAAATTTTGAGATCAGAGGGTACAACAGACAAGCTGAAGTCATTTAGTAAACAAAACTATTTCTGTTAAATCATATTCAATATGAGAACAAAAGTATTAAGTACATCACGCAAGAAATGCTCAAAAACTAATCACAAAATTATCATTTAGAATTAATTCTACAAAATTTACATTTACTTTGTATTACAATAGTTATTTAGACCCTGTACTTTAAAAAAGTACAAAAGGGTCTATTAAGATTGTGCAAGCCCGAAATGTATGTAACAGGCAGAAGGAGGCGTGGCAGACCCCACAAAGTATATATATTCTTGATCAGGACGACGAGCTGAGTCGATCTAGCCATGTCCGTCTGTCCGTCTGTCCGTCCGTCCGTCCGTCCGTCTGTCCGTCTGTATGAACACCTAGATCTCGGAAACTGTAAGAGCTAGAGACATCATATTTGGCAGTTAGATGCCCCTATAGTGCAAGCAGATCAAGTTTGTTTTAGATTTTTGATACCTGCCCCCCCTCCCCCAAAAACCGCGAAAAACTGCCACACCCACAATTTTAAAAATACAAACTTGTGTTTTGGCATACGATAATCTAATGATAATCTCTATCTGTGCTGTGAATTGTGGCTCAATCGGATAATAAACACCAAAGATATTCAAGATTCAATTCCCTGCAACAGGTAAAGGGGGAGCAGTGCGAACGTATGTGTGGTTGTATGCGACTTTACGATATGTGTGCGTGCTCGTTAGCGTGTGTGTGTACGAAGGAAAGTACAGGGTCTCCTACTGTCGGTTGAATCCGACTGTAGCTTTCCGAGTTTTTTTTAATTATTTTTAAAGTAGTGTCGGCTATTATAGAAAATTTCTTTATTACTTTATTTATTTTATATTTATTTTAATTAGAAAATACGAGAAGACTTCGTAAAAAAAAAATATAAGAAAGCCCACAGCTAGTCCTAAAAAAAGAGATACGAAATACTTTTTTTTATATATTTATTTATTTATATACTCGTAATATCAACTAAGTGCAGTTGATCAAGACGTAAAAAGTAAAAGTAAATTAAAATTAAATTTTTAAATTAAAATATTAAAGTTATTTAAGTTTATAATTTAAAAAAATATAAGTTCAAAGTGAAAGAAATTAAAATTAAAGTTAAAATTAATATTCTGGGCACTACTTATTACTTATTCCTGAATAACTCACTATACTATTGGTTTTAACTCATTCCATAAACGCATTGTTAGCTCGGCCTTATGAGTGTTAATATTGTTTCGGAAAATTACGAAAAAAAAATGCAACGAAAGTGCAAATAACCAAAGTACTCAAAGGTTCTACAATATACTAATATTCACATCTTCACACTTCATTACGTTTCGTTTTATATTTCAATAAAAACGCTGAATAAATAGAATGTATTTTATAAAATTGTCACTCTCATCTTGACAACAAATGAAGATAGAAAATTTTGCCTGAATTTGAAAACAACAAATATGCTGTAATATAGCATATATTATATTATTTCCTCAATGAATATCAATGTAGTATTGTTTCCCTCTTGAATCCATCAACATGAATGTGATTTTCTAAATGAAAAAATAATTCAAAAGAACAAATGGAACCGAATACAAAACTAATGAAGATTGATGGCAGTTCAGCTCGTACTTATTACAACATTAGTATGACAACAAAGAGGAAAACTTTCAAGCTGGATAGATGGGAAACCATATGCAATGCCGTGCTCTATCTTCGATAAAGCAAAGAAGTAAAAATATTAATTCCCAAGTTTCATTCCCTGGCTGTGGCAACTTTTGCAGCGTTATCAAAACAAGTTAATTAAAATTCCTACAATGACTTGGGCATTACATAACGCATATAAACACACACTGTACATACACACTTATGTACATACTAGAAGTACAATATATTGTGCTCAAGTACATACTTGCAGGTATTGTTTGCACAAAATCCTCTGGCATATGGCGAGCTGCCGATGCCTGATGGAGGAATGCGAGATTGTGAGGACGTTAAAGTAAAGCAAATACGAGAAAGCTCTCTTAATAATAAGCCCGTCCTTATAGCAGTTGTGTTGTCCCCCTGTGTGGGTGTCTCAAAACGTGCCACGGATGTGACTGTCAAAAAAAAAATAAGAAAAAAACACTTTAGGCGTTGTCCCAAGACGCTTTTGTCTAAGCGTTAAGCCTCACGCCAGCTCAGACGCTCAGAATTCGTGATAAAGTGAGAAGCAAAAGGATGCTCCAAGCGCCAGCTCGGCATAACAAGTGTAGGTAACGATGGCAATTCCTAGATACACATACATACACACATTCTCGGAAATTATAGTGTTTATTTTGCCACAGACTACGCCCATAATTTGTTTATTTTCATTTGCCAATCGATTTGAATTATATAAAACACACTTTATATGCAAATCATCCACAGACAGCCTACATAAAAAATGTAATTAGTGCAACCCTTTTGTAATTAATAAATGCATCTATTTGTTGTTTCTGTTTTTTCGCATGTATCGACAAGCATAAACCACATGCAAAAAAACGCGACTAAACGTGGGTAATACTAGTGGATGACGCACTAGAAAATACCCCGTAACATAGGTATCAATAACCTAGCTAAAACTAATCATACTTGAAATGAAACTGATGTTAGATTAAAGGTTGAAGGTTTCGGTTTCGTAATCGTTTTCTGTTATCAATCGGTATCTGTTATTAGGCTCAGGCTTACAAAATTATATGAATTCGTTATAATTATTTTTAATATAATTCTTGATTTGTTGACCTTTCTATATTAAATTGGGGGATTTTGGCTAGCTCGAGATCCATCTTACAGCATTAAAATAAAAAAATTTAATATAAATAGTTTAATTTCGATTGACTTGATTGATCTAAAACAATAATAAACAGACAGACAGGGCTATATCGACTCAGCTCGTCGTCCTGATCAAGAATATATATACTTTGTGGGGTCTGCCACGCCTCCTTCTGCCTGTTACACACAAATGTCATTTGCACAAACTTAATAGACCCTTTTGTACTTTTTTAAAGTACAGGGTCTAAAAATTGATTAAACTAAATTAATTATTAAAAAAAAATATATATACTTTTATTTCAACAAAAAAAAAATACTTTTATTTCAACTGACTTGATTTTTTTAGACCACAAAAACTCTAATGAAAGAATGGCTTTTATTTATCGTCACTAGAAATCTGTAAATATATTTTATTATTTAGAATGTTTTACTCAATGTTTCCTGTTAATTTTTGAAATTAAGTGAAAACCTTTTTATCAGTTTCAGATTCGATTCAGTTAGTTTTTGAACCAATCACTTCCACTCTCTGTCACATACAGAATACCAAACATATTTTAATATAATTAGTGTGTTTGAACAATTAAAGTATTACAATACACTTTTGTAATTGAGTTTTTAAATCATAGTACAATCATTGGTTTATGGTCTATTACAATCGAAAGAGAAAGTGTTTCATTCGATATGAAATAAATATAAATGGCATGAAAATATTTGCGCTTTTATCACATTACAAGAGGAAATTTAATTTAATTTCTTATACAATAAACCTTCGCTCGCCGTGATAAACGAATTGTGTGTGCAGTGAGAACTCCATTGGGCGGACAGTCATACTCGCCGAAAGGGGAATTTCCGATTAAGAGTATACATGGCCAGCAAACCTATTGGAATGTTCTATAAAAATAAGTGTTCTTTAAGGAGGAAGAGAGGTTTCCATTACGTTAGTTTACAGTGTAATTGGAATTGCCTGTTTAGAGTGAGAGTGGCAAATGCTGGCAAATAAATGAGCAGCAAATACATATGTATGCACACACAATTCACACACAACACACACACACACACACACTGAGGCATTCAATTTGTTATGCAAATGCAACATATGTCAGCAGCATTAACCGATAATTATGGCAGCCATTTGTCATTGATAATACACACAATTCGACTGCAACAACAACAGCAATTAAAAGCGCATTTAAGCATGTGAGTGAATGGGTGTGTGTGTGAGTGTGTGTGCAATTAGCTATGGCAACCGAAAAACTGACATAGTTTAAAGTTGCTTTGACTGCGCTAATTGGACGCAAGCATTAGTTGCAATATGTGAGAGTGCATGGTATAAGAGTAGTCTAAAAATACACTAATAAATAATGCTTAAGGCGTTATTTGAGTGTGCGTGTGTGTGGCAAATGATTGCCATGTTTATCGGGCGTATTAATAAACTCTGACCTAGTCTGGCCCAATCTGGACATGATTTATGTGCGTTACCCAACAAGTTGTCAGCCGACGGCACATCATTTGTAATCATTTGTATTGTAATCCGTAAGAAAGAAAGACTTTTACCCCTGCCACAATTTTACTTTTTCCACTGTACTGTATTGATGAGACTTGCAAACTAAATATTACAGCAAGTGCAAGCTTAAGGCCAACTACGCCAACTATACGCGGTTTTTTCCTATATTTTCTGCCATAAATTTCAATCTGCGCACGGAAAAGGCCAACGGCAACGCCACACACACACACACGGACACACTCACACTCTCACATATTACATAGAACGTTTCGCTAAATGCTGCAAAACTTCTTGTTGCTTACTTTCTGCTACGCTGCATATGTTCACACACACAAACACACACGCACACACTCTCCCTCTCATACACATTTTAGCGATAAAATTGAGCTTTATTTTGCTTCACGGACTAGCGCGCTTCCCTACAAGCCACACACACACACACACAAACAATTTCAGTAGTTTGTACGTGCTGTGTGTGTATGCGTGGGTGTGTGTGAGTGTGTGTGAGTGTTTGCATGCCATGTTTTCAATATTCATGCTAGTCTTTATTTGCTTCGCTTTGCTTTCGCTGCAACAGCAAGCAAACATTGTGCCACAACCTTTGACATTTCCCATAGACTCGTGATTAGCTTCCCGATCACACATTGTTTGCATTGCCTTTATGGCATTCAGCTGGTTGACTTGTTACTTTGTCAGGTTATTGGCTAAACAATGCATTCTATGAATTATTAAGAGAGATAAACTGTTCAATTGTACTATAGTTGGCATGTTACTAGTATACTGTGCAGTCTGTGATTACACTTGTACACAAGTTAAGGATTGATATATTAACAGCACTTTAATTCCGTATTAACGGTACTTGTGTGTTAGAGGTCCGCATTAATGATTCAAAACGTGAAATGAATCATTCACTCTGAAAATGAATACAATTTAACACAGACTCTGCTAATAAAATTATGCTGTTCTCACTTGAGCGGAAATAAGATCGAAAAAGGGCATTCTTATTATGATAGCCAGGTAGGATAGCCACACTAGGCGTTTTTGCGCCAAAATTGGCACATTTTGATGTGTGCCAACGTGGAAATTCAAATGCCAGTTTTGTTAGAGAATTAGTCGTTAAAAATATTACTGATTTATCTATATCGATGCTTATTGTTTAAATATTATTTATAACAATGAATTGGCGTTTTTTATTCTTGCCTATTGGCAGTTTATTTATTCATTTTTGGCACACTTTTTAATTATCATAGTCGCTCAGCAAAAACTTTTGTATGCACGATAACTTTCCGTGTCTGAGAAGTGGCGGTCGGTCGATCACAATCGGCGCTCAATGCAGCTATTCGAAAGTCAAGCTCAAAGCAGCTGCCGTAGTGACTTACCAATACAACTAGGAATTGTTATTACGTTTATTATGGTAATCATACACGATTAATAAGATGAGAATATAAGCAGTTCATTCCACATTATACTAAATGTTTGATAGTGTAAGTTTTATAACTATTCCATCACGACAACTAAAACTACTTCAATTTGCATTTCAGATATGTAGTTGTGTATTTCGGTTGACCATTAATATCCTAAACACTTAATTTGCCTTAAGAATTTACTGGTTCTCAAGAGCTGTTCTTAAGCTGCAATTACCGACCACAAACTGATTTGCTAATGAGCTCTTAAAAGCAAACTTGTACAGATAAATTGCGGCTAGGCAAACGTCGTAATGCCATAAATTTAGATCGTAAATAAAGCCCTTATAGAAATTTCATAGGCAGCCACTATTTATTGTAATCCTTACACAATCAAAGGCACACACACACACACGCATACACGCACACACAATGGGCACAATAAATCTCATTTTATCACTTCACGGCTCGAGGACAGACTGCGAAAAACTTTTGTGAGAAGACAAAACCTGAGCGAAAGGCGAGAGCCAAGGCAAGACAGAAAACAAAGGCAGCGAAAGGGAACACAAAGACAAGTCATAAATTGTCAGCTGCAGTGGAAAACATTTTTTAATTTCGATGTGGCGAAAAGTTTGCTGAAAAGGAAGGTGAGGTTGGGGTTGGGGCTGGCCAAGTTTTAGCTGTAGCAATTATGAACGAAAGTGTTGGCCAAATTGATGGTACTAATGAAATTCCTCAATCTCCGTTCCATTATTCTTGCAGACAAATACGTGAAGCGACCGCCGCGCAAGGCGTACGGAAGGCTTAGTGCGGAGGCCGACGATGCCGTGTCACTTGGGCATAAAATCGATGATCCGTTCGATGAGCTAGACGATTTTGAAATGCTGGCACCTGGCACTGGCAGCAACAGCAACAGCAATGCCAACCACAACCACAATCGCAACACCAACACCCACACCAACAACAGGAACAACAACAATCTGAACGGCAATGGCAATGGCAATGACGAGGCCAATGGCAATGGGAAGAGCCTAGAGCTGTTGCCGTGCACAAACGCCGATTGCCAGGGTAACTTTGTGGTGGAGGACGCATTATGTGAGCTCGGCCTGTGCACGGCTAAGGGCAAGTCATCAAAGGAACTGTCAGCGGGTGTCATGTCCACAACCAAGCAGATTAACGAAAGCACAATAAGTCGCCTGCACGCACTGGCCATGGCCGATGATGACGATGACTATGGTGAGTCTTTAGTAGGAACATGCCCAGAATACATTGAGAGTGAAACTGACTCCGAGTCGTGTTCAAATTTCAGATGAATCGCTTACCTGTAATGTATGTGATAGGTCCTTCCACTGCCATCGGCAGTTGGCTTCGCATCAGCAGAAGAAACGACATTTTGGGTAATGAAATGTGCTTAATTTGCACCTTCCACTAAATATCGATTATCATCCACACACACACAGTTGCAGCGGCTGCGACAGCTTGTTCCCGTCCTTGATGCTGCTGGAACACCACAAGGAGGAGTTCGAGCACTGGAGTGACGATGAAATTGGCAGGCGGGTCTGCTGCCGCCGTAATCGGTGTGACGACGACTACTTCACGGACACGGACTCCTACATCAGCGATGCGGAGAGCGAGGATCTCGAGAGGTTGTTGTAGACCAACAACAGCTGCACCTGAAGGGCAGCACAGCTGTCGCTACTTTTAAATGGAAAGCGTGTGATGGTGCGTAGCATAGACAATAAATCCCATTTCTCAATTTTGACACACACAATCATTAAGACAAATCAAATGAATTTCCATTGTTAACATTGTATTGCAGCCAAAGGCAAAGCCTTTGGGAGCTCGGGAGCTGGGGAGCTGGCATTGTGCGGCGTCAATTGTATGGACAATCTGGCTGGCGGGAAGGCGACGCTCTCGCACCGGAAATTGCCGAATATGTACCCAAGGAATGCGGCCCATAATGAAAATAAATTAAAGCTGTTGATACACACACACACACACACACACACAAAACACAATGGAAAATGGAAAATGAAAGAATGGAGTACTCTCGGGCAGTCGCAAGGCGAAACATTTGGAATTTTTCTACACGTCTCAGTATTGATTTGTATTATAGGAGGCAAGCAAGCATATATTGTATATTTAGGAGTTTAACTGCAGGCAGACCTCTAGCAACGGTCTTAAAACAAACAAAAGATATATATAACAAAATGAAATACCAGCATATTATACACATATGTACATTTTAGCATAAATATTTGTATGTGTTTAGCGAAATCATATCATGAAATGCATATGTGTCCCGCAGAAAGTGAAACCAGATTACAAAAATGTATTTTTCAATACCCAAAATAAATGCAAACTTGTGTGTAATTAATGCCGAGTCGCCTCTCTTTTAAGACAATTGAAAAATAAGAATTCTCATTAAAAAATTCCGACTATTAAGTAGGGACTAAATCAATAAACAAGGACACAGAATCAAGCAGAAGAAGAAGAAGCACTGGCGCCTCCCTGCGGGCATTCTGTTAAATTATTCAACACACACACACACAATCACAGGACGAGATCCAACTGTCCCCATCATTAAAACTTGATTGACTTTATAAAGTCGTTGCTGAAGCCAAATCAGCGTGGAGCACTGGGAAAACTTTTGGCTCCTTGGGGGCATTTTCCTAGGCGCACAAGTAGAACGCAAATTGGTGTCTATTCTCAAATGATGTTGTGCACAACTTTAAAGTGCGTCAGGTAAGTTCATTTACTCCCGATACCAAGGCAATGAATTCATTTCAGATTTCCAAGAATATCGTCGTTGGCTGAAATCGGCTGCCAAAGCTCTCGTTGACAAGGGTTTTATTAAAAACAGAAGTCAACAAACCTGCAAAACTGTTTACAATTCAAAAACCCCCTTTTCGGATAGATCTAACAGATTTTTGGCAGTTTCAACGGAAATTACTGAATGATAAGACTAGGCAACAAAGTTCATTTGGGCGACAAAGTATTATGAATGAAAAATGATAAATCATAAAAAAAAAAAAAAAAAATTTAATTTTAATTTTAAATCTTATTATTACTTTACATCAACTGTACGTAGTTGATATTCTATATAAATAAATAAATAAAATATTGAAAATGTTGTTATTAATTTTAAAAATATTATTATAAATAATTGAAATATTTGAAGTATAATCTGATTACAGTATTTAATGCTTTTTATTTTTATTTGTTGGAGCTTTTGTTTAGACTGAAGAACAGAGGTAAAATTACAAATGTTTAATATTTTAAATATATTATTAAATTACTTAAATATTATTATTTTATTTAAATATTTAAAGTGTAAACAGAATGCAATCTTAACCCTTTTTTTGTTTATTTTTAAGACACTATATTTTTATTTGCTGGAACCTTTTGTTCAGCCTAAAAAGTAGAGGTAAAATATATAGGTATTATTTTGTTTAATTTGAATAAAAAAAATATGTTAAAAATATTATTAAATTGCCTAAATATTATTATTCGTTACTAAAGTATTTAAAGTATATTCTGAATGCAATACCTAATTTTTTTTTTGTGTATTTTTAAGACACTGAATTTTTATTTGCTGCAGCTGTTGTGCAACCGGAAGAGCAGAGAAAAATGTTTGCTAAGTATTTCATTTTATTTGTTGTTATCCTTCTGCCCTTGCTCTATTCGTATTTGCTTGTGCTGGCATTTAACATCCGTTTTCTTTGACAGAGCCAAATCGAAATGCCAGTGTGTGGCAAAGTGCTGCTATCGGCATCAAGTGAAGCTGCCCCAAAAAGAGGCAAACGGACGGCACACACACATTCGGTTCACGTAATTCATTTGCTGATTGCACAAAGGCTCTCACCACTGGCCAGTGGCTACTGGCCACACGCGTTTGATTGATGCGTGTAAAACCAGTAAAGTTGCCACAGTGTGTAGCATGCCACATGCAAAATGGCAAACATCGGATGAGCGGAGAGCAAGTGTCCTGTTGTGGACAGCTCATTTGACAATTTGATAGATGCTGGCGCATAAAACCTTTTGCGTTGAGTGACAAACTGGCCAGAGAACTGGCCAGTAGAAGTAGTGTAGGGTCTGACTTTTTTTGATATGATTTTATTATGGCACTCACTCGTAAAGGCAAAACATTTTACGCAAATATTTACATAAAATACTAACAAAAGAGCAGACTCTCAGAAAGCAATTCAAAATACAAATTTACATAAACCATTAAATTGTCCATTGTGTAGGCCAACATATGTCTGCTCCAGCATATTGCAAGCTGTAAGAAAATTGTTTGCCATGGCCAACCGGAAAGCGCCCCCTCCTCCACTCCTACACTCCTCCACGCCACTCTCCAGCAGACTCCTGGCCAAGCAAAGGTCACGGACACTCTCTCTCTGAGGCTGACAACTTGTGGTCGTTAGGTGAGCTCCAGTCGGTGGCAGCTGACGCTGAAAATGATATTAATGCATTAAAGTAAGAGCGAAATGAAGCCTGACAGGCAGGTAGACAGCGTGGAAAATGCTGCATTATTAAAATGCAAGCAAGTGCATGCCGTTGATGCCAAATGGCATTAACGCGCTCACATTTTCCATTCTGTGTGCCAATCAACGCAGCTTCTAGCAAATTGAGTTTCCTGATTTCACTGACAGTAGAGTTCTAAGCTTCAATCAACTAATTAAAGCCGACAACGCACTAAAGAATTGTATTAAATTTAAACTCTTCAAAAGATAGCGGGCAAAAAAGGTGTGGCTAGCGCCATCTATCGCTCATAGTACTTTTTACTTGTGCGGCCACCGATCGTAACACTGTGCGTATGAGTAACGGGATTAAATGGCGCGTTTATTTAAATTCAAAGAAGTGTGCCTAACTATGTGTGTAAAAGTTCGAGTTCGATTGAATCAAATTACTTTTGATTTTGCACCAAAATATATTTAAAATGTTTAAATATATAGTACGCTATTATGTTCAAACCGCTAAAATCCTATAAGAAGAAAACTATTAAACAATTTCAATTTCAAGCTCTTGACAAGAAAGTGCAAAAGTGACTTTAAATCTATTGTTGCGGCGTTAACGCTTATTAAACAACATTGTTAAGCCATTTGAGACGAGCTAATTGAGCTGAAACTTTAGTTAATGAAAAGTTCTTGGCATCTGATTAACACTTGTTTATGCTTGTTTGCGGCTTACGCGACTTAAACTAGAATACAATGAAATAGTTTACACTATAAGTCGGCATTTAAAAGTATATTAATCAACTTGAAATCAATATGAAACCATATCAAAGAATAACTCGTGAATAACTTCGTATATGAATATGTATACTTAATGTCTGCCTTTGATTCAGTGTATATTTCTCTTTGTTTCGAAAAGAATACTTGTGCCACAGAATTTAATTAGTTTTAATATTTGCTCAAACAACAACCTTAGGCTTTGTGGTAACTCTGTACCTTCAATATTATTCCACATATGAACGCGAGGAATGTATGTGTGATGCGGTATTCAGGGCTTAATTTAGTTGCTTTGACTTCGCTAAAATGCCAAAAACTTATCACCACAGAATTCTTTTAGCCCAGCTGCAATTTCACAAGCCACTTAACTTTCAAATTATTTACATACTTTATTACAAAATGCTGAAATCATCAGAGAGCAACAGTTTTGCCTGGCTGAAATATTCATATTACCCTTTGATCCGAGTGGAGTGGAGTTTTAGCTATGCAGAGCTTAAATATTTCATTCAATTTGACACGCAATTTAAAGCCATGTCATGTCACGAGTATTTGATTCCTTAATTAAAGTTTCAATTAAAATATCAAACGCCACCCCGTTGGGTATAATGAGTTAATTAAAAATCTGCCCACTATGACAATCTGTCAAGGCGCACCGCAGACTATTATGCATATTAATGAGCACAATATACATACATATGAATTATTAAATTCGAGCAGATAAATTTAAATGAAATTTGCTGCATAGCTAAAATGCCATTTGCGGAAATTGTTACACTGCGGGAAAAGTCTAGTCTTTTGTCTTAGTCTTGTAGTTCTACTTCAAATCTGATAAGTAGCATTCATTTCATGAATCAAGTATTGAATTTGAATATATTAATCAACTATAAAATATTGTTCAATCAAGTAAATCAATTTTATCACAAGAATATTTAAATTTTTTTATAAAAATAATAAATAATATTTTAAGCAAATAATGAAATGAGTCAAGTTCAACAAAGTCTGTATAAAAAGTTGTATAAGCTTAAATCAAATCACTTTGTTGTCACAAAGGAAAGCAAAAAGATATATATAAATATTTTCCATTTTTCCAAATTTTTTAATTGTATTTTTCATTCATGTTTCCAAAATAGTTTTCAAAATTTCCTTAAATGTTCATAGCTTTGCATAGACATACAAAAATCAGCTTCATTTTATCCCCACATTCTTTCTGTGTTTTATCTTCAGATCTCACATTGTATGTTTCCATTTCATTGGCATTGTCAGTCCGATAAAAAGAAGGTCCTGATTTGCTAGCCAACCAACTGACAAGCTATTCCCTGTGCTTTCGCATAACAATTTGCAAATATCTACATCGTCATTCTTAGTTAGTATGAATACCCAGTGTAGAGAAGCTGAAAGGCTAGACTATACAGCAAACTTTAAAGTATTTTATAGTTACTTTTATAGCAGTATTAATCTATTCCTTCGGCTGTACATATAACTATATATATATTTATAAAAATTACTAAAATTACTCAACTTTACAGGGTATCTACTAGTCAAACTTCATGCGCTTTACCACCCACTCATGTCTGTCAAATGCAAACGTGCTTCAAAGTGTAGTCCTTTAAGTGATGGGTCTGAGCTCATGGAGCAGCAGTTAACCCCAGCCATTACTGTTAAAAGTTACTCCATGCTCATTGATGAGCTCAAATACACACATAAATACACGCACACACACCTAGAGTGTAGGGTAAGCTGCTGTGCGTGCTTCGGCGCAGTTTTCGGATAATTGAAACCCAGGTAGCAAAGAGGCTGCTCAGTCGGACGATTAAGTTACTTTTTAATAAGGGCTTAAGCATTGCGCAGAAACTTTAAGAAACTATAAAAATGGTAGACGTAATATACGAAGCTTCAATTGAACACAGTTGCAAATTGATTAAAAGTTGAAAGGCAAACTAAAATCAGTTTAGAAACTACTAGAATGAAATGTGAACTCATACGAGTTCAGCTCAGATCTATAGTAAACTTTTATAGAGCGCAGGCTGGAACTATGGTATATGCACTAGAATTTAGATGTGATTTTCACTTATCTCGTATTTTCATTGACAAGTAAGTGTAGGTGGCTGAAGTGAAGGGGAGAAGATGGTTGTTTTACACAGAGAAATATATGACGTAGCAAAATCGTCGTCATGAATTTCTTCTGATATACAAATAGGGTATTCACTAAGTCTGGCAAGTCATGTAGGTGTGCACATAAAAATGGAATAAAAGCAAAAAGCAAAACCAGCTATGCATATTAGAGGTGGAGAACTATCGATGGTACTATCGCCCCTATCGATGGTTTGGCACTATCGAACCACCATCGATGGCAGCAGACACCTTCGATAGTGCCATCGATAGTGGCTCGATAGTGGATCGATAGTGCGCTTCTTACATCCCTAAAAATTTTTCTAGCATTTTCTGTGTCGGCGTCAATTGCAAAAAACGAGGAAAAATTGAAAAACAAGAAAAAATTAATATAATTAATATGGATCGCTTTTGGGAGCCTTTTCTCCAAATATCTTTGCATTCCGGCTACGTCCGTGGAGTCTGAAAGAACATTCAGCAAGGCGGGCTAAATAATTTCGGAGAGGCAAACCCGGCTCAAAGAAAAAAATGTTAACATTCTTTTGTTTTTAAATCGGAACCATTGGCTGAAATAAAGCATATTTTATTGTATTCGTTTCATTCTTTTATTTTTAAATCGTAACTTAGTTGAAATAAAGCATAATTTTATTATATTTGCTTAAAAAAAATTTTTTTGTTGGGCTATACTATCGAGCCACTATCGATGGCACTATCGACACTATCGATGGTTTAAAATACACTATCGTCGACTATTGATGGTGCCCACTATCGATAGTTCTCCACCTCTAATGCATATATTTTATGCTTGTCGCAATAATTCTCAACTGGTTCTGGCGTTGAGGTAATGGAGTGCCTTGAGTTCTCTGTTGGCAGTTATCGCTTCTCGGCCTTATGGCTAAGATTAAAGTGTAGTATCTGTTCGTATCAGCTTAACATCTGATAGTTTCTCCATTGGAAAGCAGCAAATGTTAAACTGGTTTTTGGAAATAGAAGGAGTGCTAGGAGCTTGCTCCAACTCCGTCAAGGGTTGGTCCGGTATTGCACTAACGCCGGAATTCGGCTCAATAGAGCATAAATTATATGGAAGTATTATATTTATTTACTATTATATGTATTCTCTATCATTCAAACATAGAACATGCTAGAAATGTGTGCAACTTTTCAACTTAAATTTAGTCTAAATTGGCATTAATTTTACATTCACTTTGACAATAATAAAAACTATCCTTTTCGTGCTGTCAACGCTAATTACATTTCCTGTTACACACTAGTTAAGCTAATTAAATTGACATTTACAAGCTGTTTGTGCAGCTGGCAGTTGGACAAGCCGCAGGACACACACAGACACACACACACACATACATAAAAAATGAATAAAATGAAAATGAGGAAAATGCGCATTTTTTCAGCACTTTTAATGCGGTTTGCATTAAATTTGCATTGTGTGTAATTTCCGGCATTAAGGTGAACTTTTTTAATTGGTATGCACTCATTAAAGTTTCAAGAGTACAAGGGAGTAAAAATGAAATAATGAAAAAGAATGATGCAATTACATGCTCTACTGTTTGATTACAGAAATTGTTTTCATTTTTATTGTAAAGTTTTTACCTTCATTTAACAATAGTGAAAATTAAATCAATACTCTTTTGATTACGCTTGGTTAATGCACATTTTTAATACGATATTTTTAACCTCATTTAATAGCAGTAAGAATTTAATAAATAAACTTATTGTATGGGGAAAACACAGACAGTTTTAATGTAATTTTAGTATTTTTTAGTATTTTCTTATTTTTGCAAATTAGGATGATTCTTATTATATATTTATTCTCACACGACGCTTCTCTCTTTTAAGTCCCGCTTCTTCAGCTTAACTGTCTCTTTTTTAGTATTGCCAGATAGTTGTCTTACATTCTTGTATGGCGTTGCCAGATTGTTGGTTTAAGTTGCATTAGTGGTATTCCTTCATAACCATAACTAACTATAATAACTCTGTCTACATACTTCTTTCGTTAATTGTAATGGCACTATTTACAGACTTCTTGCATTATATAAAATTTTATATTAATGCAATTGAAATAATATTTTATTAGTATTTTAACACGTCTTTACAGCATATATTCTAGTCGACTTCTAATTACATAATTCTTGAACTTGTGTGGGAAGACACTCTTTCGCTACCGCAGTGAAAATTTTGCCGTTTTGTCTGGCATTTACCGCATGACAGCAAAAATTATTGACAAATAATATCAGTTTGATGCATCGCAGCAGCAGGGAGAGCTATATTTTAAGGCGACCATGCGTATTAAATGATGTAGGAATGGATAAGCAGTTGCTCGACACTGACTGATGCTGATGGATGACTGACGGACGGAAGCCACAGTCACTACTACAAGTTGACTGAAGAGAAGAGCTATTATTCATGATAAAGTAAGTAATATTTGCTGTGCTCAAATTATATGCACAAATTTTTAGTTAACTTTACGGTTTGTGTATATTTCCTGCTCTTGTACGTAGTACACTTAAACAAACAAATAAAGAGCCACTTGTAACCGAGTGTAGCATCATTTCGACACATAATTACACTTTAATTACCACAATTCTGCTTAACAGTCAATTACAAGTTGTGAAAACATCTGCATACTTCAACAAAGTGTTTGTACAGTATTCTTTTTTATACAATTTTCCCATGCGTTGTTTTTGAGTGTATCATACACACGCACAAAAACAAACAAGAGATTCTGATTCTGAATTAAGAACGCAGCTCGAAAGTATGCAATGTTTGCCGAGCGCAGCAAAAACTGCTGAGCCTTTCACATGCAATGTATGATATGGCATCAATTGAATTGAAAGTTGCTAATTAACTTACATTAGAAATATATTTAAGTTTTTTATAAGTTCGGATAAATCGTTTGGAATACCTTAGAAGCTAATTTCAACTTAGAAAAAATACAATTCTTTGCCCACTACACATATTCCTTACGCTCTTAGGTTCGGCTTAAAAAGCGTAGCATACTTTTCAGCTGCTGCATAAAAGTTTGAGCTGGATTTGTACAACTTAGCGATTTTCGTAGATTTTTGGCTATTTTTAACTTTAGTAAAAATATAAAGCAAGAATACAATTAGTAAAAATATTATAATAATTAAAAAAGATGTTTACTATTTTTCTATCATATTTCAACGTTGGTATACTGACACTGTGTATGGCCACCATTTCAGCTTTAAACGCTACACCGTAAAGTATGCTACATTTATTTGCATGTTATATGCTGTGAATAAAAAACTTGGAAGTTTATTTTGTTCTATTTATTTACATGCTAACTGAATGTATACAAATTCATAGCAAGTGCATAAATTTAAAAATACTGTATACTTATCAAATTCTAAGACCTGAATTTAAAAATGTTGAATGCAAAACAAACACACAATACTCTTAATACTTAACTTTCTAATATTTGTAGTGGCCTAAACTTCTAACAAAATTCTAATTTTCATCTTGGGCCTCCCGCTAGCTTTTGCTCTATATATAATATACATAATTTCGGTGTTTTGTTGTTTGCCTTTTGAAGCCATATTAAAAAAGTATATTCTTTTTAGGCATAACTGTACTCGCTGCAAATCTTGGGAAAGTGCAAAACGAATAGACCATACGCTGACAATATAATAAAGCAGAGAAATGGTAATCTCTTTTAGCATATTATTATACAAATCTCTCACACGTGAAATCAAAGTTTTATATCGTTTATCTAACCATTTTACAATTATCACAACTTTTGGGAGAGCTTTAAACAGTTGGGGTTACACCCGGTGCCAGGGTATATGGAAAAAGGCAAGGCAAATTTCAATTTAGTCGAGACGTTGAATGTAGCTGCTGTGGCTTTTACATTACATTTAACTTTTCTCGCCTTATATTTTATTCAAATGTTTTTCCCACAGATAAGTTGCCGCTGCCTGAGTGTCTTGACGTTTTCACTTTGCTGCCGTAAAAATGCCAAAGAAAAGTGGAAGAGATGGCGATGGCGATGGCGATGGCGATGGAGACGGAGATGGAAATGGAGATAGACATTGCTAAGGCGAATGAAAGAAACTGTGTATATCCCGCGCTACGCCAAGGACTTGACACGCTCCTTGCCTTGGTTCATTTTTTCGTTGGCAATTTGAATTTTTATGCCCCACTATTTGTGGGTCAACGACGTGGCAGAGCGCGTGAAATGTGCCCCACGAATTTCTCAATGACCATTAGGAGGATCTTGTAGACCCAATTTGCAAACATTTTTCCCACCTAGCTAAGCCCCCAGGGCAGGTGCTAAGCCTAAGCTGCTGGTCAGCCTAATGAGTGGCTCAACCGACTGGCAAAAGAGCAACTTTAAAGTGAATTTAAAACAAAACCATGCAAAGTTTCCTTTCCAGCCTCACCACTGTGGTCATTAATTGAGTTATTAAAGCACAAGGCACACCAAATTTCATTACGCATACGACATGCCTCGCACAGTGGCTGAAATTGGGTATTCAAGAAAAAATTGTTGTGAATTTTTTTTAGAAAAAATGTAAATGCCATTCGTTTGGCATATGTCTCTTGCATTTGATTCCGAAAGATTTATATTGCTGGATTTTTTTGTAGGCTGTGTGGAGCTTGTCAAAGTGGAAGCAATTAGAATACTTCTTATTGAATTAGAATATTTTCAAGGCTTACTTCAGAGGCGTATAAATTCTAACCAAGCAAAGATACAATAACGAAATTTGTGTTAATGATAGTTTGTTTAATTTAAAAAAAAAATTAAATAGTAATAAAATTCTGTTAAATTTTTAAACATTTTTTTAACATTTTTATTGTGTCAGTTATGTTGAAAATCACAATTGCAGAGTTTGACTATGCTTTGGCGCTCGATAAAGCGCCACGCCCACTTTTTTATTAAGTTCAAAAATTTCTTTAAATAGTTGACAATATTCTCTCCAAATTTAAGTCTGATATCTCAACTAGCTGCAAAGTAAATTCCTATTTTCAGCCACTGTGCGAGGTTGCATGAGCAGCAAAAAATTGTGTGTGACTCCATAAGGATGAGCCGAGCTGACAGAAAGCCGAGCAAAGTTTGCCATAAACGTCATTAGTTTTAATAACATTTACACAAAACACACACACACACACACACTCGCTCTCTCTGTGTTTGTCATGGCATAAATTAATCTTGCCCAATCATTTGTTGTGTCTGCTTTAAGGTCTTTTGGCTTTTGCTATTGCAGCACTTTAATTGAGTTTCAGCACCTCATAATTGACTTGCAGGAATAGAAAAAAGAGTAGATAGTCCAAGCTCAAAGACATCAATTTTCCTAATTATTGAGAAAGCGAAAAAATGCCAGAGAAAATAAGTAGAGAAGCTAAGGAAGCAGCCACAGCAATCATTTAAATAAATTGTGTACATAAATTATGTGCATAAATAAACAAGAGCCCGGAAATGTGTTAATTTAGCTTAGCAAAGCTTTTGCCCAATTTGTTTTTTTTTTTCTCTTCTTTTTTTAACTTTCTAAATGTGCACAGAGTTACATTTTATTTTGCTTCTTTGTAACTGAAATGTGCCATTTGGAAATACCCTAACTGAGAGTCAGATGAAGTTAGTTAGTCAAGTGTTTATTTGAAATTTTCTTTACTTGAGTTTTCAACTAGGGTATGTCAGGGAATACACTGCGAAAATAGTCGGACTAAAATTGAGAAAGTATAAAACTTATTAAGTATTATAATAATAATTATAATAATAATAATACTACACATATTAAATATAAGACAAAATAAAATCGTTACTTTTAATCAGTTCACTTATAAAATATGTCTCTGATTCGAGGCTAATCGATATTCCTTTTAGGTAATTTTTTTTTAATTCTTTTGCCGTACTATAAATTCCTCTGATTCGAGGCTAATCGATATTCCTTTTGGATAATTTTTTTAATTTTTTTGCCCCACTATAAATTCTTCTGATTTGAGGCTAATCGATATGTCTTTTAGGTCATTTTTTTAATTTTTTTGTCCCACTATAAATTCCTTTTAAATGAAAGTATTTCTTATAATTTTTAGGAAATTTTTCATATTTGCTATTACTATATTTTAACTTTTCACCATTTGCAATAGTTTCTACATTTTTATTGTTTAACATATTTAGGTCGACTTTCAATTGAATATATAAATTTATTATACATACAATATTTTCTTCACTTGTGTATATTTTTAAGGGTATACAAAAGGTTTGTCCAATATAAAAATAAAATGACTCTACCATAATTTTGAAGCTTTAAGCACGGCCATTTTGTCTCTGTGGGCCATTTGCCATTGGTTTCGTTTGCTAATTCCCGTTTTCATTTTGTTTTCTTGGCCCTGTTTGCGTTTCAATTAACAACAACTTGTTACATGCGCAAATTGCACTAAGCTTTAAAAACCAGCAACAAAAGTAAATATAACTAAATGTACGTATAAATAAATAAATAAATAAACGCAGCGCTAAATGAAGCCACAAAAGAGCTGACGATATTGCCATAGAGTGAGCTCCACCAAAGCAGCGTAAAGTTTCCATTTTGTGGCTGATTTTTGCAGAGATAAAAATATAAAAAAATAAAATAAAATGTAAAGAAGTAGAAATTATTACGGCGAGTGTTAATTTCAGTGGAATTTATTTGGTTGCAGAAAGTGTGGGAAAATACTTGCGTGTCTTGGCTGTGGTTTATGGAAATTGTTCGACTTTAGACAGTTTTTTTAAATATTTTAATAAAATTTATTAAATAATTGCTAAAATATATATATTACAAAATTTCTACAGACTTAATTTAAAATAAAAGTTAAACAATGTACATCGCTCGTTTACAAGAGGAGAGTCATAGCACAATATGTGGCATAGCGAGAAAAACGCGTTCAAAGTTTTGCACTTGTACTGAGCTTACACTAAGGTCGTACTACATAAACACGCCTCGAGCTGCGACTATTTAAGTTAGAAAGTTGAAATTTGGGCACAATATAAAACACTATTCAGTGCATAATTTTGCGTTAACAGCTCAAAAATGAAAATTTTGAAGTTATGACACTCTTGAAGTAATTGAGATGTAAATCCATAATTTAATAATTTTTTTAATATTTTAAAATTATAAAAAATATTTTATTTATAATGTAGGAAAGGCCTAATAACATTAACATTATGCAAACACTTATTTGTTTAATATACAGACATATTTTATTTAACATTCTTTAATTCAACTTGAGTTCAAGTATTAACTACGCTTTTACTTTCAATCTTTATGCGCTTTCAATCAGATTGAATGCCGTAGTCGAGTGTATCTTTTCTGTAGAACTATGCCATGCATTTAATAGTAAACGCTCCGTTCGATTTGTATCAATGGCATTGGCATTGGCTCCCTCCCCCTCGACACATTTGCTGCATACAAACCACTCGTAAATGAATGAATATGAATTCAGAGAAATTGCTTGTGCATCATCAATGGAATGCTGCATCGATGAGGATGACAACGACTTGACCATAAACGAAAATCGCAGCGATTAGCTTAAATTGCACAATATCGATGACAAGTGAAGCTGGAGCTGCACACACAGTAAACCAATAAACGAAAGCCATCGACTGACCCATAAAGGTCAGCACCAGCATCCTTGAGCCACAAATGCGCAAATTAAGTAGCTTAGGGATTCACATAAGTGCTCCAAAGATGATGATGTTGTTGCTGCTGTTGCTGCTGTTGTTGCTGCTGCTGTTGAGCATCTGCATAGTGTGTGGCACTTGTTGAGTTGACATAGCCAGCTGTGCTCGAGGGATACACCATATGCTCATAGTAGGCGGCTGTGGGCGAGGCCAGGCAGTCGACGGGCTGGGAGCTGGCACTGGAACAGGCCGAGGAGAGCGAGGCGGATGAGTTCAGCGGCGGGGAGTGGTGCGTGGCAGCCACCACCACGGGCGGCACATGATGTGTGATGGGCAGCATTTGATCCATGAGATACTGGTCGATTTCCTTAGGATCAATGTCGCCCGCCGCCTTGTAATTTAGCGCACCATTGGTGTGTGACGCTGGAGCAGCCACAGCCCCAACGGCAGCTGTAAAGTTGCCTGACCCCACTGTGCCACCATTATAGGCATACCCACTGTAGCTGCTGCTGCTGCCACGCGTGCCAACATAACCATAGCCATTGATATTCTCCAGAAAATCCATATCCGGCACAGTGTTCGTCGCGGCAGCCTGCCCATTATAGTTGAGCTCCCCCAGCGCTATGTACTCCCGCCCAGCATCGAGCAGCACGCCGTAATCTTGGCTGCCATTGACCACGTTGCTTGGTTCACTCAGCTGCCGCAGGAGCAGGCTGGTATTGGCGGACTGCTTGGCACTGTAGGGCGTGGAGGGCGGCGTCAGCGAGGACATTGAGCTGGTGGTGGAGCAGGGCGACTCCGGCTCTGGCTCTGGCTCCAGCTCCGCTGCACTGCCCATGCCCAGTCCCTGCTCCATTAGGCTGGCGGCGCAGGCGCTGTTCAGGGATTTCATAAAGGCCTCGTTGCTAAACACATCCGGACTGCAGCTGCTGTTGGTGCCAGTGGAGGAGACTGTGGAGGAGGCCTTGAGGCCACGTCGTTGTCCATTCACCTGGTTGCTGCGACGTGTTGTTGCTGCCTCTGCGGTTGCTGTTGCAGCTGCTGCAACTGTTGCAACTGTAGCTGCTGCTGCTGCTGCTCCCGTTTCCGGCTGTTGCATGAGGCGCGCCTTCTTGCGTCGTGGCTGATATTTGTAGTCGGGATGCTCCTGCTTGTGCGTCATGCGCAGCTTCTCCGCGAATTCCATGAACGGCTTCTTATCGCTATCCTTCAGATTTCTGTGAAGCAGAAGAAGAACGCAAAAGTACTTTAATTTATTGCCACTGGCAGTCAAATGTTTTGCTTATTTATTGAACTACAAATTGGTCGCCCGGCCAGTGACAAGCGGTACGATCTTCCAATTAACTGAGACCTAGGCCGAGACTGCGACTGAGACTGTGAATATGACTAAGGCGGATGCTTTGACTCTACCCCTCCTACCTCTCCCTCTCCATTCACCCACTCTTATCAGCGACACTTCGGCTGCTTATCGCGCGCACTGAACTGTGAAATTTTAATTTCAAAACTCACAATATTTGATTACAAACAAAATGAGCAGATCATCGCAGTGTCGAGGGACTGATACATATTCGAACTGAAGCTGAAGCTGCTCAGCATTCCCAGCTGAATACAAATTTCCTCTTAATGCCTGTGGCAACACTGTAGTCTGAAGATCAATTAGGGAAGTTTGCTGGCCATAAATTTAGTGAATCAACGCTATACATACTACATATGTACATACTACATACGTACATACTACATACTCATAGATACATACGTACATACCACTCGTTTACTAGAAGACTTTCATAACTAAATATTTAACATTTTGAGTTAATAATGCAGAAATATTTACTGAATACTGCTTTATATCGTGTCCAAATTTCAACCTTCTATCTTAAATAGTCGCTGCTAGAGAAGTGCATAACTAGCACGACCTCAGTGTAAGCTCAGTACGAGTGCAAAACTTTAAACGCGTTTTACTCGAAATGGCAAATTATGAGTCATGCTTTATATTCTCTTAGTGTTTACCTCAAATTAAAACTTAATTTAAAGTATTTTTATGTTTATTAACTCTTTGTTTGACTTTTGAATATACCACCCATATATTTCTGGCTAATAATTTCCATATCAAAGTTTTAGGTACTTCTTTTCATGAGTTTTCCATTTTCACTGTTAAGCTTGCTACTTAAAACTTACTTTTCTCCCGTCATTGCAGTGAAATTAACTTTGATTGTATGTATTTTTTAATTTCTAGTGCATAAATAACAAAAACTCTCTCATACTCACTTCCAGAGTTTGCCCAGTGACTTGCTCAGCTCGGAGTTCTGCAGATGGGGATACTGCTTGGACATCACCCGACGAGCTGCCTGAGCCCAGACCATGAAGGCATTCATGGGTCGCTTGATGTGCTCCTTTTTGCGATCAGAGGGTGCTCTAGAAATGGTTGAAAAAAAAAACAAAATATAATTATTATCTGGTAATTTATTTACATTATAAATTGTATTATAATTATCATTATTTTTCCTTTATTTAAGGCAGACTTGTACTGTACCACTGACCACATTTAACTTGACATTAATTACAAAAAAAAAGGCGTGCTGTTGCCGCTGGCAATGAGAGGGAAATTCGCGAATTATGTCAAACTGAAAATTGCAATTAAAACTTTTATTTGTCGTTGGGGAGGAAAAACAGCCAGAGG
The DNA here is from genome assembly GCA_035045005.1 of Liodrosophila aerea. NCBI lineage: Eukaryota > Metazoa > Arthropoda > Insecta > Diptera > Drosophilidae > Liodrosophila > Liodrosophila aerea. Next base: position 330,934 of record JAWNNL010000782.1, on the reverse strand, counting down.
CTGAAAAAGTTTAAGATTGCAGGCGAAACTTTCTATGGCTTAAAGAGAGTGAAAATTCCAATGAAATTGCCATCGAAATCAAAACATATTTGCCTTTATATACACAGTAATTTATTTAAATGGTAATCCATGCAATAAATGCAAATAAACTCAACTATTATTTACAGCTGACAATGAAACTAAAACTTGCAGTTTGTTGCGAATTATTCATAAGTTGATATTTATGCTGGATTATGCATTGCCATTAAACATTGTTCCTTCAGCTTTTACAAAATGACAGCACACACACACGCACACACACACACACACACACAAAATTTCCATTTGTCTTTGTCTGCTTCTTCTAGCTCTATTCAAATAGAACAGGCGGAGCGCATGATGACTTCATGGCCACAAGAGTGTGCAGAGGGTGCACTTGTAAGACTTAACTTACTTTTACCAAAGTAAACACACACACTGGCTGGCATGGTCCAATGTAATATACCCTGCTCTAAAGGAGTGTAATAAATTCAGCATCAACTTTGAATAATTGTTGTGGCGCGAAATACTCTTTGTTTAACTTTAATATCGTTATCGTTATCGATGCGCTCATGCCGCTACTCATTTTGGTAAAGTTAAGAAAACTTAACGTAAATTGGCGACAGGTGGCAACGCCGATCTGGCAGCTCATTGCACTGTAATGTTTGATATCGATATCGTTATCGATGCGCTCATGCTGTTACTCATTTTGGTAAAGTTAAGAAAACTTAACGTAAATTGGCGACAGGTGGCAACGCCGATCTGGCAGCTCATTACATTACGCAGTTGCCAAATGGCAATATCATTTACAATTGTGGGTATCTAGCCGTCCAGCACTCTGCACTCCACTGCTCATTGTGTTTTAGCATGTTGTGCACAAAATTCAATCAAGCAGATAGGCGTGGCATTTGGGGCGTTAGATAAAGGTTTGCTGCCATGTGGATTACTTTTATATACACTCGTTTCTGCTATATTGAATTATTTATCCTAAATAAACATGAACTGCCAGAAGATTTTCTTAGCCAATGAATTTCGATTGAGCTTAAAATGGAGTGTGGTGTGTGTGTGTGTGTCCATGGCACGTGAGCGTGTGTATCTCTGCTCACCTGCATACAGGTGCCAATTTGTACCTAATAACATTTCTCCCGTCCAGCTGAGAGGAAAAATTGGCACGAATCAAAGCTCAAAGCAATTCGATAAACAAACAGTTCATAAAATGAAATGAAATCTAACTAAAGCACACTCTGAACTAAGTGCTAAGTAAACATTAAAGCTGAGAGTCATTTATTGATTGATTAGTTTAAAATTGTTTTCATTTATGCACCGATTTCTAATTTGTTTTTCAACCGATTTCAATTATAATTCTTTATCGGTTTCAGACTGATTATGAGATAAATTGAACATAAAGTGGAGGTCAAGGACGTCTTACCTCTGGTAGTTGGAGGAGATTATCATATCTGGATACCTTTTCTGGTGTTGTTAACTTATCTGAATATGCTACATTAGTATATTTATAATAAGGTAGCAACAGCAGAAATCCGTATCCATATATGATAATCTGCTCCAACGCAACTAAAGGGGCGAGTAACGGCAGTAGCAGTGACAGAGCAGGATGAAATCTTGAATAAGCAGTAACTTCTCCCAGACCTTATACTGCTCTGTCAATACCACTGGCGGTATTTACCCCTTGGGGTGTATAATTCATGATGCACTGAACGTTGAAAGTCAAGAAAATCCTGCTTAAGCCGATTGAGAATTATAAGTGAAATTGGTAAGAAAAAGCGAACTAACAATAGGTATGGACCGTGTTGTCTTCGTGTCACCTCGTGCTTGTGATGAGAGGCTGAAAAGTACGACTGTATCTATTTGAATTAGCTTTTTTTCAGCAGAATTGTTTTAGTCTTAATTCCAGCTAAAAATTTAAATTAGTATTATTTTTAGTATTAAATATTTTGAGGTTATAATACTTCAGCCACATTATGCATGTATATTCGCTTGCTTGAATTGTAATTTGCATCAAGTCTGATTTTGTTAATTTCCGCTCTTGCAACGGCTTTAGGTGCATGCCACACACAACAGCAGCTGCAGCTGCAACAAAAGGGTGTGCATACCCTGCGCCTAATTACAACTTGAGTTTGAACTTATTAAGCGATTAAAAACTCGACCGGAGGCCACGTCGGACATCAATGTTCGTTCGTTGGTCTGTTGCAAGCAGCATGTTGCAATTGGAAGCTGCTTATCTGCTGTTGGTATCGTCGCGGACGCACCATGCCCCATACCGCACATCAAACATGACGCACAACAAGTGCGCAAGTAAGTGTGTGCGTGTGTGTGTTTATAGTCAGCTCTCACGCTTGACAGCACGCTAATCAGAATCAAGTGATGTTCGTTTGCAGCGTTCGTTTTAAAGAGAGCAACAAAAAGTGCGAGGGGCGGGGGAGGGCAGAGAGTGGCTGTGAGGGCAGCGCTGAGCACGATTGCCACTTGAAAACGAAGATGTGCATTTAAGAAAAGAACCAATTTCACAGAAGAAAAGCAACACTTTAGTGCAAGGTAGCCTGTGCAAGTTCTTAGAAGTAAATCAACAATTTGTAGCACTTAAAGAGATATATTATCATAAATTAAAATATTATTTAGATACATCAAAAAGTAAACAGAGGGAAAAATTACGTTCTAAAATTAAGTTAGAATTTACTCAATTTAAGAATTTGCAAATCTAAGTTAAAAATTCTTGATATAAGAATGTTTTTCTCAAAATAAGTTTAAAAACTCTTAAAACTAGTATTATTGGATTTGAAAAAAGTATAAAGCAACCTTAAAATAAGAAAAATCTAATTTTTCTTAAAGTGAGAATGAATATTCTACTTTGAAGAATTATCTACGGTTTAATTATATATTGTATCTACACCATTCCGGTAAACCCAAATATTCCGACATAAAATGATTGATTCTCCAAGTATTTTATACTATATATATTATTAAATAATTTTAATATAGGTAAAGTGAAACCAACTACATCAAAAAGACACCATAGCAAATGTCAGAGCTGTCACCGATACCTTGATTAATAGCCTAATTAGACTGGGCGCATGTTTGTCAAAGATGTGGAAAAATGATATAGGCGTTGACACCGAAATCGTACCATGCGAACAGCTGAACGGCTTGCAAAATATATATTAAATCTGGTAAACAAAAAAAGAGGAAGAGTAGAAAGTGACTGCAATGTATAAAATGAAAAGAAATTCAGAAAACCTAGTTCCTGTTTCATTTAGTTATTTAAATTTTCTATTTTTAAAAGGCAAATTTCAATATCAAAGTCATATCAAATCACAATCAGCTCTCGAAATCGCTCTTTTTTCTATAGTTACTACTCAAATTTATCAACATATTAGTTAAGAGACGGTGACACTTTTCTCATGAAACTTAAATGTTAAAAGTTTCGACTTTTCTTTCTAAGAAAACTGCATTTTTTGAAAAAACTCAGAATTTTGGCTGATCTAAACTGTGTATGTATGTGATATCCTTGCCAGAAAGATACTAAAAAAGTTTTTTTTCTAATTAGAATATTTTAAAATTTTCATTTAGTTTACAAAAATAATTGAAAAACATTTATCTGTGGTAACAATACACTTGCAGAAAAACACCACTTTTAACACCACTTATGCCACTCTGTGGCAACTGTGTCGCTGAGCACTTGGCAACTCGAGCACGTCTTCATTATTTGCTGCTGTTGTTGCTGCTGCTTAAGTTGTTGTTGTTGTTGTTGTGTCTGCTTGTTGTTGCATTTGAAGATGCGCAAATCTCATTAAGTGATATCTTCAAGTGGCCGTTAGCTACGAGTACTGTATACTCTGTATGAGAAATGAGAATTCTCGCGTTGGCTTTTGCATATGCCAAAGTTATTGCAGCTGTAGTTGAACATCGTTTTATCTCAGCCATGGGCCATTTGAGGCTTTTGTTATTAAACGCAAATTTAAAATTGTATATAAGCCTTAACAAAGTACTACCCTTCCCCCTTGCCTCATGCCACACCTATTGCAACGTATTGGGGGCTGTAAACACACACACAGAAATTTCCATTTCCATTTTCATTTTCAATTTGTAAGCGCATGTAAAATTGAGTACAAATGCAGCCAATTAGCAGCGGCAACGTCTCAATGATTTTCACAAGTTCACAAATATGAAATGTATCTAACAGATACACATGTAAATAAATGACAGCGGCGCGACGCGACGCGACGTCTGTTTGCCCAGCACAAATTTCCCACGCAGTCGACGCCGTTTTACGTGGTTTTACGACAGTTTGCATTCGGTTAACATTTCTGTTGGAATATTTCTCACTTTATGCACAACGGATGCTGTTTGCCACGCCCCCCTGCCCCCTGCCTCCCATACATATTTACCCTGTTTCGAGCCGAAAATAAAAGTTGGTCAAACATCAGAGTTGGCTGGCAGACTGATAAGCCGATAAGGCAACAGTTGCAACAACGTTTACCCAGCGTCAACCCTCCTCCCCCTCCCCTCCCTCCCTCCCTTCCTCATTTCAGCTACCGTGAGAGCATGCACTTGGCATTTACTCAGCTTTTTGTTGTGCCACAACATCTACTAAGAGGCAAGAGGCAACCGCAGACCACGGCACTTGCTATTGTTGGCTTGTTGCCATGTGGAAGTGCCACTGCTCCTTGTTGACATTGAATGCCGTTCCAAGAACACTCCATGTATTGTCAACTTGTTGCGGCAGGTTGCGGAAGCAGCAGCTGCAAGGGCAGCGGCACTCGCTGAAATTCATTAGAAATCGAGACAAATGGAAAGTAAGATACTCGTTTATACAAATTACATAAAAGTCGGAAAACTAAATTTCCTTTTAACCTAACTCGAGCATTTCCAAGATGTGCCAAACAGCTGTGAATTGTGTGACGAAGCGTGGCCAGAGTTACCGTATAGCCTTAGCGCCTTAGCGCTTGTCGTTGCCAGACTGTTTGCGGTTCCACTGAGGGGAAAAACTAGTTTCCTGCTAGTTTCTGTGTAAAATGTCTCCTTTTGTTGGTAGTTTTATTTAATTTAGGTTAAACAGAGTATATATAATTTTTAAAGACAAATTTTGAGAGCAAATTTTGGAATTTATAGTAGTTTTTTTGAAAAATTCAATTAGTTTTATCAATATTGCTCTAGAATTCCATTTCCGAATACTTTACGGCGTTTAAAAGCTAATAATCAGGCCTGTTCCCATTTACGAATTCGATCATTCGATTTACTATTTAAAAAAAATGGGATTCCTAACTTCGATGTATCGTTTTCAAGAAACGAAATGGAAACGAATGATCGAATTCGTTAATGGGAACAGGCCTGAATGACTTTTTGTGGAACATTTTGTTTGGCTTTATTAAAAATTTGAAGAAAAATCTCTACTTTGAATCTGATTTTTTGTGGATCATTTTGTTTGGCTTTATTTAAAACTCACAGAAAAAGAGAAGAAAGTTTTCATCTATTTTCTAGTTACACTTTGATTCGATTCGAGCTAGGTTCGAACCTTTGTCCGTTTGTTAGAATACTCAATCGGTGTAAGTCTTAATTTCTTGGCGTCTAATTTTATGATGCAAGGTATGTAAACTATATTATATTCCTTACTGAGCAGACTGTAGTAACTTGTCTCCAATTCTTTTGAGCTCTCGCTTTTTATTAAAGAAAATGATATAGTAATACATACAAACCGAATATATATTCCCTATATACATTCATCTTTTCACTTGAAAAAACTGCGTTAAATTGCGTTTTGCCAGTTATTAGATAATCTGTTAAGCCTGACCTTGAACTTTCCATATCATTGACTCGCTAGCCAATATTTTCAAATTTAATTCCAGCAGCTTTTACTTTTCATACACTCGGGCATAATCTGCCACTCACCAAACGCCGCAGCCTCCACACACCACCCCACCCCCTCCCCTAAAGCCACGTCAATACGCACTTCATGGCCCGCTTTTTCGCTGCTTCTTATTTTATTTTCCTACATTCTCTTTTTTCAATTTCCAAGTCAATTTATTTTTACAGCCAGCCGCCGCCGTTGTACTCGAACCAAAGCCAACAGGAGAGCCTATGTAGGAGCGAGTCAGCCCAGCCCAAGAGGATGCGGCGGCCATCAGTGACCAGGCCTCGCATAACGAACTCACTGTGCGGGCAGTGATTGGAGTGGGGTCAGTGCTAACAGTAGGGGGAGGCAAAGCACTCTCGATGTGCCACACTCAACCACGCAATGAAGAGCGACACTTTAAGTGCCAGGGTTCAGGCCGAAAGCCAAGCAAACTTGTTAAATGTTCGTGTTGTTGTTCCTCCGGCTTCAATCATCCGCTATATAGGAGTATAATCAATGATATGCGATATGTATGCGTATGCCGCTGACATGGACATCTGGCCAAGCTGCGAGGACAACACAGGACAACAGCTGACGCCAGCTTGAAATGGATTCGATTCGTTTAGAAATTGTTGTGATAAAGTTTTGCAAAAACATTTCAATGCTTATACAGTTAGAAAGCATTAAACTTGAGTCTATTACAACATGGCAAAAGTTTTGAAATTGAGATGGAATTCAAACAAGTTTTAAACCAAGTAGTTTGCATTGGAAACCATGACAAAATTAATACTTTAGATGTAAGGTCAAATATGACCTAAATTTTTGGTCAGTTTCAATTCTAATATTTAGTAAATATACCCAAAAATTTACCATAATTTTAACATGGCCAAATGATTTCAAAGCTCTATGCAATATAATGTAAAAATGAATACAATTACTTATCATTTTTCCTCTAGATTGTAAGGTCGAAAATGACCTAAATTTGTGGTTAGTTTCAGTTTCATTATTGACTAAATACATCTAAAATTCTAACATATTTTTAGTCAATATTTGAGCATATTACTAATTGCATTACTTTTCTGCTATGTAGCTTAGTGTACCATTCACATAGAAGGACAAGAGTCCACTTCACTATGAAGCGTAAATGGTTTTCAATTGAACATTTTTCGTCAGTTTTGTCGCTTGATATCATTGTGTCCGGGGCATCCCACTTAAATGCTTTGATTTGGACTAGAACTTGAACTCGTGGCAGGGTTATGTCAAATGAAACCAGCCACGAGGCCAGCACTTAGGATCAACGTCGCACCCAAGGGAAATGGGGGACTAGATACAATCGACACTCGGCCCTTTTTCAGAGAGCATATTGCCTGGATTTTCTGTTTAACGGCTGACAAAATATGCGCAGCATTTTCGGTAAAAAATGTTTTATGAAATGCCGAAAATAAACTCCAAGCGAAAAACATTTCTTGTCAACTCGATATTCCACTTCATTTCCGGCTGTGCGACAGCTGAATATTGCTGGCAGACTCCTGCCAATATGGGTAGGTGTGTGTGTGTGTGGGTGTGCGTGTGTGTGTACGACATGTAGTCGGCATTTATTGCCTGGTCCCTGGCCATTGTCACGCACCTGTTTCTGTTCATAAAACCGCCAGCTCTGCCGCCGGCACGACGGACACGAACCCAAGAGGAGGAGCTGAGAGTTAGCAGCGAGTGTAACAGAGTTGCCAATTTAGCTTATTTATAAATGTTGTATACGCATCTGGCAACCCTATTCGCTAGATTCCCTAGATTATATCGATAGCTATCATCGTTTTGGCGTAGTAGAAGTTCGCCCTTCGCACCGAGAAGAAATCGCACACAACTCAACAGCAACACACATTTGTATATGAACTAAAACTGTATTATTAACTGAAAATAAAATCTGTTACAATAAAACTACAACAATAAATTATAACGAATCTACATATATCTGAATCTATATCTATCTATCCATTAATCTAGCACATATTTTAAGGCAAATCTATAGTGCAACTTGAGATATTTCTATGAGGTTTAATGATTCTGCGAATTCAGCTCATTCATTTCGGAAATAACAACCTGCTTGAGTCAATCGAACATTTCAATTACATATTAGACGAAATTAAATATATATATAGTTCATATTTATTTTAAAAAATGTTGCAGTAAATCAAGTTGACGATTTACTCACAAGGACAGCTGGACAATAACTCTAACAAAGCCTACTACTTGTGGGCATTTCCACTAATACTAAGTTGGTCACACTAAATTGATTCGGTATAACCACTGTAAAGACTCTGTTAAAGTACACATTCTGTTAATAAACATTCTGCACGAGCAGTCTTGATTGTACTTCGAACCTGACAGCATCGTATCATTTTGCCACTCACAATATTATCACTTTAAGTTTCAAGTAACAAAACCAAATAGAAAATCATATTGGTTGTTTAATATGCATATAAATTTAGCTATTTTTTAACACAATAATACAAATTAAATTATTTACCTCATGTACATTTATCTGCTGCAAGCACAATAGACTTTTTACAACTTCAATAATTTATTACAAATATATTTTTACTATTCAATTTTAACTATATTTAAATTCACATCTAACTTTTTTAACCGCTGAAAATCTGGCAACACTGTCGAGCAATGGCAACCCAGCTAGTGGGGAGGGGGAGTAGGGAAACTTTTTCAACATTTTGCCATAGCAAAGTGGAGCTACTGCTGCTGTCTGTCTGTCTAGGATGTATAACGGTGGCTCTCTGTCATGGCGGGGTCCAGTTCCAGGGCAACCGTAAAGTATGCAAATTTTTAGTCAGACATGAACGTGGGCGGCCAACTTTGCCTGTTGTGGTTTTTAGATTGCCAAGAACCCGACAGACAGCAACAGCAACAGCAACACCACCCACAGCATCACCACCACCACCAGCAACACCACCACCAACAACAACTGCAACAAAATCAATATTTATCTTGTAAGCCGCACGTGTGTATGAGTTGAGTGGTTGTTGTTCTACAAAGAGAGCAAACCTCTAAGCAATGGCTACACACACTCTCCTCCACTCGACCACAAGAACAGGACACTGTAGCCCAGCACACTGTGCTCAACATGCCAATTAAATGCAGGAAAAATAATCTTAAAAAAAAATTATAATTAAATGAATCAAAAATAAGCTTTACAGTAAGCCAAACCGAACTCTTTTTGTACAAAAATACTTTAGTTTTGAGGGCAAATAAATTGAAGGTAACTTTTGATGTTATGCTGAGAATGAACTTAACAACTTTTATATAAAAAGATAATTTTGTTAAATAAACTATTAAATTTATGCATTACTCATTCAGAAATTCAAACAGCTTTCATTATGTACAAATATTTTAGATTTTCGAGCAAAAAAAACTGTAGTCAACTTTTTATAAAATTTTCAATATTTTTAATATGTATTTAAATGTAGAATTTATTGTAAATTTTTAAAATAAATTAAGTTAATTTTATAATGAAAAAGATATAAAAATAAAATTTCATTTTAAACAGTTTTTATTTTGTAAAAATAATTAAGATTTTAGTTGAAAAAAAAAACAGTAGTCATTTTTCTATAATATTTTCGATATTTTTTACATCATATTTATTGTAAATTAAAAAAAAAAAATTGGGTTAATTTAATAATGGAATAGATACAAAAATCTAATTTCATTTAAAAAGTAATAAATTCAACAGAAAAATTCCCTAAATCCATATAATAAATCACAAAACAAAAACCAAATTCAACTCGCTTAACTTGAGCTCAAGTACTATATTCTAATTTACTATCTAAACTATGACTTCCAACAATTCTACCAAATATTTATCACAGTGTACACTTCACTTTTACCTATGGCAAATCAGTAGATTGCTTTTGGCATTACCGTGCCAGCGTACGATTTGGATTGACTTGCTCTGAGTCGCGCCTACTTTCTGGGTCACACACTCTAAAGGCCAGAATATTGGTAATATTGGTTTAGGGCCAGGCCAGTGTGGAGTGTTGAGCATGTAAATTGAGTGGTCGGCACAAAGAGCACCCCAAAAGTGAAAACTTGAGTCCATCATCATCGTCGATGATATCAGAGCCAGGCACCCCACCTGGTGATAAGCAACAGCAGTACCACAACCGAAAGTAGATAAGCAATAAATTATTTATAATGTTCACGAAGTACACTAAACACACTCGTTCACCTAGACTGCCGAAGTAACCAACACACACACTCACACACACACGCACACACTCGTTATCTAATCGTCGGACAAACACTTGGAGAAGCGCATAAAAAGCTAAAGCCAAGGGGTTCAAATGCAGCATATGATTACGATTAAATTATAAATGGGGTGTATGAGGTGATATGTTATACGAGTACGAAATGCCATCAGAGGTTAGGGGAGAACTCTACGACTCGAACGAACGATGATAAACCAATCGAGGAGCCTCTCTAGTACGAGTAGTGCTCACATTCCTTGAGCTTGTTTTATTAGTTCTTCACTATCGTTATTTATTTATTATGCAGTTATTTTCCCTTATATTTATTTGTCTTCAATTCGAGTTAGTCATGCTTAGAACTTAATTATATTTCTCACAATTTTGATAACAATATTTAGAATTTAATTAAGTTGGTAATATAGAATAAATGAAATTAATTAATGCCAAAAATGAAACTTAATATATAAATTTATTAAAAAATTCATAAATCTAGAAGATAGAAATCTTATAGATAGAAATCTTTAAGATCTATGCATTTTTTAATAAATTTTTATAATTTTAAAGTAATATTTTACATCAAAATAAATAAATCTTAAAGATTTCTATCCTTTCAGTAGATGGGAAAATATCATCTACACTCAGATAAAATCAACGCGATTCGATATCAGAAACAATTGACTAGTTTCTTTAAGAGTTATTTATCAAGTATAAAATAAATTAAAATACGCAAAGTACAGTCAATAATTATGATTTAAATTTCTTACTTATTAATTCAGTTTGTTTTCTCTAAAATGAAATCAATTTCAATTATCTTGAAATTGCATTTAGGCAATCTCTTATGCTAAAGTGTTTTATACTGCCTTTTACTAAGTAAAATAAAATAAACAAAAATCTTAAAAAAAATACTAACATAAGGTCTATACTTTGGACTATTTTATAAATTTTACTTATTAAAAAAATAGTTCAAGATAAATATGAAATTTTTTACAATATATGTATATCTCCAAAACAAGAATATTGATTAAATACTAGTCAGCATGACCTTTTGTCTTTTGGCCAAAAGTAAAATAAAATAAATAAATATCTTTAAAAAATCTTTATATATAGACTTTAGACTATTTTTATTTTGTTTACTAAAAAATAGTTCAAGATAAATATGAAATTTTTAGCAATATTTATCGCCAATTTAAACCTACATTGAATACCAGTCAGCATGAACTTTTGGCTTTTGGCCAACAGTTGTTGTATTTACTTTGTTATTTATTTATGACTTTTGCTAACTATTTCGATTTATATTTCTGTGCCAATTGTTCCATATACTATATATAAAATGGAAACATGTTCTACAAGTACGTTACGTCTCTCTATAAATATGAAATGCTCAACGGATGTGCATACCAGCATATAGAGGCGGTTGCAGTTATATAAATACCCATGTACATATATGTATGTGTATTTGTAAGTACATATATGTTTGCTCCCCCCTTTCAGTGAGTTGGAGTATTTTTAAAGCGTTTTAAAGCAACAACAAAGCGGCGCACAAAGCTCTAGGTAAACATTGTCTAGTGTTTATGTGCAAATACAGGCTGGCAAATGCCTGTCATGGGGTAGCTTAATGGGGGATTGTGGAGTGGGCTGTGGGCTGTGGGGCGGAGGCAGTAATCGCTAGATAGACCATGTGCAGATAAAGGAAATGGCGCTCATATCCTTGTGCAAACACACACGTGTGCTTGACAGCGATTGCGCTTTTGTAGCAATAACAACACAAACACACACACAAACACAACACGCTTCAAGGATGTGTGTGTTGTCTGTGACCAGCTGAGCGCGCTGCTGATAAGCCACACATACAATGTCACACGCACACACACACACACACACACATGAGCATAATTACAAGACACTGCGAAAAAGCACTGTCAAATTATTTTAAACTAGTATTTGCACACCTGATGCGACTTTAAGATCGAAAATGCTACACTATAAGAATTAAAATATTTAGTTACTGATTCCAGCATACACTTAAGAAGACTGTAGTACTTAAACTATAAATATGACAAACTAAAACACAAGCTCGAGATATATTTTTAAAATTAAGTATAAATGAAGAGAATAATATGATATTCCTATGCTCATATTAAAAAGGTGTGTTTGGTTATATAAATAAAATACTGAAAAAATTATAAAATAAAAAAATATAAAAAAAATACAAACTTATCAATATCAATACTATGTATATAAAATATCAACAGTTATATAGTATAATATTTCAATCCCCATATTAAAAGTGAATGTTGAGTTATATAAACAAAATAGAAAATAAATAAATAAAATACTCAACAAATTATTGAATAAAAAAATATTTAAATATTTTAACATATCATTATCAATACACCATCTAAAATATAAATAAAAAAAATACTCAAAAAATTATGAAATAAATAAAATATTGCACACAACAAACAAATTAAAACACAAGTTTTAAATATTCTTAAAATTAATAATAAATGAAAAGAATAATATGATATTCCTATCCCCATATAAAAAATGTATGTTAAGTTATATAAAAAAAATAAAAAATAAAGAAATAAAATACTTAAAAAATTATATAATAAAAAAATATTGAAAAAAAAATATTAACATATTAATACCAATACTATGTATGTATATAAAATATAAACAGTTACATAATATGATATTCCCATCCCCATATAAAAAAGGTATGCTGAGTTACATAACCAAAAAAAAAATAAATAAATAAAATACTTAAAAATTAAAAAATACTTAAAAAATTAAAAAACAAAAAATTTTAAAAAGAGTCAACATATCAATATCGATACTATGTATATAAAATATCTACAATTATATATTAACAGTTGATATATTCGATTATTATTTGAAGTATGACCGAACTCTCACTCTCAACTAATTCTCTTCTAGCTGCAAACTAGAGTATTAATAAAGATAGTATGAATGTAGATATCATAGATTGATTAAATGACAATATTTTTCACACTTTTGTTAAGCAAAAGCTGTGCTTACATTAAGCGTGACTCAACTTAACTGCAAAGTGTCTTTTTTTCGCTCAGTGTAGCGACATGTGACCGGCTTAAGCAGGCACTGCGCTAACTGCTCTGCAAATAATCCGTAGCCACCGTCACTGGCCAAAGGATCAGGTTAAGGGCACATCACATAGGTACCGCTACTGCAATTGCTACTGTTTTTTATTATTTTGTTTTTTCTTATTTCTTCTCACGATTTGCCTGGGCTGTGGCGCCAGTTTGTCAATGCACTTGCCACAGCTGCCGCCGCACAACAGTCAAGTGTCAACGCTGCCTGCCTGGACTAAAGCAGGTTGTGTTTCACACACACCACACACACCCGCACACCCCCCTCTGCCACACCCACTACCCCCTTTGGTGCTGTCTGTGCAGCTTGTTAGCAGTTAACATCTTTATGCTAAAAACATATTTATTCGCTTTTTATGCCTGAATTGATTTGTCGTGTTCATTTTGAACGTATTTCGTATATTGTGAGTGTGCGAGTGTGTCTGTGTGTGTGTGTGTGTGTATTTTTCTATACTCTGTAGCTGTCGGCGTTGAGCGATTTGTTTGTCTCTCAACCCGACAATACATATTGATGAAGCCACCAACACACACACACACACACACACACATGTCAAGGTATGTATGCCAGTGTGTGTGTGTGTGTATCGAAATGTGTAAATTCAGTTATACTCGTATTTACATACACATTCACGTATGTACGAGCATGCCCCACTCTCAGTGTTCTACTCCTCTTCATTTTACTCATATTTATTCTGCTGCTTTTTGTTGCGGTTTGTCAAGTTTGTTTATCCATTTAAATAAAACAACAACCAGAACAAAATAAAATTGTGTTAATCAGCCAAGACAGCGAGTGGTAGTGGGGGAGTGGTAGGGGGAGGGATACTGCACCACGCTGACTCATTCATAAATACGTCAAGAAAGGCAAAGCTGTCTACAAGGATTATGACTAGCCACTCGTACGAGTAGTTGCTGCAGTTAAGTTAGTATATATACTATTTGAATAATGAATAATCAAAACGAATATCCATATGAATGTGAACATTAATATCAATTTGAATGTCAATACGAATATTAATATGAATATCAATATGAATATAAAAAAAGGTATTTAATAAATAAATTCTAAATAAATAATAATTTAATAAGTTATAAATTATATATAAAAAAAACTCTTGAAGCTACAGTCGGATGCAACCGACAGTAGGAGACCCTGCAACAATACACACACACACACACACATATCGCAAAAGTCATACCCGCTGCTCCCCCTTGCCTAGAATGGAAACTTTAATCTCGAAAATCTCTGGTGTTTATTATCCGATTGAGCCACAATTCACAGCACTGATGAAGGTTACCATAAGAGCTTTGAAGCTGTTTGTATCTTTATAATTGTGGCTCTAGCGGCTTTTCGCCGTTTGTAGGGGAGGTGGTGAGGTATCAAAATCTAACATAAACTTGCCACTATAGGGGCATCTAACTGCCAAATACGATGTCTCTAGCTCTTACAGTTTAAGAGATCTAGGTGGTTATACAGATAGACAGACAGATGGACAGACAGACGGAGCATGAGTATGCAGATTATAAAATTCTATTCTACAAAAATGTCAGATTTATTTAAGAATCATTAAAGTAAGAAAATATGTACTTTAAGCCACTTTAAGTTCAGACAAGTTAAACATAAGGAATGTAGAATTGATCTGGTCAAATCTAAGAGAATCTCTTATCATTTTTTGAGATTTCCATTAACAACAACAAAAATTAACTTAAAATGCAGACTTTACTTTATTGAAAATGGAAATTAGTTGAAGAAAAACCTGTCATTATTTGCTTGATAACTATTTATCGTAAGTCTTTAACATTTTTTCTAAAATTTGATATTTTTATTGATTTTTATTTGTATATCAAATATTTCATTCAATATTTGTATTGTAAAATTTACAAAAATATTTTATTTGTATGTTTTAAATTCTATTATACAGATTCTATATAATTACTATTTAATATTTATATTCCTAACTTTATATTATTATTATTAATATTATTATTTCATATATATTTTCTAATTTTTATATTATTAGTATTTTATATATTTTCAAATTTTTATATTATTATTATTTTATATATTTTCCAATTTTTATTTTATTATTATTTTATATTTATATTTTTTAGGTATTACTATTTTATATTTATTATCAAAATTCTATAATAATACTTTATTTTTATTTTGTATAGTTTTTCGCAATCCCTTAAATTTCTATATAATGTAATTGCAATGCACTTACTTGGCCGATGCCTGCACCAGGTTCCAATCGTACCCCTCCAGCACCTTCATAACGGCACTGGTAATGCGTTCATCCTCCTTGCGACCTCCTTGGCCGGCGGCACGTTTCTGCTCTGCTTTAAGAGCATAATTGGCCAGGACTAGAGTCTCCACGGGCTTGGGACGCTCCGGATTTGTATTGGAGCTCATTTCGGAATATTTTCAACACTGACACGCTTACAGATTATGTATTGGCAATCGAACCAGTTACAGTTATAGTTACAGTTACACGATTCACTGTTAGGAAACACCCACACAACAGTCGAGGCGACGCGACGACACTGACAAGCGAACTGCGACTGATCTTAGCCGGGAACTGAAGCAGCGCTCGACTCGGCTCTCGACTCGGATCGTCAGCGATCGGCAAGATAAGCTCAAGACGTCGCCGCCGCGTACATTGGTTGGCTACGAGGGCCTTCCGTCCGTCTGTCAGTCTGCAACTGGGGCTGACAATCTGCGGCGGGGGAGACACATAAAAATCGCGGTACGCGTGTAAACATTAACATGTTCATGTGAAATTAGATGGGCCCCAGCAAAGGGGGGGAAACACGAAGAAATGCGAGAGTGGAAACAAAGTGAAAAAGAAAAGAAAATCAGTAACACTTTACAACCACATGTGGATTTATGACACCTCCGACAGCTAGGGCTAACGGGAACGGGGGTGGCATACTCCTATCTCTTGCAACTTGGCCACTTGTTGCAGCTGTATTTGTTGGGGGCAATCGCCCAACGATAAGATGCCGCAGACTTCAAGTTGCCCAGGCATTATAATTAAGGTGCGATACGATCGCTTAGGGGATAATCGAGTGACTGGCAGTCAAGGGTTAATCTTGAGGATATTGTAAGGAAATTTATGAGAATAAAAGGGAGTAAACTCATAAGTACAAGGAGTCAAGTAAAGTAGGTCCACATTGATTAAACTACTGCTTCAGTGCTTGGTTCCCATAGGTTAAACTAAGAAATATGTATGTAGTTAACCTTTTTTTCGGGGTATAGAAATTTGATACTTGCTTCGGTATAAAATAGGAAAATACTAGGATAAACCTCAAAATTCCGTCGTTAAATCTATTATCTTGTTTTTATGCTTTAGAGACTTAACTTAAGAATAAGTTTACTTGTAAAAAGTTGAAATAATATTAAAATAATTTTTTTATATATCCTATTCTATATAAATTCCTTAAATTGGTTTCTTATCATACCAATTGAAAATGAAATTTTATAATAGCTTGTTTTTAGGTTTTAGAAACTTAACTTAAGAACAAGTTTACTTGAAACCAAGTTGAAATAACATTAAAATAATTTTTTTATATCTCCTCTATAATTTCCTTAAATATGTTTCTTATTTTACCACCGATTAAAATGAAATTTTATAATATCTTTAGGCTTTAGAAACTTAACTTAAGAACATTTTTACTTAAACCAAGTTGAAATAATATTAAAATAAATAAATTCCTTAAATAATTTCCTTAAATTTGTTTCTTATTTTACCACCGATTAAAATGAAATTTTATAATAATAATTTTGGGGAAGAAACAAATTTGATGTATGCGAAATATCACTAAAAATTCGAAACGACTCCTAACAATTAACAAATGCAATTGCCATAAATATAATATAAAAAGTGAGCTATAGTAATAATCATCTAATACCATATTTTTGGTAGTTAATATTAGTTGCACTCAGAATTTAACTGGCTGCATTCTGGCGCTTTTAATATAGGGTTTCCTAAATTTGAGCATACGGTACCATAAAAAATGCCATACAGTATTAAATCTGAAGAAAAACTCGAACGAAACTAGATGCTGCTATTCATTTCAGAGCCATAAAAAGAATCGATGCGTATTTATTATGATGTTTTGTTTTCTCGCTGTCTCCTTTTATTTTTTATTTTATTTTTTTTTTTTTCCTCTCCTCTTTTTTAGCTGGTTCCAACTGGATGTAATTGGAAAAACACAAATGTGACTTTTACTTCTTCTTCTTCTACTGCTTGTTGGTTTTTTACAGCTTTATAATTTTTACAACTCAATTAACTTTTTCAACTCAAACGCCGCCGGCACATATCCATACGTATAAAAGCACACACGAAATATATTAAAAAACAATACGGCAAACACGCCGAAACGATCAAAATTTCAGGCAATAAAACACGAAAATGCATAAACGAAATCATAAATACCTAGTAGATACATACTACTATCCATGCGATCCAAAACGTTTGCCAGATGAGCGTTTTATGCGCGATACGAAACCGAAGCGCGACAAAGGCTACAGTCGAGTGCGGTCGACTGTGCCATGCCCTTATTAACGATGTCATTTAATGTAGAGTCTGGGCATTAGAGGGTTAATGTGATGTCACACTCAAGACTAACCATAACATTCATAGCGTATGCTAGATGGCGCCACTACTGTGGCGAATTGCAACTTTCAATTGAGGCGCGAATTTATCGATATCAGCTATCGATTCGAGAGGCTGCCATTAGTCTACGTGAAGGTGGTCGGAGTAGGGTGGCAACCCTTTCAATACACCTATCGGCTTACGCTTAACCTATCGCTAGTGTTATCGATTGCAAGCTCATCTCATCTTTTATTGAAACTCTTTACTTATATTTTCTCTATTTTTTCAGGCCGCAGCAACCTAGTATACCCTTTAACCCATTCACACTGAGCGGCAGGGCATAAAAACAAAACTGAAGTGTCATAAAAGACATCAAAATGGAAATAATACTCGATTCCTCGATACTTGTCTGGGCCCCCGTCCAACTGCAGCAGCCAGTGGAAATTGGATTTGTTTCTAGCAATTTAATGGCAGCATCTAACAAGTCGCCCCCACCTCCCCCCACCCACTACTTCACAACAATTTACAGCAATCCAAGCCGAACGGTTATTTCTTAGCGGTTCGACATCAAAGCGTGCGTCTTGTTGATAAACAAAACGCGCAATGCAAAAATATGCAAATGTACAGAAGAAAAAAAAAAAAATTAATTAATTAAAATTATTTGTGTCTTCTATATAGAAAAAGTCGAATGAAAATTGTTTTGTCGTTATAATTTTTCTTTTTTCTGTTTCATAATCAAATTGGAGCAGCGCCGCCCAAAAGGTCGCTGAAAAATGCAACAGGCAGCGGATGCGCTGAGCGCTTGACAATTTGCGACTTGGCATGAAATCAAATTATTTGATCTAAGCCGCCGCCACTGGAGCAGAGAGGGGTGGGGAGGGGAGTAGCAGCAGAACTCTACTTCTGCTCAGCGCTAAACGAAACCAAATGGCGCGTTCGTTGACGTCGACAGCGATGACGATGTTCGCCCGATGTTAGAAATTCCCCTACCCCGCCCCTCTAAGAAAAAAACACAACAACAAAGTCTAGCAAAGCCAGCTTGAGCAGAGCGCCAGCAGCCGTGCGACATGTGTTGCGGAAATATTTAGCAAACGAAATGTCAGGAAATACTTCAATACACACACACATACATACATATTATATCCCCTCTACTCCTCCATAACTCATTTGCATGCACGCGCTGCTACAGCAAGCAAACGAAACGAATCGAAAGGAAAACAAAAAAACCACAAACAATCAGTGAGCCGACATTTTGTTTTATTGCTTCTCACCTGTGTGTGTACTCGTTCGCATTGCCGCTCGTTTGACCATCGGCTCGGCCTGCCATTCGCCGTTGCGATCGCTAATTGCAGCGCATGTGCATATGTGTATGTGTGTGTGTATCTGTGCTTGCTTTGCTTAGTGAAGATCACAACCTCTTGTTGTTGTTGCAGCTCGTTGATTTGCTTTGTTTTATCACAGCCAATCAGCATTCGCGGGGCGTGCGCTTGCTAATTGTAAAATCAATTTGAATGGCTCTGCGTATCTCATAGATACATAAATAACTAGTTAACAATTACACATAAATAAAGACACATATACGCTCATATATTTTCGTTTTAAATAAGTTGTTTATTGTAATATTAAAGGTTTATATTACAATAATTTTTTCTAAGACACAACGCCAAAATATTATATAAATATAACAACATAATTATAATTAACAATACACAATATATTTTGCAGTGCTTTTTCATATTCACATCAAAGCACACCAGTTTTGGTGCAAAATTATCAAGTGTGGCAACTGAGTGCCTACAAAATGTAAATGGTGCGTGTCTCTGCTATTGCTCACTCTTAGAAGCTCAACGTCTAGCCAAATTCACAACCTTAGTGCAGGTCACAGCCCAAAATAGCCGCTACAATAGCCCCCTAAATATTATGTTCAATAGCCTACAGATGACAAATACATCTATTTGTGAGCTCAACAGAAGAAATTATATTATTAATACATTGCTTGAAATTGATCTTAACTCAAGATTTAAGAAAAAGTGCCATTGCGCCAAACATACAAAAATGTGCCAATTTTGGCGAAAAAACGCCAAGTGTGGCAGCCGTGGTCGCAAACTAGTTCACTATTTTCAATTTCTAATAAGTATTTAAATGAAATTTATATAGAAGCGCCTTAGCACATGTATTGTGAAATATAAAACCAGCTTTGAAATATTAAAACTTAATTATCAACAGAAAATACTCAAGTTATACATTTCAGGAAAATACAATTTAATAACTTGTAAAAAACTGAATTATTCGTAGTTCCGTGTAATGTTTTTATTTATTTATTTTATTTCCTGCTACTGCATGGTCGTATAAGTTGAGTTATTCACTGGTTTGGTTCACATGCAGAACTAATGGTTCCGCAAATTACTCAAATGATTCTGAAACGGAACTTCTGGTCGAGCCCGTTGTTGGTGTTGTTGTGTTCCAAAGATTTATTCTAACAAATTTTTATAAAAGAAATATAAATATCTATATGAAATCACAACGCAATATATAAAATTGAAGCATAAAAAGTAAGTGACTAATGAATGTGTACAAATTCACCAAATCGCGTGCTAAGCGTATGAAAATTGTGCGTAACAAAATGCCAAAGAGACTACTTTGGCCAGTGCCAGCAGTGGTGGCTACGTTTTTTCGTCTCGCCTATGTGTGCTTCGTCTTCGTATTCGTATTGTCTCTTTGTTTGATGGTATTGGTGTGAAAACGTTGAAACAGTCAGGCTAGCAACGTGCTCACTGCGTAACGAACAACAGTGAAAGCGAGACGACTACACAGTCGTACGTGCATGTATGAGTGGAGTGTCTGTGTATGTGAGTGCCAGGGCAAACGACTCGCTTATATTTTTTTATGTCGCCGTCGCTGTTGTCTCTGTTATAGTTTCTTAAAAAAAAATCTTAACAATTTAAAACAGAAATTTCAGTTAAACTCTCGACGGTGCCACTCGTTTCGTGAATACAACAGTTTTCGACGGTGCCCATGCACCCCCGCCCCCCATCAACGCCATTTCTGTGCTCACGTATGCCTAAACAAAGCGCGGCTGGCAGTAACATACGAATCCGAATCCGAATCTGAAAAAAGAAAATCATTAAACAATACATAATTGCCAAATGGCCCGAGTGGCTGGCCCTGGCTTAAAGTGAAAAAATTAAACTAAATTTCTGTGTAGTTATGAGTGTGGCAGGATGATAAAACAAAGCAGAATGCATTTTGATTGATTTCCCTGTTTTCTCTTATCATGACGTTGTTATTGTTATTGTGAAATTCAAATACAATTATACATTGTACTACTTGATATGATGTTTCAGCTGGAAAATTAAACAAAAGTCAAGTGCAAGCAGCAGTGACGCGAGCAGCGACGGCAGCAGCGGAGCAGCCTGGTCATACAGTGACTCTCAAACCCGCCAAGGTAGGCGAAAAAATACCCCCACCCCCCGTCATCACTCTCTGTGACTACTCTCTCAGACAGCCGTTATATCAGTACGGGTTAAAAAAAAAAAGCAACGAAAACAAAAACAAAATGAATTCGATTTCAGCGTTAGAGCGCTTCGTCCTCGACTGCGCGAGGCCATTGACTGCGGTTGACTTCTAAATTAATTGCATCGATTGTTTTATTAGCTATGCATTTTCGTCGCCAACTTCACTTGCGATTCCCCCCTCTACTGTTCTTCCCATTTCACTGTTGCTTTGCCCCACAATCTAGCTCGCCATTTCACGGAAGTCTTACGACCCGCCAACGCAACGTGCCTCTGTTTTGCAATTGTGAAAACCCCGTACAAAAATATGCGTAACTCTATGTGTTCACATAAGTGTGTGTGTGTGTGTGTGTTCGTATGTATGGTCGAAAATAAGAACAAACGAGGAAGCCGTTGACTGCACTCCCACCTCGATCAGCTGTTGCTCTCACACAACAACAAACACCCACACACGCATACGCATGTGTATGTACGCTTGTCTCACTTGCGCACCTGCTCGACGATGTGAGCAACAAAACTAGAACGTGCATTAAAAATTGGCAGCACAGACGACGAACGAACGGTAAACGTCACTAAACGAAACGACGACATGAGCCGTATCTTAATAAATCAGCATAGGCGAAGAAAGCAAACAGTTATTTGAAACTACTCACATACACACACACACACAGTATTCGTCATGTACATACGCTCATAACTTACATACACAAGTTTACAAAAGCTTGACCAGCTTTGAGGTTAGAATTGGCCCAGCATCGCAGGTCAGCAACAAATACACGCATACAAACGCACACACACACGCCTTGTTGTAGGGGTGCAGCGAAAGAAACCAACGCAGCAAAATAGCGAAAAGCACCTGGCAAAACATGTGTTAGTTTTTCCTTAAGTCTTATTTACAAGCTCAACTGACTGAAAAGCAACAATAAGAAAAATTCTTACATTTTTAAATGATTGCGACGTTGTCACAATGCCCAGAATTGTGCTAATAGTGGTGTTTTTTATTATTGAAATTGTTAGTTTTTTTCCTAAGAATATTCCGAATCAAAAGAAGTAATTTATTAACAATTTTAATCTATTATGAAAAGGAAATGGTTGAATTCTCATTAGTGCTGCAAAAACATCGAGGTTTGGGACTTTCGATGTTTTCGATGTTTTCGATGTTTTTGTTGAATTCTCATTAGTGCTGCAAAAACATTGGGGATTGGGACTTTCGATGTTTTTGTTGAATTGTCATTAGTGCTGCAAAAACATCGAGGTTTGGGGCTTTCGATGTTTTCGTTGAATTGTCATTAATGCTGCAAAAACATCGAGGTTTGGGACTTTCGATGTTTTCGATGTTTTTGTTAAATTGTTATTAGTGCTGCAAAAACATCGATGTTCTGACAAAAAATGTCGATGTTCTGACAAAAAACATCGATATTATCGATGTTTAAAATACAGCGTTTTAGTTTTTTAATTTGTTTCGCTTTTATGTATATTTTAAACAATTTTGTTTAGTAAATAATAAAACAAAATTTCAATTTAAGTCTCTTAAAACTATACAACAAAATTAAAATATTTGCCTCCAGGGCTGAGTTCAAGTTGAGTTTTTGGTTGAGTCGATAGTGATGTCGCGGAAAAACATCGATATATCGAACAAATTTCAAAACATCGATACTATCGATAGTGCTTCGATGTTTTCTCATACAACTAACAAAGGAATATTGCTTATGTTTTATTCCCTTTTACTGAATTTTTTTTAATGTACTTTTGTGGCGTTTTCTTCAAGTGGCAACCGTGTCAGCGACTCCATTTTGTGTGTTGTGCTTTTCACCACAGAAAGTGTCATTTGTTGTTGTTGTTGTTGCCGTCGGTTTCGTTTTGCTGCTTCTGTGGATTCATCTTTAATTGTTTACCTACGCATACACACACACACACACACATGAGCATGCTTATTGTTAGGGTTTTGCTATTCGGTTATTTTTATTATTATTTTGTTGAATTGCAAGTTTTGAGCTGATTCATCGCTTAATGCTAATGTCGTCATGTCTCGATGCGCTGTTGTTTCTCTGTTATTTTTAGATAGTACGTATTTACGCAGAATTGCCGCCATAAGGCCCCAAGATAAAACAAATCACTGCACGTAGCGTTGGATCTTGATTTTTGTTTTCTTTTCGTTTTTTAGTCGTGATAAAAAGGGGTTAAAGGGGCATTTGAATTTGTGCTTGTTGCAGCGATTTGCATTCGCTACGTGAATGAAAGAAACGTGAGCGACTCTTGGTTTCGTTTTGTGTTCTTATCTACCTCGAACATCTATCTATCAATCGCACGTCGCGAGCTCTGCACACTGTGCGCCATCAGTTTACCGTTGCAATCGATGACTGTCACTGAGTTATCGATAACAAAGTGCAGTTATCGATAAGCATAACTAAGCAACATAGCGAGCTCAATCGAGTGCGCCATCAGTTTACCGTTGCCTGCCTGTGCTATCGATGACTGTCACTGAGTTATCGATAACAATTGCTGTCATCACTAAGGAACATAGCGAGCTCAATCGCACGTCGCGAGCTCTGCACAGTGTGCGCCATCAGTTTACCGTTGCCTACCTATCGATGACTGTCATTGAGTTATCGATAACAATTGCTGTCATCACTAAGCAGCATTTGTGACATTTACGAAATTCACACACACACAAACAGTTGAAAATCTTAGAAAATGATCGGCCATAGTGTCAATCGTTAGAGTTTATTATAGAACCGAATTACAGTTATCATTTATTAATAATAATTAATTCGCAGTTCTTCCATTGCAGCAGCCGCAGCTACCGCGACTGGCCGAGCCGCGGGAAGGAACAGATCCGCCAAGAAGGAGGAAAGAAGAAGCAAGCGAGAACAGTCGAAGGGAAAGCGTAAGTGTTCATAGTCTGAGTTAAGCATCTGCCTAGCAACCATGCGTGGAACATCTTATTAAAGTGTCTTCTTCTTTACACAGGGAACACGCACACACACACAACCTACACACAGGTACACCTACACAGTAGTAGCAAACCTCAGACAACATACAAACAGACAGAATGGAGCTGCGTGTTGGGAACAAATATCGTTTGGGACGAAAGATCGGCTCCGGCTCGTTCGGCGACATCTACTTGGGCACAACGATCAACACTGGCGAGGAGGTGGCCATCAAATTGGAATGCATACGCACCAAGCATCCGCAACTGCACATCGAGTCCAAGTTCTACAAGACAATGCAGGGCGGCATTGGCATACCGCGCATTATATGGTGTGGCAGCGAGGGTGACTATAATGTGATGGTGATGGAGCTGTTGGGGCCATCGCTGGAGGATTTGTTCAACTTTTGCTCACGCCGCTTCTCGCTGAAGACGGTGCTGCTGCTGGCCGATCAGATGATATCGCGCATCGACTATATACACTCGCGAGATTTCATACATCGCGACATCAAGCCGGACAACTTCCTGATGGGTCTGGGCAAGAAGGGCAATCTCGTGTACATAATTGATTTCGGTCTGGCCAAGAAGTTTCGCGATGCGCGCTCCTTGAAGCACATACCCTATCGGGAAAACAAGAATCTGACGGGCACTGCCAGGTATGCCTCGATCAACACACATCTGGGCATCGAGCAGTCGCGACGTGACGATCTGGAATCACTGGGCTACGTCCTCATGTACTTCAACCTGGGCGCCCTGCCCTGGCAGGGACTGAAGGCGGCCAACAAGCGACAGAAATACGAGCGCATATCCGAGAAGAAGTTATCGACATCGATTGTGGTACTCTGCAAGGGCTTCCCCAGCGAGTTTGTCAATTACCTAAACTTCTGCAGACAGATGCACTTTGACCAGCGCCCCGACTACTGCCACTTGCGTAAACTGTTCCGCAATCTATTCCATCGCCTCGGCTTCACCTATGACTATGTATTCGACTGGAATCTGCTCAAGTTCGGTGGGCCACGCAATCCTCAGGCCATACAACAGGCACAGGACGGCACCGATGGCCAGGGTCAGGATGCAGCCGCAGCGGCAGCAGCTGTGGCAGCCGCTGCATCGCATCAGCAGCAGCAGCAGCAGCAACAACAGCACAAGGTAAACACAACAATGGCCACAGCCGGCGGCAGTACACAACAGATACTGAGCAATAGCTCGACAGGCGGACAGACGCTGGCCATGATGGCCGGCGGTAACGGCGGAGCCGGTGCGCAGTTAATCGGCAACGGTGGCCTCAACATGGACGACTCAATGGCGGCCACCAACTCTTCGCGACAGCCCTACGATACGCCCGAGCGGCGTCCCTCGATACGTATGCGTCAGGGTGGCGGCCTGCAGGCTGGCGGTATTGTGGGTGACGTACGAAATGCTAAATAATATTTTATTGTTTAGATGAACCACAACCACAACTGCGACAGCAACAACAACAGCAACACACACACACTCTTAGTATATTGCATACGTTTCTACATACTAAGTATATGTAATTTAATGTATGTATGCATAACATATGTTATATGTAAAGTATCATGAAGCGACCTGGTCGCCAACACCCACACACACACCCACACACACACACATTAGCTGCGTGTCTCTATTGTAAATTTTCGTGTCTTTTTTTTATGTTAGTATTCTGCATTATCCGATTTATACAATTCGCGTCTTGCTTTAACTGTGGCAGAACCTATCGAGTAACATATGCATAATTTAATTTATAATTTTAGTTGTTAAACAATTGCAATTTGGCGGCAAACAAGAGATCGTATGCGCACGGCTTAAGCAGGTGCCCAGAACGAAGATCGATGAAGATCGATGCAGATCGATGCAGATTTCAAGCAGATCAAGAACAAGTATAATCAGTAACCCCAAGTACTCTGTGTGTGGCACGCAATTTGGCTCAGTGTAGTGCGCTCTGCTCTCTCTTTTGATCACATTTTGTGTGTGTTATTTTTGTTTTCGCATTTACTCTTTGCTGCTGTACAGGATTAAAGAAGAAGAGAGAAACACAAAGCTTCGATTTCACTTTCAATTTCAATGAAAATGCATTTTCTTTTGTTAGAAGCAGAGATCAGAGAATAATTATCAAAGAACACAACTCAACTGAACAAAGGGCAAATTTATATTAAATGAAGGGCATATATAGATATATATATATAAATTAATATTAATATATAATATAAAGCATAAATATAATCTGAATGTACGTTATAAGCTTGTGTGTAAAGAAGCGGAGGAGCGAAGCGAAGGACACAATGCGCGCCAGTGTCCCTAACTTTTAGTATATATATTAACTTAGCATAAACCTAAGCATAACTGAACTAAACCAAGCGATTAACGAGCGAGTTCTGTGTGCACCACTTGTAATTAATTAAGAGGCAAACATTTTGATCACCCACACACACCCCTAGCTTTAAGCATCGCTTTAATTTGCAAACACTGAGAGAAAAGTGGAGGTAGAATTTCTTAATTTACATCATGTATGTTTTTGTGTTCATAATTTGCCTAATTAAGCGACCTCTGTTTCGGCCCAAATAACAATACTACAAGAAGAGTAATCATGTGACTAACACACACACACACACACACCCATACACACGCACACACACACAAAGTACTTTGCATCAGACATTATATACTATCTATATATACATACATATACTTTGCATTAGTTTGTTACGATTTGTTAAGAGAGAGGGGCGTAAGATTAACGCTAGCTAATAAACCATAGCTATAATATGAAATTTGTTTATAAGTAATACCAAACAAGTAATAAAATCAATGATAAACTACAGCAAAGTGGACGCAAGTCAGGCATATGGATTCAGATAGACGCAAGGAATATTCAAGCAAAATACAAACATTTATCTTATGAAGTGCATATTAAACACACTCTCCCACACACACACAAGAACACAAGGCGCCGATAGGCAGTTTATACATACTTATATATAGTAAACTATCGATTAAAATGATATATATACATACACATCTACTATATATAAAATAGCAGGCGAGTAAAGTAAAAACTAAAATCGTAACGAGTTAAATAAAAATGCATTACGTGATATTTCTTACAAATTGTTTTATTTTCTTCCGTTCATTCTCAATCGAAGTCAAAATTCAATCGATGTATCACATTTTGAGTTCGGACTGTAGCTTTTAAGTTGGCACGCCTTGTAACTTGACCAAATTCAGTCGCCCCTAGTTAGAGATGATGATGTACTTAGTTGGCACAGTGCATGCGAAATGTATATGCACACTAAACTAAACTATACGGTATAAATTTGAGTGTACATAGAGCAAATTATCGGAATAACCTTGTGTGATTTTCCCCTTAACGAGAACACAACTAACTAAACTAACATAATATGTATAACTACAACTGGATAACTGTATGACGAGTCCATACGACATAAGCGATATAGTCTATATGTAACAAGTCGGGAAAATTTTTGTAATATTATATGTATAGAAGTTTTGTCTAAACACTAAACACGAAATCAAGTATATAGAATATCATGTATGTATATGCAGTACGAATATTTACAAACCACCAACAGTGATATGAGATACAAAAAAGGAAAACGATTGATAACCACGCTAAAAGTTCATAAAAGCCTCCCAGCAATCACTCAAGCAAGAACAATAATAATAACAACAATAGGAATTAATAAAAGTTATAACAAATTTCCCCAATAACTGGCATATTTACTATAGATGTACAATACTACTATTAATATCAAACGGATCGATAATGCTATCGATATTCCGGCAGAAATTTTTAAAAATTCGCTTAATTAAGTATTTGCATATGGAATACACTATATGTATGTGTATATAGTAATTGGATTTCTGATACTTACATAAGAACTTCATTAGCCAACACACACATCCACACAAAGTTCAACAGTAAAAGAAAGATTTGAAAAGCAAATTGAACTCATTCAATAAAATTAATAATCGTAACTGAATGTAAGTTAAATTAGCTGCAAAAAGGGTAAATGAATAATTAATAAGAAATCCAAACAAACATTAACAAATTGCATCAATATTAGATACAACTAACAATAACACAATATAAAATAAAATAAAACAATTAATATAAAATAAATTGAAAATGAGCAAATTACATTTACTCGTAATTCTATGTAACTAATTGTCGATATGGAAAAACAAATGCAAAAATGAATAAAATCGATGATTTTGAAAACAAACTTATTGATATTTATATTATCTAACATTTTAAATTACAGAATTCCCTCAATTAAGTTGAGTTGCGCTCAAATCAAAATAACGTATTTTCCCACCGTTATTCGTTACAGTAACGGTTACTTAAATGCCGCACGTCTGCCAAGAGTTGCCATCACATACGGCAGATGTGGAGCGTTGCCATATGTTTGCTGCGTTACGTTTTACCATTACGTACGTAGGCACTTACGTGCCGTAGTGAAAGCATTTCTCTAAAATGCCCAAATATTGTCTGAAAAGGTAAACAAAGCTGTTTCTTAACATAAAAAAGTGATATTTGCAACCACAAACTAACTCTGGTGCGAAGCATTGCAAAAGTGTAGTCAAAAATCAAGGGAATAGGCAGCAATTGGATTGTGAAAAAAATATGAAAGAGGCCTGTTGCTGTTGAGCTGAAACCTTCGCATGGGCTGAAAATTAAAATCAATAATTCAATCTGAAAATCAAAACACGAATATCAACGCTAATGATAAATTATGCAATTATGTCACATTCGTATGTCTCTTTGCGTTCTCATTGCAGTTACAGTTGCAATTGCAGTTGATAAACTCAAATGCTCCACAATTGCATTTGTCGTTCTCTTTCGCGTTGTTGTTGCTGTTGTTGTTGTGATTCTCGTCGTTGTTGTTGTTGCTGCCGTACACGCTGTGAGCGATTGCAAAATGGAACAGGAGATTGGCACCTGGGACTCGGTGCTGTTGGAGAACCTCTCCGAGGATAGTTTCATAAACAATATACATCAACGTTATAAGCGCGATCATATATATGTGAGTATGAGATAAGCTTGATATTTAAGCATTTTCTATTATTAAAATATCTATTATATATTTTTAATAAGTATGTTCCTTACGTTTTTTATATATTTATTCTTTTTTCTTCTCGTTATTACTTATTGAGGGCTAATGAAATTTGAATTCTGGGTCAATGCGGGCAAAATTATTAAAGCATGCTTTTAGGCCGAGGCTAAGAGCTGAGAGCAGCCAAAGTTTATGCAGGGATTGTTGCTAGAATACTAAATGAAAAACAGTTCTAAAATGTTATTTATTTTATTTGAAATTTATATATAATATTTAAACAAAGTTACTGATAATACAGTGGGAATATAACATTATATATAAAATAAGCAGATATGTTTTTTGCATACGCTGAAAAGTATGCAGTGGTTTTTTGTTGAAGAAGCCAGGCACACAAAAATGAGAAAATTATTCAATTTAATGAGTGATGTTAGTTAGTTACAATAACCAGAATAAGTTTACACATAAATATGATTATATTTGAACTAATTGCATATGTTTTCAGACCTATATTGGAACTTCTGTTGTGGCATTAAATCCATATCATCACATATCTGAGCACTCTCTGGAAAACATACGCAACTATGGCAATAAAGGCATCTTTCAACTGCCGCCACACATGTAAGTATTGCTCGATCACATACTACTATATTCACATAGATTAATGTGATTCTCCTCTAGCTATGGCCTTACCAATCTGGCTTTTCAGTCGCTCAAGGATCAGAGCGAGGACCAGTGTGTGCTGCTCACGGGCGAAGGAGGTGCTGGCAAAACGGAGACCTTTAAAATGATTGTCAATTTTCTCACTCACATACAGGACCGTACGCTCGCCAGTGGCACACCAAATACACTGCGTAAACAATCCTCCAGCAGCTCAGCCAGTGGCATGTTGATCCATGCCCATAGACGCGCCTCGAGCAGTTGTTCCGGCAATGCCAACTTTATAATATGCCAGAAGACGAGTGGAGCTGGCACGAGTTCGCGTCGCCAGTCGCCATCACCGGGTCCGGGTCCGGGTCCTGGGTCGTGCGCTGGACAGCGTGGACGTTCACGCACGGAGAGTATCGAGCGGCATGCCAGGCGTAATATGCGTGAAAAGATTGTGGACTTTGATTTCTCGCATCACAAGAGCACCGAGAACATCAGCACACTCTTGGAGGCGAGTGCAGCGACTCCGGCACATCTGCATCCAACGAAATCCTGCTTTAAGCATCAACAAGCACAGAGCCAACTAAATGCCTGCCACACTGCCGCCACACAAGCTTCGCCCAAGTACAACATCCATGGCGGCTGTCGCCAGTGTGGGCACAGCAAATGCACACGTGCCCAGAGCCTGGAGAAGGAGGAACGAGATGCTGCCTTGATCCTGCTGCGCGGCAGCACCAATCGGCTAGCTTCGTCGGCATCCCTGGCCACCGCCCACCAAACCCTACAGCGCGGCAGTTGCTCGAACCTGGTGCGACAACACTCAACCGAAAGCCAGCCGGAGCGACATGCCATGGCCATGGGATCGACGCAACGCATCTCGCTGTACGATGCACACAAGCTGAGCAAAGGCAACGCCAGCACCTGCTCTGTCTCGCCCACGCCCTCGGCCAGCTCGTCGCTGCATCGACGGCACAAGTCACCCAATCAGCGGCTGCGCGAATGCGTCACCTGCGCCGATGTCTTCCTGGAGGCCATGGGCAATGCCTGCACGCTACAGAACAACAACTCGAGTCGATATGTAAGCCACAGATTGCTTGTACTCTACTTAGACTAAACTCTGCTGCTTTCAGGGTAAACTATTTGACATTGAAATCGACTTCAAGGGCGATCCCATGGGCGTGCATATAACACACTGTGAGTAGCAATCTACAGAGATCTGATGACTGTCTGAATTGGTAACAGTGACAGGGACTAGGACAACGACTAGGCGGTGATTAAGACTAGTAGAGTTAGCATGATAGCTTGTAAAATATAGCAGCGAGTCCATAGCAAAGGCATTGACTGAAGTCTGCAAAAAAGTGTTGCCTACTTTCAGGTGTCAAATTTATGCGGAGTATTTAAAGATTTCCGGAATTGACTTTAGATTGGGTTTTATTCATATATTCATTATTATAAATTAATCGCCAACTCTATTTATTATACCCTATACAAAAGCACAAAAGGGTCTATTAAGTTTGTGCAATTGACATTTGTGTGTAACAGGCAGAAGGAAGCATGGTAGACCCCATAAAGTATGTATATTCTTGAACAGGACGGCGAGCTGAGTCGATATCTGTCTGTATGTCTGTCCGTCTATCCGTCTGTGTGTCAGGATGAACACCTAGATCACGAAAACTATAAGAGCTAGAGACTTAATTCTTTTTTTGTTAGGTTCGTGTATTACATACGCAGTTCCAGTTTATGTCAAATGTTTGATAAGTCATCTCCCTCCCCCTCAAATTCGTAAAAATATTTCCAGCTCGTACAGTTTTAGACTCACTGGATTCCTTAATTGCATGAATAAAGTTTAAGATGCATTGAATGTGTGGTGCGATTTGCAGCCCAATCGGATAATAAACACTGGAGATATTGGACAATTAATTTTCTGTACTAGACATTTGGAAGAGGGAGGGGGAAAGCCACAGTGTATGTGGCCACTATGGCGTATGCGTGATTTTTGATTGAGGGTATGCATGTGTGTATGAGTATTGGTTATTGTTTGTATTTGCGCGTATATTTGTATGTATAAGCGTAAGCGTGATTTTTGATTGAGGGTATGTATGTATGTATAAGTTGGTTATTGTTTGTATTTTATGTATGTGTATGTGTATGTTTTGTTATAAATAAGACAATATTACAAATTGTTAAATATTTACTTTAGTTACGGTTACCAATTTAGCCCACATCTAATTGTATAATATAATAATACTTCCATTCCAACTGTTTACATGCTTGCCCTGCCTGCCAGATATGCTGGAAAAGGTTTGAATTACTTAGTTTATAAACTGAATAGTTGAATAATAATTTCATTTTAAATAAAATATATTTTATAATAAATATTTTTGTACTCTCAACAGACTCGCATCACGGACACCATAATGGGCGAACGCAATTTTCATATATTCTATCAGCTGCTGCTAGGAGCTGATTTGCAGCTGTTGAGTAAGTGGAATGCACTTGTGCTAACTAAGTTAGTTATGCTAATTTATCCCTTTATTCTATTTATAAAGAATCGCTGAAGCTCTTTCGCAATGTGGAGAAGTATGAGCTGTTGCGTAATACCACTGCCATAGAGGAGGATCGTACCAATTTCCATTACACAAAGGTAAACTGCAATTGAAATGATAGAAATGTATTATTATTTAACTGAATTTTGTCTCTAATCGTACACAGCGCTCTCTGGATGTGCTGGGGCTGAGCTGTGATGAGATTAGCTCAATTTTTCGAGTGATTGCCGTGGTCCTGAAGCTGGGCAACTTCATCTTTGTGCCTGTGACCAATATCGATGGCACCGAGGGCTGTCAGATATCCAATGTCTATGGTGAATAGTTGAAAATACTCAAATTTAATGAAATGTACTGTTATTAATCAGTTGATGCATTCACAGAGCTGCAGGAGACGGCGCAACTGCTCAATATGGAAGCTCAAATTTTAATCAATTGCCTGACCAGAGCGAACAGCACCAACAGCATGCAGGAGGATGTGGGCTGTGAAATGGATGCCAGGCAGGCGGCCAGCAACCGGAACACCCTCTGCCGCACCCTCTACAGTCGCCTCTTCACCTGGCTGGTGAACAAGATCAACGAGACGCTCAAGTCCACGCAGCGCGAGAAGAATCTAGCCCTGCTCGACTTTTATGGCTTTGAGGTGCTGGAGCACAATTCGTTTGAGCAGTTTGCCATTAACTATAATGCAGAGAAAATACATCAGGTGGGTTGAGTACACTGGGAGGGAAGGTGGAGTAGATCACACCATTGTCCAACTCCAAGAGGAATCAGACTGATGTAAGGTGGAGTGTGTCACACCATTTCCCAACTCCAAGAGGAATCAGACTGATGTAATCGATGTAAACTTGCTCTTAGTCCAAGTTATTTCTCTCTGTGTGCGATTCTTCAACTGATTCCTGTTAATTTTTGCAGAATTTTGTGTTCAATGTCTTGCGGTCGGAGCAGGAGCTGTACCTGCGCGAGGGTCTGGAGTGGACGCGCATCGACTACTTCGACAACGAGTCCATCTGTGAGCTGATCGACAAGCCCAGCTACGGCATACTGAGCCTCATCAATGAGCCGCATCTCAGCAGCAATGAGGCGCTGCTGCTGCGCGTCCAGCAATGCTGTGCGGGTCATCCCAACTTCATGACCAACGGCAGCAACTCCATGTGCTTTCAGTGAGTCATCCAGTGGTTCCCCTTAAGCTAAAGAGTATTAACCTTATCTATTCACAGAATACGCCATTTTGCCAATGTTGTGAACTATTCGATCCATCGGTTTCTGGAGAAGAATGCGGACATGCTGCCCAAGTACATAAGCACGGCCTTCTACCAGAGCAAACTGTCGCTGGTGCAGAGCCTCTTCCCGGAGGGCAATCCCCGTCGACAGGGCCACAAAAAGCCGACCACACTCAGCTCCAACATACGCACCCAGCTGCAGACCCTGCTGGCCATCGTGAAGCATCGTCGGGCGCACTATGTGTTCTGCATCAAGCCGAACGAGTGCAAGCAGTCGCATCAGTTCGACATGGCTCTGGTGCAGCACCAGGTGCGATACATGTCGCTGATGCCGCTGGTCCATCTGTGCCGCACCGGACACTGTTACCATTTGCCGCACGGGAAGTTCTTTCATCGCTACAAGCTGCTCAACAGTCTCACCTGGCCGCACTTCCACGGTGGCAGCCAGGTGGAGGGCATTGCCTTGATCATACGCAATCTACCGCTACCCTCGGCCGAGTTCACGCTCGGCACCAAGAATGTGTTCGTGCGCAGTCCGCGCACCGTCTACGAGCTGGAGCAGTTCCGACGTCTGCGCGTCTCCGAGCTGGCCGTGCTCATCCAGAAGATGTACCGCATGTACATTGCCCGCAAACGCTACCGACGCATGCGTCACAGCCAGATGGTCATCTCCAGTGCGTGGCGAACGTGGCGTGTAAGTAGCAGTGTTCCACACATGATGCAGTGCATCATTAGACTCGTATTCAGTTTGCATGCTTAATTCAAAACGTTTTCCGTTTCTTATGTGTGTGCTCAGGAGTGTCGCTTTGGCATTCCCTTTACGGGCCGTAGGCATTTGTGGAGTTTATATCGTGTTGTAAGTTGCATGTGGCATGTGGCATGTGGCATGTCTTTTGTTAGCCACACTTTGAAGTGTACTGTTGCTAAACTCTACTCCATGTACGCAGGCTCGCGAGGAGTACCGCACGCTGAAGTACAAGCGCCAGGTGAAGTGGGCTGTGGATGTGATAGCACGTTACTATCATCAGTGGAAGATACGGCAGTATCTGCTCACCATTCCCCTACGACTGCCACCGAACACGCTCAGTCCGCTCTCCTCGGAGTGGCCAGCGGCACCCAATTTCCTGGTGGATGCGTCGCGCCTACTGCGCGCCATCTATCATCGCTGGAAGTGCTACATCTATCGCAACTCCTTCGATCAGACGGCGCGCAATCGCATGCGGGAAAAGGTCACTGCCAGCATCATCTTCAAGGATCGCAAAGCTTCCTATGCGCGCAGGTGAGTTGATCACTCTTCGACCTGGTCAGACTTTAAAAAAGTACGAAAGGGTCTATTAAGTCCTTCAAATGACATTTGTGTGTAACAGGCAGAAGGAGGTGTGGCATAATTTGATATCTTATCCCCCTCCCCCTCAAATTTACAAAAATACTCTCAGCATGTACAGTTTTAGAGTCACTGGATTCCTTCTTTGCATTAATAAAGTTTTAGATGCGTTGAATGTTTTGTGCGATTTCCAGCCCAATCGAATAATAAACCCCGGAGATAATCAATTTTCTGTAGTAGGCATGTGGCTGGGGGAGGGGGAAGCCACAAAGTACGCGGCCACTAGGGCGTATGCGTAATTTTTTTTGATTGTGAGTATGAATGTCTGTATAAGTATTGGTGTTTGTATGTATTTGCGCGTATATTTGTATGTATAAGTGCATGTGTATGTGTATGTATGTGAGTATACATATTCGCTGCTGCTGTTATCGACTCCCAATGCAAATCGAAGTACAGGGTCTCCTACTGTCAGTTGCGTCCGACTGTAGCTTTCTTGAATTGGTTCACTAATTTTAACTCTTACTTCTTCCTCCCAGCGTGGCTCATCCCTTTGTGGGCGACTATGTGCGTCTGCGCCACAACCAACAGTGGAAAAAGATCTGCACCGAGACGAACGATCAGTATGTGGTATTTGCGGACATCATCAACAAGATAGCACGTTCCAGTGGCAAGGTGAAGACTTGCACTATATATATATATATCTGTCAGATAATAATGAATTCCCTTTGTATGCAGTTTGTGCCCATTCTACTGGTGCTATCTACGTCGTCGTTGCTACTGCTGGATCAGCGCACGCTGCAGATCAAATATCGAGTGCCTGCCTCTGAGATATATCGCATGTCTCTGAGCCCCTATCTGGATGACATTGCAGTTTTTCATGTCAAAGCGGTAAGGCATATAAATCAAAGTCTGATCAACTGAAACGGTTCAAGATTCCGCTCGAATCAAACGATTTGTCTATCTACTTGAACCCCTAGACCCTCTGTATTAAGAGCTAGCTTTAATCCAAGTCAATTCCCACACTTAATAACTTTCTCCTCCTCTTCCACAGTCTGAATTTGGTCGTAAGAAGGGCGATTTCGTTTTTCAAACCGGCCATGTCATTGAGATTGTCACCAAAATGTTTCTGGTCATACAAAACGCCACGGGCAAACCGCCAGAGATACACATAAGCACAGAGTGAGTACATGGTATAATATTTGGTATATATACATACATACACAGAGAGAAAAAATCAAGAATTTCGTACTTGAAACCTAACATTTCAAACTTGATTTCTCACTTAGAAAGGAAATGCTGAAACCGAGATGTAAATACTTAAATCAAGAACGGCAAATATAAGTTTGCGAGTACATAAAAATCAAGAATACAAATTTCTTAAAAAGATAATGTTTATTCTTGAGTTAAGAACTTACTGTACTTGACCTAAGTTCTTGATTCGATATTATAAAAAGTATTGCAAATCTTATTCGGAGTTCTCATAAACTTGATTTAAGAATA
Organism: Liodrosophila aerea; assembly: GCA_035045005.1. Lineage (NCBI taxonomy): Eukaryota > Metazoa > Arthropoda > Insecta > Diptera > Drosophilidae > Liodrosophila > Liodrosophila aerea. Next base: position 294,320 of record JAWNNL010000782.1, on the reverse strand, counting down.
ATATTTGAAGAATAAACGTTCTCAATATGAAAATAATATTCTTAATATAAGTTTTCTTCTTGCATTAGTTCTTATTATTCTTATTTCAAGAATTTTTAACTAAGATTGCAAATTCTTATATTGAGTACATTCAATCTTATTTTTAGACCGTAATTTTTCCCTCTGTGTATGTATATGGTATAACTCTCCCATTCCCTTACTAATTCCCGCTTAATCTCCAACAGATTTGAGGCGAATTTTGGACAACAAACGGTTATATTCTCATTCAAGTACGGCGGCCTGTCGGACATGGCACAAGGACCGCCCAAGGTCACGCGCAAGGCGAATCGCATGGAGATCATTGTATGATCATTGAGTTATCAGTACTACGAACTCGAGATTATTTGAAAATTGTACTTAGTTTTGATTTTGGAATTCGATCCGTATGCACTTCGAACGGTCTCTTGACTTGGTCCCAGGGACCAAACGCAATTTTAGCAATATATTTATACACAAACTAAACGAAAGAAAGAATCACTACCTATAATTGTTTAATTTGCTCACTAACTGACAATCAGTTCGTTGTCAAAATTGTGCCAAAAACTGAGCACCGTTTCTCTTTAGTTTAAGTGACTAACTAACGAAGTGAACAACTGAATTTAGTGAATTAATTTGTCAAACTAGTTTTAATATTACACGGAAAGAGTGGAGAGTGGAGAGAAGCACCAAGTCGATTAGCATTGCAACAAAGGAAACATAACTACGTTAGGAACGTGGCACAGAAATAATTACTTACAATACGATACGATACCATATACCATATACGAGTATGATAATGATACGATACTTCTATTCCGTTTATAGAAACCAAGGCATTTCTCTTACATTTAAGGTTTCATACACAATAATTAGCGAACTAAAGATAGACAAGTCGGAAGCTCTATATAGTCTATATATTTACCACAAACGAACGACATACAATACAATTTCTAAGCCTCTAGAAACCAGTGTGAGAGAGTGAAACTTTTTTCCCCAAAGAATAAATAAAAACACTTAAGCATTAAGCAAACTATTTACAAGCCAGAAGAAGTAGTTAAATATTTATAATATATAGTTATACACACATAGTACTATAGAATTGGATAATAGAGCTCATGTACTACTATACCGAAACAGAAACCGAAACAATATAGTACTATATACATACATTAATAGCAGATGGAAACAATTATACGAATGTTTGTTAAGATCGTACCAACACATATAGTTGTTCATATATGCATAAGAAACTTGTTATTGATAGATACAGACATCAAATGTAACTAACAGATCGAACACACAGATCGATGGTCGCAGTTCGTCTGTATGAAAATAGTTTTTATTTCGATTTTAACAATACATACAATACTTTGAAAGAGCCAAATACGAGTATATTTAAACACAATCCAACCAGTTGGTAGTTTATAAAACGAATTGAAAACCCAAAAGAGAAAACAGAAAACAGAACCGAGTTTAGTAATAATAAAGCGTAAACTGTATGGAATAATTTCATTGCTTTGTACAATATCATTCTATATTGATTCTACAACTTGGACTTTGGATTCTTTAGCATGTCGCGGAGCACACGTCGCAGAATTTTGCCACTGGGATTCTTGGGAATTTCGTCAACAAAGATCACGCCACCGCGCAGATGTTTCGCTGGCGAGGCACGGTCTTTGACGAACTTAATGACCTCGTCTGTGGTGAGCTGAGCATTGACCTGCTTCACCACAAACGCCATGGGTAGTTCACCAGCCGCCTCGTCGGGTTTGCCAATAACGGCAGCGTCTTTGATCTTATCATTGGTTAATAATAGCGCCTCCACTTCGGCCGGTGGCACTTGGAAGCCCTTGTACTTGATGAGCTCCTTGATGCGGTCCACAATAAAGAACTCGAACTCATGATCGAAATAGCCGATGTCACCAGTGTGTAACCAGCCATCCTTGATGGCGGTCTGTGTGGACTTGGTGTCGCCAATGTAGCCCTTCATAATGCCATCGCCCTTAAAGCACAATTCACCACGTTCATTGGGTCCCAGCAGACTCCCTGTATCGGGGTCAATGACCTTGGCATAGATGCCAACCTTCAGCACGCCCACGCTGCCCGGCTTGCAGAACTCATCCGTTTGCACCAGCACGCTGAGGGTCGACTCACTCAGACCATAGCCTTGACGAATGATTGGCACACCAATGCGCTCCTTGATCTGATCCTCAGTCTCACGACTGAGCGGCGCAGCACCACAAAGTAGCACCATTAGCGAGGATAGGTCGTACTTTTCCACAATGGGATGCTTGGCCAGAAAGACCATAAGTGGAGGCACCATAAAGGCCATCATCACGCGGTATTTCTGCAAGGATTCAAATTAACAATAGTACATGGATTGGCTGTTCCCATAGCTACCTCAATGGCGGAGAGGAATAGATTCTCCTCGAACTTCGGCAAGTACACCAGACATGTGCCCATGGTGGCCGTTGTAATCAGCGTGAGGCAGCCAAAGGCATGGAACCAGGGAATGACTGTAAGCAGTGTGACCTCGTTCAGCGGTATCATGGTGGGTTGCCTGAAAGTCAACTAAAGTCAAAAACGATTCCATTGCAGTTGGAAACACTTACAATTGCGAGTCGAGCGTGGCCAGCAGATTAAACTGGGTCAACTGCACACCCTTGGGCATGCCGGTGGTGCCGGAGGATAACACAATTAGCCCCACATCCTCGATTTTGTTGGACTCGGGCGATAAAAAGTCGGGCTTTGTCTTGAACTTGTCGTTGTTCATCAGATCCATGAAGGAGAGCACATTCGGATGATTCTTGGACGTACCACTCAGCGCTATAATCGCCTTGACGAACTTATTGCTCTTAGCCACCTTGGCCACACGATCCACAGTCATTTTCGAGGCAAATATGATCTTTGGTTTTGATAGATTTAGGGCATGATCCACTTCCCGCTCCGAGTAGGTCACATTCAGAGGCGCCACCGTGGCGCCCACTGCAAATCCAGCGAACATGGCTACAGCAAAGTGGACACTATTCTCGCTCGACAATGCGACGACATCGTTGCGGTTGACACCCATTTTTTGGAGTATCTGAGCCAATCTCACAATGGAATCGTACATGAACTTGGCGGTGTATTCCGTGCCGGAGACGGCATCAATCATAACGGTTTGATCGCCGAAGCTCTTGTATTTATCCAATATATATTGTCCCAAGGAGCGAGAGTTTTGCGCCTCCTCCACCAGAATGGGCCCGCCGTACACGATGTTACCCGGCAATAGCTTGGAAGTCATGATAAACTGCAAGTAGGAAATGCGGTTAGAACACATGTGACCAGGGGCAAGGGTGGGTTTTTGTTTATACACATATAAAAGACACCCCACGAAGCGTGTCAGTGCTGAATTTCTTTACCCTTTGAACCCGCTGGCTTAATGGCCTAATCTTATCTCAAATCCAAAGTACCTGAGTGAAAACTGTCGATTTGAAACCTGTTATCTCCAAGAAAACAAAAAAAAACATTGAGTATGTTTGCATAGTTCAAATTGATATGCGCTCCAAAGGTCAGCGGCATAATATGAGGACATCTCTATGCACTATCACTGTCCACTTAGTCTTATTATCATGCAATGCATTCAAAAGCTTAACTTTCTTACTATGATTTATATTTGTTTTTGTGTACTCACTTAATAGTTTTATTGGTTACAACTTGGAGAGAAAATTGGGCGCAGTTCGTTTCATGCGCGGTGTCCACAACCAACTGTTTCCTTCAGGTACAGATCCAAATGGTTTTACTCTACTTGCACGATTAGATTAATTATTCTGATAAGCTTCGCTCGGAGTGTGCAAACGCTAATGGTCCGATTTCAGGTACTAAAGTGCATAGACACAAGTCGCCAGTGACCAACCTACTTAGCAAATATTATTATTGAGAGCGAGAGCACGGCGGAGAGCTGATTTGTTGTAACATTATAATTTACAATATTTACAATGGTGGTCAGCTGTTTGAATTCTCATTGGTCTGGCAACGCCAACTTAACGTGCAGCCGTGTCGAATCTTGTTATCGATAAACCGATAACTAGCATGTAAACAAAATATGCTGTTTATAAATATTTTTATTTTTAATTAATTAACTCAACTTTGCGATGCTATGTACATAAAGTATGTGTATGTATATAAAGTATAATAAAGTAACATTTTAAATTAGTAATACATTCTGTTACGAACGCTGTTAATAACATTTTAAAAATATATTATATATTTTTATGTAGCTGAACTGTTTAGAATTCAGAATTAATATTTAATTAAATAAAAACTTGCATTAATTCAAACATTTAATAATCTTGTTTTGAATAAGAGTAAATTTACACATTAATCTAAAAAGTTTATGTAAATATTTATATAGCAATAGTATTTGCTTTATACAAAACACACATTTGTATGTATGTATGTAATCCATGTGGAACACCGCCCTTGAAATATAAACAATACACACAACAACTGCATTCCCTCATTGATCGCTGCTGGTAGTGGTAACAAACAACAGTCGTAACTCAGGCAACCGAGGAACTTATCAAGATAAACGTAATCAGTAATTTTCGTGCTGAATTTAAGCATTCAAGTTCACAGTTCGGATTGCTTTTTACAATTTTGATGAAATGGCAGCGAGCCAATCGGCAAAGTTCTACAAGTTGGACATAAATCGCACAGAGTGGGAGGTGCCCGAACTATACCAGCAGCTGCAGCCAGTGGGATCGGGAGCCTATGGACAGGTGTGCAAGGCCATGGTGCGTGGCACCAGCCTCAGCGTGGCCATTAAGAAGCTGTCACGCCCTTTTCAATCGACAGTCCATGCCAAGAGAACGTATCGGGAGCTGATGCTACTCAAGCACATGGATCATGAGAATGTTATTGGCCTACTGGACATATTCCATCCACATCCGCCGAATGCGACACTGGAAGAGTTCCAGAATGTCTACTTGGTGACTCATCTGATGGACGCGGACTTGAATAACATAATTAAGATGCAGCACCTGTCCGATGATCATGTCCAGTTTCTGGTGTACCAGATATTGCGAGGCTTGAAGTATATTCACAGTGCTGGCGTCATACACCGTGATCTAAAGCCATCCAATATAGCCGTAAACGAGGACTGTGAGCTGCGGATACTTGATTTTGGGCTAGCACGACCCACGGAAAACGAGATGACTGGATATGTGGCCACACGCTGGTATCGAGCACCGGAAATCATGCTAAACTGGATGCACTATAGCCAGACGGTGGATATTTGGTCAGTGGGCTGTATAATGGCTGAGCTAATCACACGACGCACACTCTTCCCCGGCACAGATCACATTCATCAGCTCAATCTGATCATGGAAATGCTGGGAACACCTCCCGATGATTTCATGCAGAAAATCAACTCGGAAAATGCACGAAACTATATACAATCATTGCCACCAATGAAGCGCACAAATTTCCATCAATACTTTTCGAGTGCCACTCCACCGGCAGTGGATTTGCTGGAGAAGATGCTTGAATTGGATGCCGACAAACGTATAACTGCCGAGGATGCACTTGCTCATCCCTATCTGCAGAAGTATGCGGATCCAAGTGATGAACGCACATCTGTGCCATACGATCAAAGTTTTGAAGACATGAATTTAACTGTGGAGCAATGGAAAGAGCTTATCTACAAGGAAGTGATTAACTTTCGACCACCGCCCTCTTTTGCGGAAGTATTGCAAAGCCTGAAATGATAAAAGTATTATCCACAAGCCATTTCTTAAATCAACCAACATAGTCAGCAATGATTTTTTGTTGTTTTGCCATAATTTACTCAAACTTCTAGTTAGTTATTCATGTTTTTGTTGTATAAATCCGTTAATTTTGTATGCTTTTGATGAATGTTTATTAAACTTTGTTAATATATGCTCTTAGCTTTCAATATAATTGAATTTAATAGAATTAAAAACCAAAATATTTACATTTTTCATTTCGTTGATTTTACATGGATATAATTATCTGGCAAAGCTTGCAAACTTAACGTGGGCTTGCCAGTGCTCAGCTGGTTTCATTCATCTGGCAACGCCCTCGCAACTTAACGAATTGTTTACATATTTTGGGAATAACTGTTTACAATCTTTGTATTTTGTACAAATAATTTAAATATTTGTAAAAATGCGGCTAAATGAGCATACAAAACTAATTGGACAACGTGTGATACTGGTACCTTACGAGGCGCGTCATGTACCCAAGTATCACGAATGGATGAGCAACGCCACGCTACGTAATCTGACTGCCTCGGATGAGTTGACCCTCAGCGAAGAATACGATATGCAACGCAGCTGGCGAGAGGATAATGATAAGCTGACTTTTATTGTGCTTTGTGCTGAGACGTATGCGAAAACAAATGACGAAATAGCCGCTATGGTGGGTGATACAAATCTCTTCTTGCGCCCCGATGAGGATGCAGAAGAGGAGCAGGCACCGAGCCAGCAGTATGTGGCAGAAGCTGAGATCATGATAGCTTCAAGCGAGGCGCGCGGTCAGGGCTATGGACGGGAAGCAATGCTGCTTATGTTCAAGTACGCACAACTCCATCTACCACTAATCAAATTCGAGGCTAAAATCGACATGGATAATGCGATATCACTGCGTCTGTTCGAAAGTTTCCAATTCATTGAGAAACGTCGAGTCGAGGTCTTTCACGAGGTGACCTTAGAGCGTCCCCTTACACCGGATTGGTTGGTCTGGTTGGATGCGCAGGTTAATCTCAGAAGTGACACCTACAGCTGTGCTTAGAAGTGTTTAGATTCAACTGTATAGACTAATTATTTATATTATTTCATACATATATATAAAATTCAATTAGTACACTATTGGCTTAAACCTAAACAAATAGACAGAACAATTGATATTAGTCTAGAGATTTCCTTAAGCTACATTTTCGATGGTCAAAGCCGGCTCCATATTAATATCTGCAGTTAAATTTTGTACGTTTTGCTCGTGTCCCTTGGATCGGTAATGGGCCGCCAGATGAGGTCGTCGCATGAAGGACACTTTGCAGACTTCACAGCTGTGAAAAGCACATGAGATATACATATTACAGAATGCATTAAGGAATTTTAATTTCATCCACACTTACTGAAAGGTACGCACTCCGGAATGGCAGAGCATGTGCGACTTGAGCTTATTGCTTACCGCAAATGCTTTATCGCATTTAGTGCATTTATATGGTTTATAGTTCGTGTGGCGACTGCAAGTATAGTTATAATTATTATCTGATATCTAATCGTTTAGTTACACTTACTTTCGCTCATGCTGTATGCGTCCACTGTGATCCGCGAATGTTTGTCCGCAGTATTGGCAGGGATAGGGTTTCTCGCAGAGATGTGCAAACTGATGCCGCCTCAACAGATGTGGCGTGTAGAACTTCATGGGGCACTGCTTGCACTCGAAATTCTTGACACCTGTGTGCCGCAAGAGATGCACTTTGAAATTGCTGGGGCATGTGAAGTGTCTGCCACACTGTTCGCAGATACAATCTCTTTTGCGACGTTCCCGCTTCATGGCCACAATTTCGTCCTCTGATAACCGACTCCAATTAATGCGCGGCGTGTTTCTCGTATTGATGGCGAAATTAACCTGCGTATACAGTTTAGAACCAGCTTTTTCTGCTACAGGTTCTTGAGTTAGTGGAGGACTATCCGCATCAGCGGGCTGCACAATATTTGAGTCTTGAGTCTCTACATTCTGAAGCTGCTCAGTTGATTCTTCTGCCAATGTGAATTCCTCGTTTGTTGTATGAAAAGTCTCTAATTCACTTTCAAACTCCTGTTCATCCTTAACTGATAATACTTCCTCAATAATGGAAGGCATCTCTGCAGGTTTATCCTCATATTCCACCAGATTAAGGGTGTCCTCTTCACCCCAGTCAATTTCATGCATTGCACTTGTTTCATTCCGACTATTTAAGAGTAGTTGCTGTGTTTTTATCGTCCGCTCTCGAAATAATACAGCTTCACGCAGTGCTACTTCACATGGTCCACAAATATGTGCAGGGAATTTTGTTTGTTCCACTAGCTACAAAACAATACAATGATGCTTCGCGGTAAAATATTTAAACCTTCAAATACTTACAAAAAGACCGGTTAGCGCTTCTATCTGATGTAGCATAATTCTGTCTGGCTGTTCAAAAAGATTTGTTGCACTCAGACAATAGATAATCTTGCCACACGTACGACATCTAGTAGACATTTTCCAAACAAATACTTTGTTTGATTTTTCTTCATTAACAACTTCGCGTCTTGAGTATCAGCTGTTCAAAATTATCTGGCAACGCCGAAAGCAATGTTGATGTTATCGAAAAACGATCAAATATATGCAACTCAAAATTGCGCGGGCAATTTAAAATATTTATTTACAAAGTTAGATGATATACAAAATAGCAAATCCAAGGAAAAGGAGGTTCCTTCGACTCCAATAAAAAATATAACCGATATTATTAAAAGAATTGAGACATTACATTTACTTTATGCGTTCTCTTTATTACATATATTTAAAACTACATTCATTTTACTTGCCTTAAAAATTGCATTTTGCTGTCCGCCGTAGTTGTTGCGTAAGTAATGCTGTCTGTTTATGTTGTGTGTGTGGGGGTGTGCATGCTTTTCATGTTGGGGGAGGGACATCAAATGGCATGTGTCTCGTAGTCAATTATAAAATGTATGTATGTATGTGAGTGTGATTAAACTAGATGATCTTAATGCGTTTACAGCTGTTTCAATTTTTTATAAAAATTATTATTAAATAATTAAAGGCAAACATAATTGTAATTATAGTTATAATTGTAAAATTGTAGATCGCAAATCAAAATTAAATATTTCATACTCTTTCTTGTTTGCATTTGTTTCATTTGCGCCGTTTGCTTAACTTAACAATTAGCTGCTCAAATTAAATCTTAAACTAATTATGCAGACGCGTCGTGTGGTTGTCGCTATGAATAATAAATATGTGCATGGATTCAGGCAGCGGCTCCGTCTATGGGCATGGCATGCAATACCTCGTCAAGTAGCTGGAGGGCACGATGCAGATGCACCTCAATCCAGCAGGGCGTCTCCTTGATCGATTGCCTTGGATAATCAGGTCCCCAGCCCTTGACAAAGCTCAGCCGCAATATGCACAACCGACGCAGATCATCCACACCAATGCCAGCGGCGGCTGTGATGCCTGCAAATGCGAGATTCATTAAAGTATGACCAATATGTATATAGATGCAACACTTACTCCTGCCCGTGCCACCCATCTGTTGATTGGAAACCCCTGCCACAGCAGCGGCTTGTGCAGCGGCAGCAGCCTGCGCATTGGTGGCCAGCGAATGCATCTGCTGATGGCATTGACGCAAGTCGAAAACCTGTCCAAGATGTTAAGCAGATGTTAGTATAGGAATCTCATTTGGATATGGCTCAAACTGTACCTTAATACAAGCTGCCGGATAGATTTTGTGCACGGCATCGCCTGGTGTGCGACCCGCCTCTCGGTCCAGGTAATAGCTTTGTACGAACACAGAGTTATCGCTGAGGCAACGCAGCCAAACATCGCCCTCGCCACGTAGATCCAGCTGCACGCCTTTGCCAATATGCAGCCTAAAAAGCAAGGAGCAGTCAAAATCATGGAACTTATATGGGATCTCGCATCGCTCTCACCTGGCACGCTCCGATTGTTCTGTGCGATGCACGTTACTGAGAGCGCCTAAGCAGAAACGATTGCCGCCAGATGGATCCACATAGCCATCGATGATGACATTTGGTTTCGCCGAGGGCACCTTGAACGTTTCGCCCACCTGTGTGTCCAGCTCAAAGTAGGCTATGGAACACCAGTACTCCGGCGCTGGCTGACGCGATAGCAGGCGCGGCTGTTGTTGCTGCTGCTGTTGCTGTGGTGGTGCCTGTTGCGGCGATGCCAAATTTTCGGATAACGATGAATTCCCTGAAAAGTTTAAGATTCAATATAATGAAATCTTTCTCGCAAATAATTTCTCTAACTTACAGTAGGCGCCCGGCAGCGTACGCGGATCTGGCGGTTGCATGGATTGTGTGTAGGTGAGTGTGTTGGGTCCGGTCCAGGTGCCGGCTGTTTGACCACCGCTACCACCACTATTTTGTGCTCCACCTGCAGCGCCTCCAGCACCACCAGCAGCAGACTGACTGCCAGCCGATGACTGTTGCTGCGCGGAATTGGCCTGCGTTGCGCCATAGCTGCCACCGCTGGCACCTTGTCCACCCGGTTGTGCCACATAGCCATTCTGCTGCTGCTGGGAGTGAACGTTTGCGGGTCCAGTGGGTCCAGCTGTGGCACCTGAACCAAATTTACCCACATCGTTGCCAATATTTTGCATTTGTGCGCCTTGCGGTGGTGCGCCATAACCATACTGATTTCCAGACCCTGACGAACCACTGGCATTGTTAACTCCGCTCGGCCCGCCATTGGGTCCGCCAGCGCCACCGGGACCAGCACCACCGCCTGGTGGTGGCTGTTGCTGTTGCATGGCCAGCGTGGATGGATCTGTGGGTGAGTTGGCCTGGCCATGATGCACGCCATTGCCTTGGGCGCTCTGTGCTTGTGTGGGCGGGGGTGGTGGCGCCATAACTCCACCGGGACCATGATTCATGCCACCCATTCCCGGCATGCCATGTGGTACGGCTGCAAATACACATTAGCATTGAGTTAATTGCAATTGCAGAAGAAATAAAAGAAGGAAACCAACGAAACGAAGGCAAACGAAAAATTCTTACAAAGAGTGTGCGGCGCTGGCTGGGATTGGGATTGTGATTGCTGCTGCTGTTGTTGCGTTGCTGCAGACTGCTGCTGCTGCTGCTGGGCTTGAGTGAGCCGCGGCGGCGGCGGCTGCACCATCCATGAGCTGCGACCGCCGCCGCTCTCTGTCGGCTCAATTTTTGGTATTGCGCGTCCGGCAGCAAACATTGCACTCATCTGATTGGCATCCGTAACTTCAGATGCCCAACCAAGGTGATAAACGGAAAATTAAACAAAAATGAATAAACAAATTAAAATTAAAAGAAAATAACATCAATATTTTTCTATATTTACGGATGGGGCGCATACCATATTCGCCTGGCCCCGGACCTTGCGGCGGATAGCCATAGCCGCCGGGGCCGACCATTTGCGTGGGATGATGCTGTATGGTGCCGATGTCATTCCCATCGATGTCCATGCCACCAACCAATGAGCCAGCTGAGTATTCATCTTTGACCAGGCGACTGGGACCCGACTGTAGACTCAGGCCGGACAGATCAATGCCCGGCGAGACGACACGCTCGTAATGATAAGGATTCACGCAGACCGAGTCGCACTTGAGATCGAATGCAAAGGCGCAGTACTTCACATGCTTCAGCTCGTTCTTATGCAGATCCGGCCAGCGCCAGATGCGGGCATAGATCACATGCGGAAAACCCTTGCGGCCGGCTACCTGCAATCGTCAGTCAAAATAAACAATGTCAATAAAAGCAGAATCAAACACCAGACGCGACAAGTCAGTCGTCTATCGCAAACGGAAATGCCACAATAATAAATAAGCAAACAAATACCAATTACACGCCAGTGATGCGCACAATAATCTTAGCGGGAATTGTTTACAATTTTGTAAAATAATTAAAACAAGTTAATAGATGGACTTATATGATACATAAAAATAGCAAGGAAATCCATCAAGTTTCTAGTTTTTCCCACTAGAAAAAGCTAGATTGACAGCACTGATCGTGTGATAAGCAATGAAGACTGTAACTCACCTGCAAGCGACCGTCCAGGGTGCGCTGTATGGTGACGCATTTGCTCGGATGGGCGCCATTGGTGGTAATGGCCGTTATCAGCGAATCCAATTCGTCGCGTTTCTCCTTTAGTTTCTTCACCAGCGACTCGATGGCGCGCTTGGCAAAGCCCTCGCTCTCCCCGCCCTGCCGATGGCACATCAGCGAGTGTACAATGCTGAGACAGGCATCGGCTGACGTTGGTGCATTCGACGGAGGAGGCGGTGGCATTTGTACCATGTCCCGGACTATAACTGAATGCGGAAAAGTTAAGAGATGATTTCACACTTTGAATGAATCACACTTACTGTCCTGCGGGGCTACGGCGCCGTACATGTGTGGAGGGGGGCCAGTGGCCGGTCCGGCCATGCCAAAGTCCTGGGCAATGCCCAGGCTACCGCGTGCATGGGCATCCACTTCGGCGTTGTTTGTGTCGCCGCCGTCACAAAATCCGTATCCAGCTGATGGCCACAAAGCGTTGCCGCGAGAGCGTTGCACCAAAGCAGCGCCAGCAAAAGTGCAGCAAACAAAGAGAAGCACGCGAACGGGCGCACAAAACAAACGGCCAGTTAGCCGCTCTCACACACACACACTCACTCACTCTTCTCCTTCCCCTGCTGCACTTGTTGTTGTGATACTCTGCTAATGTAATTGCTCCAAAGTGCAAAGCAGTTGTAATTTTTTACATCAGTGTATGCAGAAGAGAGCGTCTTTGGGGGTGTTACGCACACATCGAGAACGAAAACACACACACAGGCGCGCGTTGTTAAACTTGAACTCCCACAAAGCTACTGTAATTATGGCAACAAGGCTTTTCTTTTGCAGCTAGGAGTGCCTCTCCTCCTCCACCTCCTCCTTCACAACTTCCTTCTTTACTTAGTCGTCCGGCAGCAACAGTAGCTCTATTACATACACATTCACACACTCACGCACAGTCTTTGTATAGTTTTGACAAGATTCTTATATCTTTCTATTTGCACAATTTCATTTTTTATTGCAATGCCTTAATTCTTGGCTATTATAGATGCACCAGATAATTTTCCGCACATAGCCAGTTTTCCACCCAATTTGCTTTTGTGTTCACACTCACGGTTGCCACACTTGGCGTTTGTGCGCCAAAATTAGTGTGTTATTTATGTGTGGGCGCAATGATATATTTTTTAAATTGGCCCTTTACGACGGGGAATTGGCTAAGCTAAAAAGGGGTTTGAGTTACAGTCTAATGCCTGGAATAGTATATTTCAGATTTATATGTGCAGGCTCGCTTGGAGTCATTATTTGGCTAATCAGTTTCGCGGTTAAATTCAAAAATTTTGTTTGGTGCAAATTGTTTTGTTTACCTTTTTCTGGCGCGAACAACAACAAATCCTCATCCAAATCGTAACATTTTTGATAAACGAGAGCATCTCTTTTTTTAGATTTTAATCTATATTGATGATACATTGTTTAAGTAATCCTTTTAATATATGAATTGGTTTGTTATTCTCGACATTGGCCTTTTTTTAATTCATTGGGCGCAATTGAATTACAAAGTAGAAACGGTACCTGTTACTTGTCACAAGTAACGAGTATCAGCTTCAATGAAGTGCAGATTAGTGATATTTTTATAATTGGAAATTTAATGTATATTAGCGAACAAATACAAAATTAAAATATAAGCTATAAATTAAAATATAAGCTATATATATATGTAATTTTGGTTGAAACAACTGCTTCTTCGACATTACAAAAGCTTGGTAGAAGTAAATTCGTGTAAAATATAAATTCTGAATTCGATAACAAAAAAAAAAACACCAGAGTCATCGAAATAAAAGTCTCAAATTATCGAATGCAGGCAATTGTTTACTAATTTTTTTACATATAGATTTTAAGTAATGTGGGCGCCAAACAACGAAGAAAACTATTTTTCTAGCATGGAATATACAAAAAATGTGGTAAATATTATGCCCAGCGTGGAAATGATGGTTACCTTTAGTGGTGACAGAGAAGGTGTGCGTTCTAAAAAAGCTTGTTTACTGTACGCCGAAAAAATAGACTTCAAGGAGTTGATTGTAAGTTGAGCGTCATAATTAAAAGACATTATTTAATAAATTCAATTTAATTCTTTGAATAGCAACTTCGATTGGCAGAAAAGTGTGATCAGCGGCGCATGTACATAACCACCGTAGACAGTAGATCGTTTCACGAACTGAAACAGGATCAGTCGCTCAATGTCACCTTCAGCGGCTTCATGGAGAATGTGGTGCGTATGTTAAAGGACTGCCGGGCTGGCAAGCTCGAACTGTACCTGTCTGCCAAGGAACCCTTTACTGGTAACGACACAGTCAATACCAGTCACGAATACAATCTGCAATTTGTGGAAATTCGGGCATTCAAGAATCTTGTACATCTGTGCCTGCCCAGCCGTTCTGCTCCACTTAACACGGTACTGTTCTATATCAACTCCATGCTGGACGCGGCACATAAAAAAGCGTATTTACTAGAGCAGAATGCACAACAGATGCAGATGGAGTTGAGATCGCAGTCGGCGCATATTGAACAATTGGGCGTGGACAATGGGAAGTTACGAGAGGCGCTAGCGGAGAACACACGCAACTTAAGCGAGAAGCATTCGCTAGAGCTCCAAGAGATGCGGAATAAAATGCAAAATGTAAATGAGCAACGTAGCACTGAACTGGAGCGCAGTCGGCGCACAATTGCAGGACTTCAATCACAATTGGAACGAGCAACGCTTGATAAGGCAGATCTCAAAACAATTCAGGAGCAAACCGAGAAACGTAATCAGAACCTCAACGAGGAGCTTAACTGTTGTAAGTCTCGCATTGCCACCTTGAAAGAACAGAACGAGAAGATCAATAGCGAGCTGACTGCAGCGAAAAAACAGGAAAGAAAGCTAGAGTACAAAATAGAAGATCTGAAACAACACACAACTGAGCTACAGGAGCACATACAAAAGGGCAATAAGGAGAAGGTATTTAAACCCTGACATACACTTGCTACAGCTGATATATTCGTTTCCTATTAACAGGTCAGCATTTCGGCTGAATTGGAAGCCGAACGAAAAATTCTTCATACCAAACGCCAAGCTCTGGAAATGGCCTCTGAGGAAATAACTAAAGCAAATCAGATAATAATGAAGCAAAACCAGGAGCTGCAGAATCAAAAGAAAACCATCGCGTGGCGCACCGAAGTAGCGCTGCAGCAGGAGAAAGCAATAAAGGGGAAAGAAAAGATAATTTTAATACGTGAAAATGAACTGCAACTTGCCACAGAAACAATTCAACAGCTCAGAGAAGAAATTCCCAACCGACTGCAGTCAATGCGGAACTTTGCCCAAGGACTTGAACAAAAGTACACAAAAGGTAAATTACACATCAATTGTAGTTAATACAAATACTATACAATACTTCTCCCACAGAGATAAACATTTTAAAGGAGCGTCTTTCAGGTGGCAATAGCGGCAAAGAGAATCGTAATCACAATCGCATATAGCCTATAGATAAATAATGTATTTGTATGATCAATAATTTATATATTTTTTGCTTTAATTAAAGTTTAATTGTCTTCGTCTGAACGATTTGACTCTTGTACATGGGCTGTGGCCACGTTTACGGCCTGGCTAATATCCTCAAACTGATTCATCTTCAGTCGCTCGCGTATCAGCTCTGCAATGGCTTTCTGTGTGCGCCGCTCCAAGCGCTCCAGCTTCTTGCTTACATCGCGTTTTAGATCCCAGTCGGGTTTGCGCGGCGCTAAATTGGTTATGTCTATTTCATCTATGACCATGGGCTCCTGTAATAGATCCAGTTGAGACTTTACAACCGACTCTATATTCCCGGTGGGCTCTTGTGGTAATATTTTCCCGTCTGTGCTCTCATTTTGTGGCTTGTAACTGCGAAAAACCGGCCTGGTGGAATAAAAACAAACAATTTGTAAATGTAAACAAACAATTTGGAATGCCACACTCACTTCGGCAACTTATCAGTGGTTTCTGAGGTGCTGTCGCTTTTGGATTGTGCCTGCTCACGTAGTTTCCTTAGGCGTTCCTTACGCTTCAGGCTTTCCTCTGAAAGTTTTCCTAAATTAGTATTTTCCTGGTCTGCCATCGTTTTAATTTTAAATGAAATAACTACAAATATAAGTGCATGCGCTGCTCGATTAGGGATGCACACTTTTATCGATACGCGAAGGCTGTACTTATGCGATAGCAATATCGTAGATATCGATATGTATAATTCATATTAAATATAGCTAAAAGTGCTTCAAGCAATAAAACGTGTAAAAAGTTGTACTAAGAAAGCATTATATTATTTACATTTATAATTAATTTATATGGTAACTGACTTTAAACGATGCCACTGGCCCGATGTATATCGATTATTATTGAGTTGGATACATAAATACCTTGCTTAACGAGTTGGCAGCACGCTTTCGTGGTTGCCGAGTGAGGGGAAAACAACGCAAATTTTTGCTGTAAAAAGGAAGCAGAAAAACAAAAACATTTAAATAATTTTGCAATTAACACCTTAATAATATTAATCGCCCAGTTGCAACACAAGCGCCCTTTTACCGACAGTCGAAATGAATCCAGACACCGTTATGCAGTTGCGCTAATATATTGTACCAGATGCTACCGAAAATTTTGTTTTGGAGTAACAAAAAGCGCCCCTCGCTGCAGGTAAACTTCTTGATCTATTAAAAACTACAACGAGTATGTATACATTTAATTGTATATGTATTTATAAGTTTGTTGGGCCAATTGCTGCAACGGTGCCTGTCGATTAAAGGAAGACTCGGCTGCCACCACTGTTGTCGCTGTCAACTACGGACAAACGAAAAAAGACAACTAACTGCAGAACACAGAACACAGCAAATCTACAAGTAGATCCACGGAGAGCAGCTGGCTGGCCTCGTTGAGCTCATTGTTCTGAGACTGTGACTGTGACATCGTTTTACGCGTTTGCGCTGCCCGCTCCGTATTGCCCCCTGTGCCCTGTCCATTGCCCGGCAGCTGTAGCTGTAGCTAAAAATGGAGTGGACCAGAGAGAAGACACTGCTGCTGATCAGCGAGTACCGTCAGCGCCGTGGACTGTGGGACATGACTTGCGACGAATATCGCAAGAAGGAAGTCAAACAGAAGCTATTGAATGAAGTTAGCGAGGTACTCGGCGGCAATATACCCATCCCGGAGCTGGAGAAAAAATTTCACACACTGCGCACACAGTATCATCGGGAGATTAGTCGCATGAAACGCAAGGAACCGTACAATTCCAAGTGGTTCGGTTTCAAGAATCTCGTTTTCTTAAGTTCGCCCTATGCGTGCCGCTCCACTAAAGGACGCTTGAAATCGGATCTTCAGTCGTCTGATAACGCGGCAATACAGAAATACGTTTTGGGCGAGGTGACAGGCAGCTCGGGCGACACAAACAATATGAACGAGGAGTACATAATCACGCCAAGAAAGTCACATGCGAGCAGTCGGGCACAAGAGCTGGAGAAGCTAATTGAGGAGACGACCAAAGATGTGGACGATATTGATGAGGATGAGGCGGGCGTAGAGGAGGATGTGGACACAAAGCCCAAACTGAGCAAAGAGCTAAGTGGATCGTATGTGCATATAAATGATGAAGAGCATGAGCCGCTAGAGACGCATCACACACAACAGCATCACCAACATCAACAACAGCAGCAGCAACCGTCAATGCTGGAGCTGCACCATGCGTCAAATGCCGTGGAGTCGGTTAGCTTTCAAGCCAACGAAAGTGGCGAGTTACACTATCAATCTTCATCCACCTCAGCCAATCCCAGTGGAGGGGGAAACACTTCCTCCGTGCACACAGTGGTGCCCACACGCATTATAAAGATACAGCGGAGGGATACGTCTGGCCAAGAGAATGGATACTACGAGGATCAACTGCCTCCGCCGACAAAACGACTCTATTTCGATCCAAACGCCACGCATAGCACCACCATACTCTCCACATCCACCCTTCATGCAGCAGCAACCCAAAATGGTAATGGCCCCGGCAATGTCCTGTCCGCTTCAACTCCTTCCGGCGTAACAGGTGGCACCCTGCGTCTGCCACGCGTTAATACCATAGTCAACACATCAACACTGTCACCTCCCAAACCAGCCAGCTCACCAATACCGCCCGCACCTGCCACCAGCGGAGTCACCAGTCAGCTGCGCGACGAGTTCTCCACATACGGCGAGTACGTGGCCAATGAGATGCGTGCCATCAACAATCGGGAGCTACTTATCGCACTGAAGCACAAGATAAACACGGCCATATTTGAGGCGAATATGGCGGAGCTGCAGAAATGAAATTAAAATCAAATTATTTTACTTGATAACAATATCACTTGGGGTCTGGCTCTAGCGGAATGCGATGAATACTTATGGAGTAGCAGAAGCTTTTGCTAGTGCACGCTGTCCTGAAGGATAAACAAACGTTTTTAGCATCAATTTAGCGTTTAAGCTTCCTCTTTAATTGTCTATAATATAATGATTTTATTACACCCAGTACTTGTAAAGTTAATGTTTTTAATAATACTTATGTGTGTATGTATCGATTTGTTTAAATAAGCCAAATATAAAGTTTAGTAAAATCCAAACATCTTTATTGACTTATCTGTCAGATCAATCAGGTGTAAGCTAGTTATTCTTTTCTAAATTCAAAAATGATGACCAATCCCATTTGCGAAGTATTTACGAATATACCATATAAATTTGACATCGACAAGCTTGCTGCCGAGTTCGCGCCAACCGCTAAGGTAGAGGATGTGGAGGAGTCGAAGAGTCCTCGGGATTTCTTAAACGTGCCCGATAAGAACTGGGTGGTTTTGCCCATGTTCAAGTATCATTTGGACCACTTGAAGCCGTTTATGTCGACTCGAACCAATAAATATATGCGTAGGCGATATAGAAGTTTTCTAGACGATGTGCCAGAGTGTTATCCGAACATCGTGTTATTTGGCTCAAATGTTAATACGTAATAGGTTTCTTTATTTAATATTTCCTTTTATTACTAATATCCTTTTTTAGGCAACCGAAACCAAGAAGGAAATCACTGAATGGTCAATTTTATGGCGTCGACTTTAAACTGGCACCTGTACCCGTTTCCGTAGATCCTCGCTGTTCAGGGAAAAAAGCAGGCAAATCGAAATCACATAATTAAAAAGTAATTAAAAACAAAAATTGCCGCCTTTCACTTGAATTTCTTAAAATTGTTGGTTCGACTTTCATTTAAATTTCCCTCCACCCAAATTAGACTTATCGGTCCATATTATTATCGAATGGAAACGACTGCTTATAATCGATAAGAGGGCAGCACTGCCAAAGTAAATTGGGGCATTGAGGCAACACTGGTCGATCAATTGGGGACGAAAAATGTTTACAAAATGTATTAATTGTTGTTTTTCAATAATTATTTATGTACTATTCGCATGCCTTTTGGTCGAAAATTGTGGTATGTATGAAATTGGGTGTGTTTATGTTCATATTCTTCCGTTTAACTCATGTTTTGGCCAACAGTTGCCCTCAAGCGGACGCTGCGCCACTACGAAGTTTTCCACAAAGATGATGTTGTACACAAGATTGTAAAGAGGGGCGCTAAACAAAGCAGCAATCCCTATAACACTATCAAGGAGCTCGAGTTTAAGACTTTGGGCAAGAACTTCCGTGTGATTTTGCATCCACATCGTGATGTGCTCCACAGCAAGTTTCGTGCCTATGCAGTTGATGCTGACGGAAATGAAACGGTGGTGCATTTGGGTAAGCTGGAATATATCAATAAACAAGTATACACATATATTACTTTGCTTTTATTATTGCAGATCATGACAACTTATATACGGGTCGCGTATTTGGCGAACTCGAGTCTTCAGTACGCGCACACATTGAAGATGGCACCCTAACCATGTCCATAGAACTGCCTGATGAAACCTATCATATAGAGCCTTCTTGGCGACATATACCCACAGCCAAAAAACATACAATGGTTGCCTACAAATCTTCCGATGTCATGCTCAATAATAATCTACATGGTGCTGTTCCAAAAACTTGTGGATATATAAAGGAAGGACTCGAGCTGGAGGAGAGCAATGACATTGAGCCCAATCCACGCGAGAAACGTCAAGCGGATCAATACGAGTATACGCCAACAAAGACCCGTTGCCCCCTGCTGCTGGTGGCCGATTATCGTTTCTTTCAGGAAATGGGCGGCGGCAACACAAAGACAACTATTAATTATCTGGTAAAGGAAACTACATAACTTGATCATCATATAGGTTCCTAATACTTTTCCATCTGATTGCAGATCAGTCTCATAGATCGGGTGCATAAAATCTATAATGATACCGTGTGGCAGGATCGTTCCGACCAAGAGGGTTTCAAAGGCATGGGTTTTGTAATCAAGAAGATAGTTGTGCACTCGGAACCGACGCGTCTGCGCGGCGGCGAAGCCCATTATAATATGATACGTGAGAAATGGGATGTGCGCAATCTTCTAGAGGTGAGTTGGCCCTGGCAGTGCTACTATGACTCTATTCAAGCTATTGTATACCTAGCTGTAAATGTAACTGTACTCTTACTCCCACTAACTGCTAATCTATCTACGTCTTTTGCCGCTTTACATGCGATTCATGTAGGTCTTTTCACGGGAATACAGCCATAAAGACTTTTGTTTAGCTCATCTATTCACTGATCTCAAATTTGAAGGCGGCATTTTAGGCTTGGCATACGTTGGTTCTCCACGCCGCAATTCAGTGGGTGGCATATGCACACCAGGTTGCTAGAAAGACTCCAAATTATAATATCATTTGGCTTATCTTTGCGTTTTCTCAGTTGATTTTTATGTGGCTACTTCTTTGGTTTTATATTGATTTCCATTTCGAAACTCTGCCTAGTCCAACATCTAATATTGTCTTCTCTATATTCCCAGAATATTTCAAAAATGGCTATACGCTTTATCTGAACTCTGGACTCAGTAGTTCGCGCAATCATTACGGTCAGCGTGTGATCACACGAGAGGCGGATCTGGTTACTGCTCATGAGTTTGGACACAACTGGGGCTCCGAGCACGATCCCGACATACCCGAATGCTCACCCAGCGCCTCTCAAGGAGGCAGCTTCTTAATGTACACATATTCTGTGAGCGGTTACGATGTGAATAATAAGGTAAATACATATCTGTCAGCAAACCTGTATCCCATATTAATGTTAACACATTTCTCTGCAGAAATTCTCACCTTGTTCACTGCGCTCCATACGCAAAGTGTTGCAGGCCAAGTCAGGACGCTGCTTTTCTGAGCCGGAGGAATCCTTTTGTGGCAACTTGCGTGTGGAAGGCGATGAGCAATGCGATGCAGGTTTGCTTGGCACTGAGGACAATGATTCGTGCTGCGATAAGAACTGCAAGCTGCGGCGCAATCAGGGTGCCATGTGCAGCGACAAGAATTCCCCGTGTTGCCAGAACTGTCAGTTCATGCCGGTGGGGATGAAGTGTCGGGAGGCACAGTATGCCACCTGTGAGCAGGAGGCACGCTGTACCGGCTCACTTGCCGAATGCCCCAAGTCGCCGGCCATGGCGGATGGTACCACCTGTCAGGAGCGTGGTCAGTGCCGAAACGGGAAGTGTGTACCGTACTGTGAGACGCAGGGATTACAGAGTTGCATGTGCGATATTATAGCGGATGCATGCAAGCGTTGCTGTCGGATGAGCATAAATGAGACTTGTTTCCCGGTGGAACCACCCGATGTACTGCCCGACGGAACACCTTGTATTACCGGATTCTGCAACAAAGTATGTACCAACTTTCCTATAGAATTCATTGATTGTAACGCAACCTTCTTCGTCTATTCCCAGGGAGTTTGTGAGAAAACCATACAGGATGTCGTGGAACGCTTTTGGGACATTATCGAAGAGATAAATGTAGCGAAAACTCTGCGTTTCCTCAAGGATAATATAGTCAGTAAGTAGAGCGAGAGGAACTACATATAAATGCAGTTTAATTGCTTTATTTTGTGTTCTTTCAGTGGCCGTTGTGATGGCCACCGCTGTCTTTTGGATACCCGTCAGCTGCATCATCTCCTATTTCGATCGCAAGAAGCTGCGTCATGAGATGAAGCTCATTGAATGGAGCCAAAAAATAGATCTCATACATCCCAGTGATGATCGACGTCGCGTTATACACATACGGTAAACAGTTGCTTGAAATTTCTCATTACCTTGTTTAGTAATTTGCTTTTTTTTCTTGCAGTGTACCACGCCAAAAGATCTCGGTGGCGCGAGCTTGTAATTAACGGCCATTGTTTTTTATCTTCCGTGAGCATTCTTCTCAAAACTGCCACAATTATTTTATATTAAGTATAACAAATTCAAATATAACAACTAACACATGATAATGAATAAAATTCCCAATAATATAGACCTTAATTAAGGGAGTATTTGCTATTAATTATTAACCAGTTGTTAATATGTAGAGAAGCGAGGGAATGTCTTCACGTCGACTGCATGCAACATCTGCGTCCTCTATTGACTTTCTCACCTTTAAACAAACTTAATCCCAGTCTTAAGGGAACCGGCAGCAATCCTATATGTACTCTTTTATGGCTTCGCAGTTGCTGTTCTCACTCGAATTAGTCTGGTTTATAGATCTTAAGTTCTATTTATCGATGTTATAATGGTAAGCTACTCTGTGTTCGTGATGAGATCTGCATTTTCCACCTCAACATAGCTAGTGTTAGTGATTGATTGAACTGTGTAGTATTCGTTTTCTTTTTTTTTATTCATATTTTACCAAAAATATGTTCTTTGTTTCAGAGTTCTGTCCGTATTGTTAACATTTATGATTGAAGTTTTTTGTTTTATTTTATTTGATTAGCTTACTGATAGTAGAGGAAGGTTATTGTTATTACTTCTTTTTATTGCTCTTTCCGTTTGTCTGCGGCGAAACTGCTTCATCGAGTTCCAGCTCACTGTCATCCTCTTCGTCCGAATACTCCTCATACATTTGGGCATCATCATATTCGCCGAGGTTCATTTCCGCCTAATGAAATAAAAGAATCGATTATCATATGGGAATAAAGGGAATTTGAAGATGAGCAATTACCTTGCCGCAGACATAGACTGGCCCCGTGCCCTGGACAAGCTTGAATGTGACTGATCCATTGGGGAATTCAACATTTGGTCGCAGGCTGCGAGTTTCGCCAACCTTCAAAACTGCAATGGGAATTTTAACTGTCTTCTTCTCGCCGTCATCGACAACATTCGTCTCCGCCTGTAAAATGGCACAAGTGAGAGTCATTGTTAAAGTCATATCAAATTATTTGACGACCTATGAACCCTATACCCTTTTCTATTAGGCCACCATTCTACACATTTCAAGCATATATAGTATTGTTCGTAAGGTAATACCTGAACTACATTGAATTCGCCTGTTTTTGCGTCGCATCCCAGGGAAATTTGTTTAATGATTAGTTTATGCGAGTGCACTATATACTCTTCTGGAATCTCGGGAACATCAAACTGTGCAATGGGCTCTTTTTCGCTCAGCGTAACACCTGGAAAGGGTATAGAAAAGTTGTTACTACTACAAATGCCGGTGGTGACGCCGAAGAAAGAAAACACCTGAAGTAGGCTTCGCTAAGCGGATACACAATATATTTACGTATGCTTACCATAAAACGATTCCGACTCCATTTGTAAGCTGCAAGTAATGCTTTTGTACAGTCAATCAAGAGTTAACGAATAGTCGTACTTTTTTCACACGTGCCGATGGCTGAAGAGAACAAAATGCGGTTGAATAGTGCTGACAAAACGACTTTGTCAATATCGATGCTTGAAAATTGGCTCCAATATCGATAATTATTTGCAAAATTGCTCACGGTGGCCACTAGAAAATTTTAAATTGCACCAAAAATGAATGAAAGCAAAATCAATTCAAACCAAAAAACACCACATTTAGCTCAATTGTTTGATGTGGCAACTGTGATGAGCTTGCCGTACATCGCGATATTCACAATCGATTGTTGAAAATTGATTTTGTTGCAACTTAAGCAGCTAATTATTTAAATAATTTCAGTGGCAATATTAAAGAATATTGCTAAACGTATTTGATGTCAATTATAGGAATAGTAACAACTACAATTGCCATATCTGTATATATGTGTATATGTTGCCATATCTGTAAGCGATAGTTTTCTATTGACTGCTACTGGTGTCACCACTAGTGTGTGTGCATCCCTGGACTTCAGCTACCATTTTGCGAAAGTTTTTGCTCAACACGTGCTCGTCGTTTGATTTCTAAAGTTAAAAACTGAGTAAATAATTAACATGGCAGAGGAATCATTCTATGGTAAGTAACTGTCTAACAATATGACATTAGCTACACGAAAGGAGTGCTAACATTGTAAATAATTACAATGGGCAGCTGCGTACGTTGCCGGCTGCCGGCATTTCTATTCAAGGTTGCCATTGTGTGCACACACGCATGTGTGTGTGTGGGTGCAAGTGTATATCTTTTTTAAATAACTATGTAGTAACAAAAATACGTTTAATTTCGCAGGCGTTACCCTGACCGGTGAGAATAGCAGTGTCACCTGGGACATGGTCGACGAGGATTATACACGCGGGCAAAAGTTGGTTATCAAACAAGTATTGCTGGGCGCCGAGGCAAAGGAGAATGAGTTCAACGTGGTTGAGGTGAGTGCGACAATTAATCTATGGGTGTGCGTGTGTGTGTGTGTACTATGCCCGACTCTCATTGTTGCCAGGGAATGGACCGGTTTGTACGCAGAACATTGTGTTGGGTTAGGGTAATTTCATTTTGTCTGTATCTGCATTCTGTGCGCGCCCCCGTGTCTGCTCATCTTTCTTCTTTTTTTTACATATAGTCTATGACGTCACAAATGCACGATAAGCTCAGTAGAGATAGAGTTGCTTTTACTTGAGAGGTTTTTTTGAATTTCATATGCACATATGTATATTTTTTTTACTTTTTTACTAACTGCAGACTGTACAAAACGAAAAGCGATGGCATATTTTTCTTTTATTGACTTAAGTCTCACGCTATTTGAGAAACGCGTCTGCTGTTGTTATTGCTGTCGCCATTTGTATCTGCTATGCTGTCGATTAATTCCGTGAAGCTCTTTGTGAACTTGAACATGCTGCGTGACTTCTTCTGCATGCGACACACGACGCCAGCTGCCGCCAAGTGCCAATTCCAGCAGATGAGATCGCAGTGTAACAGCTCGAGATCTTCGCGCAGTGAGACCAAGTTCTAATAGAGACGACAATCACACTCAAATGAGATAGGGATTCATATCAAGAGAGAACGATTACTCACCATCGCCACTGTGGCGTCAATTGAGCTAATCTCGGCGCCTTTAATGACCACCAGTGTGACGGCGCCCAGCTGCTCCGTCACGTGAGCCACAATTGTTGTTTTCAAGTACTCGGCAGCCGTGTAATCCAGATTGCCCTTCAGCTCGGCCAGGCACAGTTGGAGGCCAGCGTGCTGAGGGAACAAGACTCAATTGATACTTGAACAATACTTCGAATCACTACTCACCTTTTGTGTCTCTAGTCGGAACGGCGGCGTCATGCTCTTCTGCAGTATGAAGAGAGCATTGACCACAATGCCCACCAACATGCCGTATTCCAGGGACCAGAACAAACAGCTCAGTGCGGTGGCCAAGAAGGGCAGCATATCACGCTCTAAACGGAAATTATAATGATTACATATTACATATATTTACCAAGCACACTCCTACTTACTCTTGGCACGCCAGATCTCGGCAATCTTGTCATACTCGACCATGAATATCATGGCCGCGATGATGATGGCCGCCAGCGTTGCCTTGGGTATGTAGGCAAAGGTGGGCGTTAGAAAGGCCAGGGTCATGATTATAAGTATCCCAGTGAAGGCGCCGCCCAGTGGTGTCTGCACTCCGCTCGCATTGTTTACGGCGGATCGTGCAAAGGAGCCAGTGACGGGCATTGAGGAGAAAAAGCTGCTGAAAATATTACAGAATCCCAGCGCGATCATCTCCTGGGAGGCATTCACTATCTTGCCCTTGGCTGTAATTGAATATAGTTAAATTTGATTTAAACTGCAATTAGTTTACATACAAAACGCCTTGGCAATAGCCACACACTCCAGTATGCTCAGCAGTGGTATAGATGCCAGGGCACCACCCAAATGCGACGCCATCTGGCCGAAATTCATGGGCTCCCCCAACTCGTCTTCCGTGTGAAATGGCGGCGGTCGAAAAGGCGGCAAACCGGCAGTGATGTCGCCGCTGATACGAAAGGGCATCTCCTCGGAGTGGAGACTCAGCAGATAACACAGCAAGACACCAATAAACACGGCCAGCACATTGCGACAGAGTGACAGGTATCTGATTAGCTGGCGCATGCCGCAGTTTAGGTCCTTGAGTTGCTGTTTAGAGAGGGGAGAGAAGGTGGAAGTTGGCCAAATTCGTTTTATTGTTGTTTGCTTTACTTGGGGAAAATACTTAATCAAATGAAAATATTTTCGTCTGTTGAGCTGTTGTGACTGTCGTAAATAGTTTCGTTTAACAGTTTCGCGCCTTTATTCAAATATTTCGTTCGCTTCTACAACCGAAGCAACTGGCTTTGTTTACCTTTGCTGGCACAAGCAACAACAAATCATTCGGCTCACAAACATGCATGAGTTGCAATCAAACCAAGCCTCTCAAACCCGTTCGCGATTTCACCGCGCTTCTCAAACCCAACTGTGGTTGCACCGCGACTCTCAAACCTGTTTACATCGAGCATATTTACATTTTGCAGCCAACTTCATGGTGCTGTTAACATTAACAGAATGCGCAACAATTGAAAATATATTCTTCTGTTGAGCTGTTGTGACTGGCGTAAATAGTTTGGTTTATCAGTTTCGCGCCTTTATTCAAATATTTGGTTCGGTCTACGACCAATGTAACGCTTTATTTACCAACAACAAATCATTCGACTCACGAACATGCATGAGTCGCGATCAAACCAAGCCTCTCAAACCCGTTCGTGATTGCGCCACGGCTATCAAACCTGTTTGCAATCGAGCAAATCTACATCAGCCAACTTCATGGCCCTGTTAACATTAACAGAATGCGCCCAAGGAGCAAATTCAAATGCAAATTTATATTATAGAATTTACATTTTGCAGCCAACTTCATGGCCCTGTTAACATTAACAGAATGCGCACAAGGCGCAAATTCAAATGCAAATTTATATTATACAACAAGCTGTTAGGACGATTGTTAAGACGATAACAAAAAAAAAAACGTTTTTTTAAGCAATTTAAAATTAAATATCGAGTTGAATTTGAATATTTCCATTAATCACTATAGTAGTTCATAAAATAATAATAATCAAAATCACTTACCCGCATCAACAACAACATAATCAACGTACAGAAACCCAAAATGGCATCGTTGCGTCGTGTCTCCTGTATGTGACTGAATAGGTTGATCCATGACTTGAGGAACTCATTCGAGTCGCTCTGTATGCCAAAGAGATTGTTGATCTGACCACTGCCCACAGTTAGGGCTGCGGCCAGAGTGAATCCAGTGGTTACTGGCATCGAAATGAAGCGTATTAGAACGCCCAGGTTTAGCAATCCCAGCAGGAGTATAAGGCAGCCCGATAAAAAGCAGAGGAGAACAGCGAAATCTGGATTGCCTTGGACGTGGGGGTTAACCATCATGGAGATGATGGCAGTGGGACCTAGACACAGGTGTAATACATGTACATATTATAAAGTGTTTAGAGTAATCTCTTACAAGTTTGTGGCACTCACCCACTGTAATGTCCTTGCAGGTGCCAAAGAATATGTAGGTAAAGCTGCCCATAAAGGCCGAATATAAGCCATAAACCGGTGGCAAACCGGCAATCGTACCGTAGGCTATACCTTGTGCCACAGCTGTGAGTCCAACGGTCAGTCCAGCCACCAGATCATCCAGTAGATACCTCGGTCTATACCTTGGTAACCACTCGGAAATGGGCAAAAGTCGCTTCACACTTTGGCAACTACAACAACTCCTGGCCTTAGCGCCCATAGCGCCACATACATTGGGCAAACGTTCGCGATAAAGCTCATCTGAAAGGCGGAGACAACGCGGAAAGTTACTCGACATTGATTGAGAGTATTGAGTACACGATTCGACATGCGATTGGCATCTTATCTGTTTTGTATAGAACCTACATATGTTTATGGCTTTACACATTTCAATCATTGGCTCCCATACTTAATCTCAAGTGGCATAACTAAATTGCTTTCCAAGTCTCGTGATACCCTGATATACTGCCCCACAACAAATGAAAAGATCTCAATGAAAGATTTTCGATCTTCAAATCCGCTTCGGAAATTTCCATAGTTAGCCGGTATGACTAAGGCTTATCACGAGAGTGAAACCAATGTGGAATAGCAGATATATAAAGTGTGGGTCGAGATACTTTTAGAGGATTTAGCAGAAGAGAATTGATATATTACTGAACAGTGAACATGGAATCTAATTGGCTATCCTAATAAGTATTAGTGAATGTTGTCATAGGCAGAAGAAGGTGTGGGAGTTTGATGTCTATATGTCCGTTTGAAGAAGCGATATGATCTCGGTAACTGAAGAAACTAAATCTAGGATCTGAGTAGATACATGGTATACAGTTAAGTTTACTCTAAACTTTGGATGACTTCTCCCACTTTACTATAAAAAAAAGGATATATAGCACAACTGTAATTTACTCTTTTGTTTATTTCTATTAAATTATTATCTTATCATTAATCATTTTCCCCTTAGAAACCTTGTGCTTTATTTTTAGAAAGTTGTCTATGGTTTTTTGAACCAAACACAGTGTAGATTCCCTGTTTACATTGCGAGTACACTTGAAAAGATTGCGAGGCACTTGGGTGGGGGATGGGAAGGCTCAAACGTACCGTCATAGTTGCACATATTTGTGAATTGTATTAATTATAGTTAACTGTAAGTACTTGGCAGTGAACTAAGAAATCAACTCGAACGCTAATTGATAGGTTTATATTATTTCTTTTTTACTAAAGTTAACGTTAACTTGTTGAATGTAGCACGCGCTTTGGCACTCTGCAAAAAACGGACAACAAAATCGCAAATTGAGAAATTGAGCGTAAATCTTCCGGCTTTATATTAAGTTGATGTTGTCTCTGCGACTGCAGCACGACGAATGGCCGACAAATGATTCAGTAAGTGCCGTTAATAGGTCTGGCTGGCTGGCTGTCTGTCTGCCCGGGTTGGCTTTACCGTAAACCGTTGCGCTGCGCTCTGATTTATTTGTTTGTATAAAGATATCGGCTGGAGAGACCCTCCCACTCTTATAATGGGCCTTCTCTCAGCTCTGATTGCGCGTAAACACTCGAGTCTTATACGAAACGCGGCATAAAGACGGGAATTTTAGATTATGCTTGATTCATTTTAAGATTATCATTAATTAATGTAATATATAACAAAGGTTCCAGCATAGCTTTTTCGTAACGAAACTTATAGCTCAGCGGTGAATACGCTCTTACCCATGTTCCCATTGCTCTTATATATATATATCTATATATGTATCTATCTGTATTATCATTTACCAAAATTATGCTTTGTTTCCTTTGACTGTCTTCCATAATAACTCACCTTTTTCCTTCCGTTTCTCTACAGGTGACCACACTGAAAGACTCTGTGCAGATACCCATTGCCGTGCTGAAGGCCGGCGAGACACGGGCTGTGAATCCAGATGTTGAGTTCTACGAATCGAAGGTCACATTCAAGCTGATCAAGGGCAGTGGTCCGGTTTATATTCACGGGCAGAATATTAAGGACGATGTGGAGGTTGTCGATATGGAGGAGGAGGACGAGGAAGATGAGGGCGAAGATGAGGAGGTGGAGCATCCAAAGAAGCGGGCCAAAATTGAGCAGAATGCCGATGGTAAAAATGCCAAGAATCAGAAGAAGAAGTAAAGCTGCAGTGGCAACTGATACACAACGATCTAACACTCTAAGCTATATCTGTAGAATTAAAGAAACAATGTTTTTAGGCCCTATAAAGAATGAGATACAATTACAATACAATTACATATACTATAACATACAAGAACACCTACATACATACGATGATGTACTACTTGCTGAGCATACGTTTAGTTCCTCTTCTCTCAGCTCCTTAATAAGCATACTAAACAAATCAATTACATTCAAGGATGCACAATGCATGAATAATTCGTAATCTTAGGCAATAAGCCAGCTACACTTGAGCAATTCAATTGTATCCAAATCCCTTTCAAGCATGCAGATCCTAGCCTGGCTTAGTCAGATCAAGATTGGAGCACACACAATTGTATATACATATAAGTACTTACGATGCAACTTTGTAAACAATCAATTTTATGAACAAGCCACATCCTATATGCACTACCTAAAAGCTCCTCCGACAGGTACTCTGTACTCTGTTCCATATATGTAATAGGAATGAAAACAAATAAAGAAAAAACACATTTTCACCGGTATACAACAGATCATTTTCACTACTAGTATTATATTTTTGAAATGCCAACAATAAAACATACGTTTCCCAGAAGTTATCAAGTCTGTTTTATACATTTGTGGGAATAAGGTTCGTATAAGGGCAAAAGTTATGTATAGTCGATGGAGTGGAGATTCGTCTCTGTTATGGGATCTGTTTTTATGAACCTAAGTGGTCCACTGACCATATGTCTAGATGCTAAGTAGGTAACATCATGTTATTGTTTTTGGTCTTTACCAACACTGGACTACAGTAGAACACGATGCCACTCCTTATCCTATTTATACGATGTTTAATGCTTAATGCCTTCGCTTAATGCTTAATGAAACTTCACTTCAGAATGCGCAACACTAATCTACAGAAGAATTCGTCTAATTCAGTCAGACCGACCTTCCGTCGACTTCGCAGAATTGAAGATCTTAGCAGGCTTAAAGACGAAGCTGTGCTAGAATGGAACTGAAACTATGTATACTTCAGCATTCTTTGGGAATCCATGCATTATTTTTGAATGAAAATTAATGAATGTAGCGGAATCCGATAATCCTCTCTTCGCAGAATTGAAGATCTTAGCAGGCTTAAAGACGAAGCTGTGCTAGAATGGAACTGAAACTATGTATACTTCAGCATTCTTTGGGAATCCATGCATTATTTTTGAATGAAAATTAATGAATGTAGCGGAATACGATAATCCTCTCTTAATACAAACCAAATACTTAGCTACAGATTATGTTTCATTCCGATTGTAGCTCGTTTAGTCTGGGAAATAATTAATGTAATACTCTTGCTTATAGTTTCTTATTTTGATTAATTTAAAAACTCTTTTAATTTATAAATCTTTATTTAATATTATTTCTAAATTTGGATATTTCTATAATTTGTTGATACGTGAAGCAGTTGGAGAATATAAAGAACTATATACGTATTTTCTACAATTTTGAAAACAATTGTAATCGCTGAACAGAACCAAATTCTACTGAAAATTTAGATAGTTTCTCGCCTTAATTGCTGGGATGTATTAATTAACTGCTCTCTAGTCGCACGAGGGCATTACTTTGATGCGGTCAAAGGCCTCCTTCTCGAGGGTCTCGCGGTGCTTGGGATCGGCAATCTTGATCAGCTCGTACATGCGTTGACGTACGTTCTTGCCGAACAAGGAGGCAATACCGTGTTCCGTGACTACGTAGTGTACATGGGCACGTGAAGTGACAACTCCAGCGCCTGGAAGATGGTACAGAGAATAGGAAATATCAGTTGGATATTGTATATAGCGTATATAGTATGCTATGCTACTTACCAGGCTTCAGTATAGGCACTATTTTACTCTCACCCCTAGCGGTGGTTGAGGGCATGGCAATAATGGGCACACCCTTGCCATCGAGACCCTCGGCAGCGCCGCGAATAAAGTCCACTTGACCGCCAAAGCCCGAATAGAAACGCGTGCCAATGGAGTCGGAGCACACCTGACCAGTCAAATCGACCTCAATGCAACTGTTGATGGCCGTCATGCGGGGCTGTTGCTTCACAATGCTCGTATTGTTGACATACTCGATGGACAGCATTTCTACAAAAAACAGAAAGTTTGTTTATTTGACATATTCACTACAGTGGGTGGTGGGGTTCATATGACACTGTTGACATAGTCAGTCAATTGGTACCACAAAGATATGTATTGGAAAAATGCAATATGATATGCGTTATGGTCAAGCAAATATGCCGAAAAGTGTGTCAGACTGTGCCATACTATAAGAGAGTATGGCTCATACGATGCTCAGACATACACACATATATGTATGACGGCATATGCTATATGATATAATCTATATATGATAGAATCTCTTAATCTCCTGGCAGACCAGGTCATATGAAGAGTTTGATGCAATATTATATACGATATGGTCAAGCCAATATGACGAAACGTGTGTCAGACTGTGCCATACTATAGAAGAGTTTGATTTATATGATGGTCAGACATACACACATATATGTATGACGGCATATACTTTAAGATATAATCTATATATGATATAATCTCTCAATCTCCTGTCAGACCAGGTCATATGAAGCGTTTGATGACTCTTGATATGACACAGTCTCCATGGAGAACTATCATATGATCTGACAAAAGTATTCCTCCTATCTATAATAGGTATACATCGTATAACTAACCTATGAATGGATTGTTATTGACGAAATCATACAGAGGCTGATCGCCGATCAGGAAGGAGCCCACAATGCGTCCCTTGTGCATGGTCTTGCGGCTGTTGGTGATGCAACCCTTTTTGGCGAGGGCAACCACACCGTTGGCAAACATCTCGGAGTGAATACCCAGATCCTTGTGATTGTGCAGGGCGTTGAGAACAGCATCGGGAATGCTACCGATGCCCATCTGGAGTGTGGCACCATCGTGCACCAGGTTCTCGGCAATCAGCTGGCCAATCTTCTTCTCAACCGCTGAAATCTCGCCAGTGCCATGCTGTGGCAGAGGTGTATCCACCTCAACGGCGAAGTCAAAGTGCGATTTATGTATGATGGCATCGCCAAAGGTGCGCGGCATCTTGGGATTGATTTGAGCTGCGGATGAGGAGTAATATGCATTAGAAATATGTAAAATTAAAATGTTCTTTTCTCTTACCAACAATCTTCTTGGAGTTGAGTAAGGCGGCGCGGACACAATCGACGCTGGTGCCCAGAGAGCAGAAACCATGAACATCTGGTGGTGAGACATGAATCAATGCCACATCGGGTTGCACAATCTTCTTGTAGAACAACTGTGGAATCTCGTGCAGAAATATGGGCATATTGTCGCCACGACCCTCGGCCACCGCCTTGCGCACATTGCCGCCCATGAAGAACGAGTTCGAGCGGAAGATGTCCTTGTACTCCGGCTTGCAGTACTCGGCGGGTCCTTCCGTGTGCATGTGACAGACGGTGACATCCGACAGCTTATTGCACTTGCCGTGCGCCGACATCGCATTCAGCAGCACAACTGGAGTGGCAGCAGCGCCCTGCGCAAACACTGTGTCGCCTGAAAGAGATGAACAAAAGAGAGTTGAGTGGACATCGAGGAACGAAGAGAAAGTATATTAAAAATAAACATATTAATGAATATATCTTGGTTCTTTTATGAACAAGAGGCTCACCATATCCAAACAAAAGTGAAAGATGAATTGGCTACTGAGTAGCGAACTCTCCCTAACCCCAATCTGAAGGCACTCTGGTCTGAGGTTGATCAATTATCTACTTTGACTAACCTATACTTGGATTCGCGCATCAATCAATCACGCATTGTTTGAGGCTTAGGTTAGGTTAGGATAGGCGGTAGCTGAGGAATAGACCTCAGCTCACTTAGGCTAAAAGAGGCCCATTGTGGTACCGCATGAGCAGATTTGATAATTCCCAACTACTTCGCTTTAAAACCAGCCTGAGGCTTTTATGAACCGTCTCAGATTCCTTAGCTTTATTGGAGCAAGGTCCGTCAGGTCTGTCAGATTGTAGGCTCCCAGGTGAGAAAACCTGGTTCTACATAGGGCAGGACAAGAACAGAGGAGGTGATGGACTGTTTCCTCCTCTTCTTCGTCACGACAGCTTCTGCAAAAGTCGTTGAAAGGGGCCTGTTTGAGGCTTAAGTCCTTACACTTTTTTTTTCGGTTTAATTTTGTTGCCTAGTGTTATAATACAACCCCTGCTCTCCGACCTTTAACCGACAGGGTATAATTTCCATGCCTATTATCAGATCATGATCTTATATATTTCAGAATAAGTTAAATGCGATGCGTATAATTTAAAACAAATTGCATGCAAAGCAGTCGAATGACAAGCCAAATGTTCGCACAGTGAATGGAGACACGTGATATAAAACAAAACACAGCTGTGCAACTCATTATACACTATACTATACTATGTTATACTAAGTATATAAGAGTGTGTGTGTTTATATAAACTAAACTAGCAGTAGAGCGATTTGCAACTAAATCTAATGTTTAATGCATTATGCTAAAGGTAAAAGTTTCTTGAACTGTCGAACATCTGCCTGAGTTGACTGTACGCCATGCGCACAGTGGTACAAACTGAACGCAAATGTGACGAAAATTACTCTTATATACGCATATATGAATACTCAAGTTAAAATGACATTTATAAATTATGCATAATTTAAAATAGCATAAAATTTAGCATTGCAATTTTGTCGTTCGAAGTGCCCGCAACCCCACTGTGCCAAGCTGCCTCCTACGGAATGCCAATTTCTATTTTTGTTGCAGCCAACGCGATGCACTGGCGTCAATTTTGTTTTTTTTTTTTACTATTTCTCAACTTTTGGCATAACGTATATATATGTACATTGTATACACAGGGGTATATTGGCGTACTTAATATCCTAGTCTACTACATTGTCAGCTCATCGATAAGATTAGCTGTGAGCGCTAATCAGTATGTCATTAAACTCATCAATTTGATTGAGTATCATAACCCCTCAATAGGGCGAATAAACGTTATCAAAATGTTATTTATTGCGTTTACATGTTGTTGACATGTTAATCAACAGCAACAACAGTATTAACAGAATTGCATCTGTTCTGCTGTTAACTTAACAGGGATGCTGCTTTGAGTTGCGTCAAACCGTTCAGAATAAGAACGAGTAAAGTCTCTGATTATAGAAAAAATATAAAGCGAAAGAAGTAGGGATGTAAAACTTATCGATAATGTCGATATTTAATATGTATCACAAGCTAGAAGAACGAACGAACAAAATGACTGCTGAAAGATGAGAACGATTCGCACGAATGAAACGATGGAACTAGTTCCTTGAACTGAACTATCAACTCTGCTAAGCCGAGCTATGTTAAGTTAACATGATATTACGGTTATCCCATATTTATCAGGTAAAAATTGTATATAAGTATGCAAACATACACACATATACACTGCCAAAGATAAGTATGTCTGACTCGGCATGTTATCTGCCAAAACGTGCCGAAAAAAGCCGAATACAAAAACAAAACAAAAACTTTCCAACGGACCATATGACGTAGTGGTTATAGTACAGCGCGTGTTTCAGAATCTGGCTAAAATTAGACATGGCTAAGACTACAACTACAAAAACACTTCCGTTCTATGCAGATGAGAAGCTCTCAAAGTGCGAGCAGACTTAGGAAAACATAAGTAAAGCATAACAACATATGTATATACATAAGTATAAATATATATTTTGCATACATATTCACTTTTATGGTTTTATTTTTGTTGCTTTGTGGGCGTGATATAGCTACATTCGCTTGATTAGCCACATATCAAAGTTTATACACAATATTTCTCGTTCTTGCGCAACTTGTCAATTGAAATTAATTAAATCAGTGCTGTATTAGCACCAACAATTTAGCATGTTCCAACTCTGTTATTCTCAATGTTATCACAATAACACTGTTTACTCTTGAGGAGCACATAAAATGTTAGTACAGTACACCTAGGA
This sequence comes from Liodrosophila aerea, assembly GCA_035045005.1. NCBI lineage: Eukaryota > Metazoa > Arthropoda > Insecta > Diptera > Drosophilidae > Liodrosophila > Liodrosophila aerea. The sequence goes on along the minus strand of JAWNNL010000782.1, from coordinate 258,465 downwards.
TTATTGCATAATTTGCTCGCATTATTAATGTATATATGTACAACTTTGTTTCTACATTTATATTATGTAGATAATTTGTGCCCTTATCAGCACCACAGCTGTCCACGAGTCAGCACAGACCTGTTTGTCTGCTGTTCCTCACTGTAAGAGTGTGCGTGTGTGTGTGTGATCCACTAAGCTGAGCTTCAGAGTACAGAGTACAAAGTACAATACATACATACAAACATACATATGCCATGGCATACGCATTTCTGTTATCATGCAACATTATGACAGTTATGACAGCTGCTTTGCTTATGCCAATGGCGTATTAATTATTATTATTATTAATAGCAACTAACTTGTTTATTTTCTATTTAAAAACAAAAGCTGAAACTTGTCATAATTCATTTGAATAGTAGAACTCAAGTCGAGTTAATTGAAACTCATTCTGTTATATAATCTGTAGAGCAGTTGTTTGTATAACAGTTCTAGCTCTTATGCTCTGTCGTGCATGTGTGTGTGTTTATATACGTGGGTCATATGTACATACATACATATATGCAAAGGCTCGTATGCATTTGATAAGCTGATTGATAATCAATTTGTGAGCCTAATCACGGTCAATTGTTTGTTAGCTGCGCCCTGTTATACAAAGTACACAAACGTCACTCACACACACACACACAGACACTCAATGGCCTGACTTCTACCCTCCACCTACCCCTAACCTAAGCACATTTTCATTCTATTTTCCGGAGCAGCCGGCGTCGTGGCAAAGGGAGGTCGAGCATTGAGGGCAAACAGGCAAAAATTACATAACCGATTGAAAAATTAAAAGCAAAACAAAAATGCAACACCCACGCACTCACACACACACACACACACTAGCACACAAAGAATAGTTCTGGAATATAGAATCTAATTGGAATATTTGCTCACCCGATTTGATGCATTGCACAGCCTCTTCGACAGACACAATTGGCGGCTCACGGTCAATGGGATGGGACAGCTCATTCACATAGGTAAAGAAAGTGTTGTGGGTGGAGGCGGTGGAGGTGGGCAATGCACTTTTCAGCAGGCTCTTGATCTGCCCCGCACGACGTGTGAGTTGTTTGCTCATGACTGTTATTATTGATACTCTCGATTGGGCACCAAATGAATTTAGCTATTTACGAAAAGGCTTGTTTTCAACTCGGGCTTATGCGGATTGTGTCACGGTCCGTGTGCGTTCACTCCAGCAGCGCGTTTCCAACTAGCCTTAGCGAAAAGCTCACCACGCCACAAAAGCTCTTGCAAGCTCTTTCAATTACCAATCAGCAATCGCGAGAAACATTCTATTCAAATAATACGACTTCTAATTTATTAAACTTCATAACTTGGATAACGGATTAAGTTGACTTGACTTACTTAACAAAACTAATATAACAATATTTGTTTCATTCTTTCATAAATGTTCATCATTTTGTTGGAATTCAGTGCTGAAATTGTAGCATCGCCAACCCCGTTATGCAGCACTGCAACGTTTCGGGGTGACTGGCATAAATTGGCGCGCCTTTTCAAATACTGAGTGAGCGAAGGGAAATTTCAAATTACCCAATAGCAATAGAGTTCGATGGAAACAAGTTATCGCTCATGTGATCGCATATATTTAGCGGTTATTTATTCGATTTTCGTTTTAAATTAATTGAAAATCCTAATATAGATAAAAGCGCCTTGGAGTAACAATTAAAAAATAACAAATATAACGTACATAAATATAATACTAATATATATATATTTAATAATAAAGAATACTTAAGCATAAAGTCTTTATAACAGAAAAGTGAACTATTTACAATGCATAAAATTTTGAAAGGTTTTTCATTACAGTTTTATATGTTTATAAATATTATGACTATGGATATTCCGTGGTACAGTTCAAGTTAATTAGCCATCTGTGTGTTGTAATTAGTATTAAATAGTATCATACATATATATTTCGGCTATGACTATTTGACTAGGTTATGCATGGGTCTTTAATAATATTTTATTTCATTCGGCACAAATTGGGGTTCGTATTATTGTTGAACACTCAGAGTAATGTAGGATTACACGGGATACGCGATTATGATTTTCATGACTATTATAAAGTTGTATATATCCATATGTATAATAATAGGACTGATCTCATTATAATGGGTTCTTGTTCGGTTTTCGGCCTTCAAAGTTTTGGACGGAACCTAAACAATGAAATTATAGTTGAAATGAGTTAACGGCACAATATACAATATCTGACTAGAGTTACTTCGACTACAGTTATAAAAAGAATTGTGCAGCTTTTCCAAATTACACTATGCCACAGAATGAAGCATTTCCTCTTGACTAAAAAAAGGAGTTTCTTAATCGATTTGAGTATAATTTGTTAATGACTTTTGAAGGCATAAGCTATAGTCTATAAAAAAGTTTAAAAAATATAAATTAAATTGAGTTTTAGCCTAGAAGTTTCTTTTCTGCTGAGATTACAAAATTTGCGTTGATTGCGATTTGTTGAGTAGAGAATCTGTCTTTAGTAATAAGAATCTGGCTATATCCGTTAACCGTTACTACTTAAAATGACGCTCACACTCTGTTACTATCTCTTCACTGACTAATGATTAAAAGTAGACTTTAGTTTAGCTTTAAAACTAAATTAGCCCATAGTTTATTTCATTTTTCTCTTTTTGGCTGTTGCTAGTGTTTTCTTTTTTGGTGATTTGCTTTCCCTTCCCTTCTGCCCTTTTGTCACTCCCTTATCTGGTTGGCAAACTCATGTTCAGGCAGAGCTCATGATCTCTGCGATCGCCCCAGCCTCCGTTGCCCTTGCGCAGCTTCGATTTCTTGATCAAACTGGGCACAGTCATCATCAGCGAACGTGGAAACAGTTGATGTGACTTGCGTGCAATACGCAGCACTTGTTGCACCTTCGAAATGACCTGATTCGATTCACAGTTCTTGTTCTTATGATGCACGCCACTGTAAGCAAAGTATATCAAAGTTAATCGAGGGTATGCCTTAGTGTGTGCTCACTGTACTCACCACTCGCCTATGTGGAAGACACGTGGTCCCTTCACAATCATCGCGTGCAGCTTCTTCTGCAGACACTGCTGGGACACGTGCTGCAGCGACCAGTCCCAGTTGTAATCATCGTAGGTGCAAAAGTGTCGGGCACACCGTCTGATGCTCGACCAGGTGGTACGATTGAAGGCGAAGCCCATGTTGTGCTTGCTGCTGATCCAAGGCATTGACTCCACCTACAAGTAGATGATACATTCGTTATGCACAGTGGAAGAAATGCTCTCTCTAAAGGGTATTAACAACATTGAACGTGGGTTCGTATAAAGGGGAATAAAGCATGCTAATTTCAACGGTTTTGAAAACTGATAAACGAGCCAAGATTAAAATTAGCTTATCTTGGATGTGGCTGAAAAATGAAAAGAGTTCTCTTTAGAGAATTTACTTATTGTAGTTAGTGTTGGGTTAAGTTCTTGAAACTTTAGTAAAAAGCAAGGGGAATTTATCTTTAAAAGTGGGAAATATTATAACCCCGTTTGCAATTCCGCCTTTGAGGTTATGTCGCATGAAATAGAATTGCATACTTTTAGGGTGATAAGAAAATTAACCTTTATGCTAGATATATATTATATATTCAGTTGAATTCTTTTAGCATGACAAAAGTATTCAAGTTTAGATGACATAACCTCGAAATCGGAATAACGAACAGAGCAAATAATACAATTTTCATGGAATTTTCATTTGTATAATAAAATAATGTCATGAGTTTGCCAATTTATATGTAAAATTTATATAAATAAAGATCTAAAAGCAAGGGCTGGTCAAGTTCACTGACGATAGTAGAACCATCGCTATACTATATGGCTAACATTTTGGGTCTATTCATTTATATAAAATCTTAGTTGTTCCTGCTAAAGCCAACTATCGTTAATCAATCATCGTTAGCTAGCTATCGTATACCTTGCGATATTCAAAGACGATGCGATGCCTATCGATCTTGTTGGCGCGTATGCGTGCGCGCAACTGTATGTCACATGCGATAGGTGTAAAGAGTGTTATCGGTATCGTTATCGTTATCGTTAGCAAGCCAAACATATGTACAAATCCACACAAAGAGAGAAACATTAAGTACCACATTGAACAATAGAAACAAACACAAGAAGAAGAAGAACAACAACATGCAATTCGCCAAAAGCAAATGGAGAAATGAAGGGGATTGTGGAACTGGGAACATGCGTGCAAGTGATGGAAATAATATGAATAAAAAGTATGTTAATTGTGCGGCTGCTACGATAAATGATGGTTATAGTGCTAATAGTTGAATAGTTAATCTATTTGAATATAGTTATTGACGAGCGGGTGCTACCTTCTGATAGACGGAATATAATGACGGCAGGACATGATAGTTCCATGTTTGTGCACCATTTTTATTATCATTATTATTACTGTTACTGTTACTGTTACTGGATGTGGCTGCAGTGACTGTGCTCATGTGATTGGATCTCTTATTGTTATGGCTGTTATTACTGTTACTTTTTAGGTTCTTGTTCTTTTGATTATGCTTGGAATTATCGGTGTTATCAACGGTATCGCCCACATACACCTTGACATTCTTTAATGAGGTGCTGATGCTTGATGACTGCGATTGTGAGTTTGAATTTCTATTGATATTATTATTATTACTGTTAATATTATTGTTATTATTATTGTTATAATTGTTATTCCTATTCGATCCTAATAGACTGTTTGACGAGATCAGCGAGGAAGCATACGATTTTTTGTTAGTCTGCACGAAGTAGAGAGAACGCAGAAATATATATATGATATGATATAGTTTAAATACGATATGATGTGTGTGGAGAACATGGGATCAATTATCGAAATCAATACATGTATTACAGATTTAACATATATACGAGTATGTATGTACATCAATCTGTACAGCTTGATTAACATTGGTTTATAACATTTTTGCCAGATTGTTCGTTTTGTGTATTAGCGATAGTAGTTATAACAATGTAATCGATAGTCTTATCGATAGTAAAATGTGATGTTTAACTGTGCAGACTATCGACTATTCAATATTCATACCACTTGGGCTACAATCGTTAAAACTATCGATAACATTGTGAAGTTTACCACTTGGGATACAATCGTTAAAACTATCGATAACATATGAAGTTTAGATTAATCGTGTGTTATGTATGTAAGCTTGTATGTATGTACACTAGTATATGGCTATGTGTGTGGACCTAGTATTAACCTAGTGCTGTAAGTGAATGTGGAAACAGTTATTTAGGCGTAAGCGTTGAGATCTTGTTCAAATCATAATGGAACAGAAATGTAAGAGTATTATGCTCTTGTATTTGAAGCAATTATCTGGCCGATTAAAACAGAGAGTTTATTTTTAGTACATATCGATTAGCCAGGCAAAAGCAGCTTGGGTTGGCTGGCATGGGCGGGGCGGACCTTACCTTGCTGTGGTAGGTGTAGTAATTGAAGGTCTTGAGATAGGTGCCCAGCGACAGTATGTTGCACTGTGGGCACAAGTCTTTGGTGCGCTGCTGCATCATGGCCAGCAGATAGAGGAAGTCCTCGGCCACATAGTGATCCTCCTCCAGGAATAAAACGAGACCTGCAAATTGTATATTAGAATTTCCTTTAAAGTGAAGAGTAACTTGTCGTCTAACCAGTGTGAAAGCGTGTAACCTCCAGCTCGTTGAAGACCCGATTGGACTTCCACCACCAATGGTGTTTGGTCTGCGTGAATTTAGCCTCTCGATAGTGTCCATAGAGATCAGGATACATTGCGTTATTACAACGGGTAAGCAGAGCTCTGAAAAGGTAGGTATAAGTTGAGTTGAATGAGGGAAATGTCCACTGTATACTCACTGCTCTTTCTTAATATTCCTAGGGCAGTCATTGGGATCCACGCCGGGGTATTCGTGCGGATGAGTTTGTATGGAATACGGGTAGAATATCTGCAGCACCTTGCAGAAGTCGATCTGCTGCACCAGATCATTGATGTCATCGTCGTAGTAATCATGCGAGAAGACCAGCAACGTCTTCGAAATGTCACGTGCCTGCGCCAGACTGACGATCAAGTGTCGCAGATAGTTAATGCGTGTGTGCACCTGTTAAGGACATTAGAAATGTATCTCATAGATTCATTTGTACTTCATCCCCTTACCTGTACGACAATTATCACAGAATCGTTTTGCAGCGGTCCGAAGGCATCCTCGTTCAGCACCAACTGCATTTCGTTGTATCTGACTATCTGGCGCTTGATCTCCGTTATGTTGGGCGGATGATAGACATCAAAGCTGATTGTAGTGGCCGCTCGATCCATGCCGGAGCCGCTCAGGGCGGTGCTGCTGGTGTTCAAGAGCAGCGCTGTGGGGAAGACACAATGATAACAGATTAAAACGCAATGAATCGGAGGTAGGAACTGCCTAGATCATGTACACTGTAAGAGAGGTTTGAGCTCAACAACTATCATTGGCTTGATATCAATTTGAAAAGGAATAGGTTAGGTTAGGTAAGGCGGTAGCTGAGGAATAGACCTCAGCTCACTTAGGCCAAATGAGGCCCATTGTGGTACCGCATGGGCAGATTTGATAATTCCCAACACTTCGCTTTAGAACCAGTCTGAGGCTTCTATGAACCGTCTCAGATTCCTTAGCTTTATTGGAGCAAGGTCCGTCAGGTCTGTCAGATTGTAGGCTCCTATCTTTATCAGGAATAACTATCTTTTCACTTGATAGTCAATTCAGCATCAATTGGAAATCCTTTCAGTGTACATTGCCTAAGCAGATGCCTAAGTGATGGCACTCACCTCCTGGCGCCGTTGCGCTGTGATTGCGCGAGTGCGGAGTCAGATATTTGTGCAGTGTAGCCGGCACCATGGACATGATGGCATCCACAGAGTCATTGGTCACCGCCTCACTCAGCATTGGGTCGCGGCTGTCCACTAGAGGGCAAATTGATAACGTAATTAGGTGGAGAAGTGATTGCATTAGCATCTACTTACGGTAATTGAAATTGTGATACTGCAACAGGCCAAAGATGCACAGCGCCAGTATGAAGGTGCTGCGCATATAAAAATTGTTGCGTTTGCGTCCCATGGCACCCGTATTGGGCAGGGGTATCAGTACACGGCCTGTGGAGTATAGAACACAACTTGTTTACATCATTTTGATCGGGTAAAGTTTCATTTTCATTCATTGTGATGGAAAAATCTGATTTCGTATGGCATTACCTCTCATTTTTGACATTTTATCAGCGACTTGCTAACAAATGTCTACTGGGATGACTCTTTTATTACGCCATCTGTAAGTAGAGAAGGGAGAATTATTTTAAAAATAACACATTTATTACATAATTTCAACTGCAGCTTGCAGAGATTCGTTTCCGCCTCTGTAGGTGCTAAAATGTAATTGGTTCTGCTTATCAGTGAATGAATGAACTGTCGTGTAACTGGGATGTGTTTTCACTTCTGTTTTGCTAATTAGTAAAGCAAATGTATGTACATGTCTCACGATTTGCATTCTATTGTAATATAACTTTGGTAACTATTTGCTTTAACTAAGTATTCGGAATAACCCTGGAAAATGCATTAACAAGTTCCACATGAAAAAGTAACCGATATAATTTCAACTAGTCTTTGACAATAACTGAATATTTCAATGAAATTTGATAGACTCTGTTTTTCGTAATAACTCTTTTGTCAATGGTCCCAATATAACTCTTTTGTTTTTGGTCCCAAATCACACCAAATAGTACTCTCCGCATCGTACTATAGACAGACGGACAGACAGTTCTAAATATATGGACTCAGTTAGTTCTTATGATCAAGAATATAGGTTAGGTTAGGTTGCGCGGTAGCTGAGGAATAGGCCTCAACTCACTTAGGCCAAAAGAGGCCCATTGTGGTACCGCATGGGCAAAATTTAATAATTTCTAACTACTTCGATTTAATGGAGCAAGGTCCGTCAGGTCTGTCAGATGGTAGGCTCCCAGGTGGGAGAACCTGGTTCTACATAGGGCAGGACAAGAACAGAGGAGGTGATGGACTGTTTCCTCTTCTTCTTCGTACTCTCCGCATCGTACTATGGACAGACAGACGGACAGACAGTTCTGAGTATATGGACTCAGCTGATCAAGAATATATCTATATTTATACATATATGCCAGTGGTACCCAAACTCATACCATCAAATAGTGCGATTGCGTGCCGCCTGTATGTGTGAGAGCATCTACTGTGCGTGATAAAGCAGCGCTGCATAGCAAAACGTACATGTGATAGGAATTGTGAACTGATCTATGTATACTTCGTAGGGTCTAGCATGTTTCCTTCTACCCGTTACACACTCTTTCCAGTTGTACAAACCTACTATACCCTTTTATTCATTTATAAAGCATAGGCTCCAAAAATTGTGGTCTAGTATGAAAGACTATGCTGTTTCTAAAGACGGTAAGTACATTAGTTACAAGTCGTTCTTTAGTATGTGCTTTGTACTACATAATTTACATGATTAACCAAATATAATGTCGTGTAAAACGTGATCAAAGTTTTGAGCCCTAAGATCTTGTTATCTAAGATGAAAAGAAGTTGGGAAATCTGACGTTATCACTCATATATTATATACTCTCCATTGCTCAAACATATACTACTTTGTGGCTTGTCTTTCAACTGCTCTACTCGTCATTTTCGATACTTGACTTGATTTAGATTCACTTGACTTTTGCCTAATAACAATAATCATAAATTGTGCCCCACGTCGAATGGAATCTTTCAAGGCTCGTAAAGCTAAAGCCTAGTTACTTTTCAGTTTCGTTTGGCAACGCAATGCTAATCACAAAAGGCAACGAATAATGCTATATACAGTAAGTATATAGTATATAGTACTCTAGGTACAGTCGTAAATTTGCGCTATTGTAAATGCTTGAGGCAAACGCGAAACGCATATTGCGCATACGACATGTCGGCACTTGAGTTTAAGTAGACTTAGCTACTGCCGCTTGAGGGGATACAGGGTGCACAGAAGAGACTGAGAGTGTGGCAGAGAGTCAAGAGAGAGAGAGAGCGAGATCGTAGAGCCTCTTCGGCCTCCTAGCGACACGTACTGGCTGCGTGCTTTGTCATCTTAGGCCCAGGAAACGTTGAGGTAGGGCGGGAGGGGAATCGCTTGTAATGTGGGCGATCGCGGCCTCGCGTCAATTGGCATAAAAATAGAAAAGATTTAGCGAGTGTGATTTGTTTGATGAAATACTACATGGTTGTATCTCAAGAGAGGCTGACTGACCGCCGTTTGGAATGCAGTTGGTGTCTATAGAATGTCAAGTAAATGGGACAGGAAATAGTTGTATATACAGTGCGTTTCATAATCATAAGACACTTTAGAATTTGTTAAAATAAATTTAATAGGATTCATGCAAAACCGATTGGTAGAGGTTCTTAAAATTGGTAGAATTTTGTAAAATAAAGAAGAATTCAGAAAAATTTTCTATCGGTTTTTATTTAATGGATGGTTTATGATAATGAAAACACTAAAAAGTCGCTTCAAAACGTGCTTTTAGTAAAAAAATGCATTTGAAAAATAATTCAATGAAAAAACGCAAGATTCTAATGGTGAATTCAAAGCTTAGATGTATTCACATTCTATTTGAAAAAAATGTCGGCTTTAGATAGCTTTAATCAGCAGATATAAGATATATATAAGTGTCTTATGATTGTGAAACGCACTGTATATATATGAGAGTGATTAATACTTGCAGTTTATCAGTCGCACTATAGCTAGACTTTAAAGGGGTTACGAATGCTGATCTACTCCACACGCTGACGCTTGTCGAACTGCATAGTTTCTACCGCTTAACTGTATATTTCTCAAACTTAACCTAGATAAATAATACATTCAGTAAACACAGACATAACAGACACAAGTGTGTGTCTTTGTAATTGTGTTATGTGGAAATTCGGTTTGTTTTCTCAGCTGAGACAACAACTATTTAGTCATGGATCTGATCTGTCTTTACTGCGTATCTAATTCTGTCTCTCGCCACAGAATTAGTGTTAATTTACAGTAATTATTGTTATTAGTGCGATAAATCCTGTTTTATGTGCGAACACGTGCAATCGGCATGTCAAAACGGAATGTGGTTCCCTCATCATGGAGAGAAAAGTAATGCGAAACCTCCCACTTCCCCCCATCATTGCTGCCTTCTTATCAAACTCAGGGGAGACATCAATTCCGGAGCAATAAAACTGCATTAATCATAAAAATAAACTGTAATTGATTGTGGCTCCTAAGCGAAACGCCCCTCGATGCCATGGCAACATGGACATGGACAGACGTCAAGAGTCTCACTACGAAGTTCGCATTTGGTTCGGCTTTTCATGCCATTCATTAGTGAAATCAATGAAATTTCCATAAATAGCAGAGTTACAAGGCAAATGTCAAGCGGAAAGAAAACGCTGATAGGGGGAGGAGTAGCTGAGGCGACGCCCACTTTAACTGAAACGCCCACTAATTTGACGGAAGTACAATGAAAATGACGTATAATTAGGCAAATGAAGTGGACTGAAACTATTTTTGAGCCAACAAAAGTTTCTTTTAGTTTATAAATAATTTTAATATTTTTTTAATGAAATATTGGGCTATATTTTATCCTAGACTCTCTTCGACATTAACTAGATAATTTTTCAATAATATCTAAACTATAATTTCTCTTTATTTATACTTGATTTCAATGAAATTCTAAATTTATATTTAATATCGATAGCATTTAGTTCACATTAGCTAGTAAAATATTAAATTATTAATACCTGTTTGAATTATAACAATTTTAATTGAATTTGTATATTATTTTTCTAATATTTATTTACTTTTAGTCCACATAAACTAGAAAAATAATACATATCACATACCTATTTTAAGAGTTAAACTTTGTACTCAATTTAAATTTTAAGTGAACTATCTAATAATAATAATAATATAATATAATATAATATAATATCTAAACTATAATTTCTCTTTATTTATGGTAGATTTCAATCAATTTTTATATTTATTTTTTTATCGACATATAAAAACTTTTTATGGGGTAGAATATAAGACTATATTTTAATAATACCTAACTAATACCTAAAACATATACCTATTTCAATATAAAAATGTTAATTGAATTTTTATATTATTTTTGTAATATTTATCAACTATTTTTCGTCCACATAAACTAGAAAAATAATGCATATCAAATACCTATTTATAGACTAAAACTTTCTACTTAATTTAAATTTTAAATGAGCTATAATATCTTGTAAATTTCAACTAAATTGAAAGGAATTTTTGTACTATCAAATTGTATTAGATTCAGTCGGCATTATATATAGACCACCATATGAGTGCGGCACATAATTTCAACAGTCACTGTGCTCGAGTGTGCTTTTGTGAACTTTAGACATCTGCAGGCGTTAAGCACTGTGCTTGACTTTAACTTTGAACTTTTGACATCGATAAGTGCCTTGAGCGACTCACAAGGGTTTCGAGTGCGTGTGTAAACACAGAAATGAGAAATATGCATGTGTAACAATCGTTTCGTGTATTTCTCTTATTTCCCTTCAGTCTGTTACGACATACGAGTACACAGTAAAAATACTGCATAACTCGCCAAAAGCGTCCACTCATAATCCAAACGAAAACAAACACAAAAAGCAAAGGCAATGACAAACGCAAAAGCAAACGCAAAGACAAAAGCAAACGCAGTGTGTTTGCGGGCGACTGTTGACAGAGGGCGCCACCTGCTCTGCTCTGCATTTGTTTGTTGTTATCGCATTGTTCGCTTAAAATTCACGCTAATTTATTTACTTATTGTGCTATGTACACATGTACCTATGTACCTGTGTCTGTATGTATTACTTACCTTTGGCTGTATTTGCAAGTGCGCAATGTTTTCGATTCACACGCTGCCCCCTCGTCGGTCGTCGGCATCGTTGTCCGATCGATTTTTCAGACGCCCCAAGTCCAAGTCAATTTGTAGCGTAACGAGCAACGGTACGGAAACTGGGCCTGCATATTTCAAATTGTTGCTGCAGTACTTCCGTTATGCAAATTTCGAGCATATTGCGAAACTCTCTTCACTCTCGTCAATTGTCCACTATGAGTACTTCGCTCCACTAATTGCTTAACTAGTTAGTCGTTGTGATTATTACTTTTGTTATTTTTGCAGCTGTTGTTGTTGTTGTCGTTGTTGCTTCGCGCCTTGCGACTGAGATTCACACACACCCCTGCACTCAGAGATGTACACACACACTGGCTGCTGTGATATTCACCAATGCACACTCACACACATACACACACGGGGAGATACATAGGTAGCATCTATGTATATGGACATATTTTCGAGCTACTTTTATTGCTACATTTCACAAGCCCGTTTGATTTGATTACGACCATACGCAAGTTTATGCAAATTAATGTATTCACTTTTCGTTTTCTTTTTAAGCAGACACTAACGAAAATCTCACCGACCGCCGACCACCGTCCGTCGTTCGCGAATGTATCTTTCTGTGCGCTCTCACGGCCGCGGCTGCCTCACTTGGCGTTTTTGCGCCAAAATTTGCACTTTTTTATGTGGCTGGCACAATGGCATTTTATATTTGCTTAAATTGAGCCTTTACGTTGCTAAGATAATCAAAATTTCTAGAAAATATATAATATAATGTCTTCTGTTAAGCACAAAAACTAATGAGAGTTCACTTCGAACCCAGCTCTCATTTTAACTCTCTTTAGTACTCTTTTTTTTTGGCGCCACCAACGTCACTTAAAAATTCAAACACCGGTAACCGTGCCAATAAAAAAGTACTAAAAAACGCCGCATAATTGAACTACACTCACGGCTGGCGCACTTGATGATTTTGTACAATACCTGTAGTTTAGCCTAATTAACTCGATACCATTGTTCAATTTAGGCTTATTTCTTGAACAAATACAAAATAGTCGTGTTCTTTTCATTCAACTTAACTTGTTCTGAGTGGATCTCGGCATTCGAACAGCAACAGGGTGACCATAACACAACATGTCACAGATTATTATTACAAAGTTTTCAAATACCGGTCATCAAGAGTACTATTTTCGAAGTTTTGATTTTATAGCATCATTTTAAAAGTTTGCACAAATTTCAAGTGTTAAAAGTATTATAAATAGTGGAAGGCGAAGGAGAGCATTGGTATAGTTTGTATTATCGCGCGCAAAGGAAATGCCACCCTGGGAATCTATCGCGTGTACTACTTTAACTACCAATCGAATGCGATAAGTCGATAGTTAGTTTCGTTTTGGAATTGCTAGCCTCGCACGACCGACGAGCAACGACCAAGATTTTCTTATTCCAAAAATAATACATACGCGCGTGAATCATACGCGACAGCTCACGGCACGCATCGGAATCGAGTGTACACATATTTATATTCGAGCAGTAATTATTATTATTCGAATTTCAATCACACGTATACAATTTAATATCGTACATCGCTGCCGCTGCCGCTGCCGTTTGCCTTTTGCCATCGTTGCAGTATTTACGCCCTCTGGCCTGCGCTCCCCCCGTCTCACCCACAAGTGTGTTACTAATTTTGTATTAATAGTTGTGTGCTCAGTGTCTGTGTGTTGCCCGTGTGTGACGGTGTGTGTGTGTCCAACAACAACAACAACAACAAAAACAACAGAAAAAATATGTTCAGTTTTCTGAAGCGCGAGACCCGTAACCAGGAGGTGGTCGAGAATGTCATTGGCGAGCTGAAAAAGATCTATCGGAGTAAACTGCTGCCGCTGGAGGAGCACTATCAGTTCCATGACTTCCACTCGCCCAAACTGGAGGATCCGGACTTTGATGCCAAGCCCATGATCCTGCTGGTGGGTCAATACTCCACGGGCAAGACGACGTTCATACGCTACCTGTTGGAGCGCGATTTCCCGGGCATTCGCATTGGCCCGGAGCCGACCACAGATCGCTTCATTGCCGTCATGTATGATGATAAGGAGGGCGTAATACCCGGCAATGCCCTTGTCGTCGATCCGAAGAAACAGTTCCGCCCCCTCTCGAAATACGGCAACGCGTTTCTGAATCGATTCCAGTGCTCGAGTGTGGCGTCTCCCGTGCTCAACGCCATTTCGATAGTGGACACGCCCGGCATTCTCTCCGGCGAGAAGCAGCGCATAGATCGTGGCTACGACTTCACGGGCGTATTGGAATGGTTCGCCGAGCGAGTGGATCGCATCATCCTGCTCTTCGATGCCCACAAACTGGACATATCCGATGAGTTCAGACGCTCGATTGAGGCGCTGAAGGGGCACGACGATAAGATCCGCATCATTCTCAATAAGGCGGACATGATTGACCACCAGCAGCTGATGCGTGTCTATGGTGCGTTGATGTGGTCCCTGGGCAAGGTGCTGCAGACGCCGGAGGTGGCGCGTGTGTATATCGGCAGCTTCTGGGATCAGCCGCTGCGTTTCGATGCGAATCGTCGCCTGTTCGAGGACGAGGAGCAGGATCTGTTTAGGGATCTGCAATCCCTGCCCAGGAATGCGGCGCTGCGCAAGCTCAACGATCTGATCAAGCGGGCGCGTCTGGCCAAGGTGCACGCCTTCATCATTGCCGAGCTGCGCAAGGATATGCCCTCTGTGTTTGGCAAGGATAGCAAAAAGAAGGAGCTGATCAAGAATCTGGGCCAGATCTACGATCGCATACAGCGGGAGCACTCCATTTCACCCGGAGATTTCCCCGACATCAAGAAGATGCAGGAGGTGCTCCAGCATCAGGACTTTACCAAGTTCCACTCACTCAAGCCCCATCTGCTGGACATTGTGGACAACATGCTGGCCAAGGACATTGCGAGACTCATGGAGATGATACCGCACGAGGAGATGGTACTCGTCGGCGAACCAGGTCAAGGACAGGTCAAGGGTGAGTCCATAATAAGCATATATCCTATACTATATACTACTATACATAATGTCTCGTTCAGTGCCGTTCTGTGCTCGTCCAGCCATTATAGCAGGTAACTCCCCATCCGCACCAGAGTGCACACCTTGTGCTTAGTCAGTTCGCGGTCTTGAGTTTTGTTTTCTCGTATAATCACCTTCCAGTCACGCTGCATTTACTTTATCTTAATTGAAATACTTCGCTTGAGTTTCAAGACCCGCATAGTGCTACCTAGCCTGCACTAAGCTTCGCATTTTATTGTCCCGAGAAATCGCTGCTATTTTTTTCCACCCCTATAATTACTATATTCGCTTGATAACATTTTGGGAAATGTTCATAAAACCCAATTGGTTTTCTTTTTCTACAAGGCATTGCATGGATAATCGTATAACAGTTACGAGCGATAGTATCGTATCGATAGTATCGTTTAGGCTTATGATTCAGTCTCCTTTGTTAGCGGTTGAAGTATATTATTGAAATGTTTTCACTTTCTATACAAGTCTTTTTATAGTGAACTATAATAATGAGCGATAGGAGAAGTGGAAAAAGTATTCTCAGTATATAATACTATGTTTAAATATATCAAGGGGAGATACTATGGCAATTCCGATATCCCAATACCGATCAAATTGTAAACCGGGGGTCTTCTTTTCATTATATAGTACCAAATTGAAACAAGGAAAACAAATTAATAAAATTCCTTACTATTCGGGCCTGTTCCCATTTTCGAATTCGATCAATCGAATTACTTTTTGAAAAAAATGGGGTTCCAAATTTCAATTCATCGTTTTCGATTAGCTTCATATTTAGTCTATTTCGAAATAGATTAGCTTCGTGTGAAAGTACAATCAACATTTTCGCTTCTTGAAAACGATACATCGAACTTAGGAAGTCCATTTTTTTCAAAACGTAAATCGATTGAACGAATTCGAAAATGGGAACAGGCCTGATTATATCTACTATCGATCTAGCTTATAGTATCCCAATTCTATCTGACATTAACATTCAGTCAGTTCTGCCTTCCCAAATCTTGTCTATATACAACAACCTGTAGAGTGAGCTCCACAAAAAGTGCGGCTGTTCACTATATCAAATCGTTTTAAAGTCTTTTCAAAGTAAATTATAGTTCTGAGCGATAACAGAAAAGAATTCCAAGTATATATTAGTTTAAAAATAGCAAAATATCGGTTTCTTTCTATATAAAAAACAAAATACTATAGTAACAAGGATAACAATTTTAAGAAAACTATAGTTTAATTTAACAAATTTTAAAAATACCTTCTTTATTATCTACTATTGATATAGCTTATAGTAACCCAATTCTGTCTTACTTGAACATTTCAGACAGTCAGTTCTGCCCTCACAAATCTTGTCTATATAGAACAACCTGTAACTTATTTGAAAAATACCTTCTTTACTATCTACTATCGATATAGCTTATAGTCATAAATATACACATATTAACATTTCAGACAGTCAGTTCTGCCTTCCTAACTCATCAAAAAGTTAAGCTGTGTTCACTATATCGAATCTTTAACATTCTTTTTGTTCATTCTGTTAAATATTAACATAGGCATTATGCTTAAGCAACAGTAGTTCTGTTCATATCCTATATGAATCATATACGTAGTTGTTTATTTACATATGCAGGCTGCTACAGTCGTGCGTGCTCGACTTCAGTTCGCACTACCAAATCCAGCACAATGACCAAAAACACTCGAATGTCAGAGTTCACAGCGTTTCTTCAACAGATCGGCTAGGGTGGGGCTAGATAAGTAGTACAGACTGTTTCCATCTCTTTAGTATGCGAGGCGAGGCGTTTATTGCCATGCTGCAAAAAGTACAATAAAATAATGAAAAATACTATAAGCGAGCTGACCCAGTTAACAAATAGTCATGCCAAATTGTGGAAAACAAGTTTGCACACACACACACACACACGCGCGTAGATACACACACAGATAGCGAGTAAGTCTAATGGATGCAGCAATTACAATTTAACTGTTAAGCGGGGCATGCAGTGGCAATGAAAGTTACAGGAGTTGTCGGGCTCTACTTGGGCATTGCAACTCGCTTTCATAGCGGACTAACACTCAAACATAGCCTGACTCTCGATAGCTGAGATTTCTCTATCGATAGGCAGACTTATCGATAAATTCACTCTGCCCCCTATTAGAGTATTTGCCAGCTAGAACTTTGTTTACTTTGTTCGCTTTTGCAGCTTCCTCTTTTCGCACTTATGTAATTCGTTTTATACATATAATAAATGAGTACACTCACACCCATACTCACACACTCACACTCATATCGCTGACTACGCAAACACTTGCGATAAGAACGCCGCGTCTCCGCTGATAAGAGCTGACTATTTGCCAGCTAGACGCACTTTTTTTGGCGATTTGCCACGGAGAAGTTCCTCCTCACATTGTGCCATATTGGGTTTAGGTAAATACTACTCGTAGACCCGGTAGAACTAGAAGGTATCTAGCTCATATCTAGCTCAAATAAGTCTATATACTTATAGCCAGTGAATGATAAGGTATTAGTTGGCATGTGCCGGCTAATGGGGCGTAGCCTTTATTGCTGACTAGGGCGTGGCAATGTCACGCACATAGCGATTAATTACCCAATTATTATGTGACTGAAATCTACAAGTCTGAGCTTAAACAGGGAGTACTTCTTGCGGGTTTAAATTGGATTTAGTTAGGGCTATAATTGCCCTATTGAAATATACAATTCTGTTTAAGAACAGCGTGAACTTATTACAAGTTTCAATTGCTATAATAAACGTGCTTAAGTTAAGTTACTTTGAGCTTAAAAAGAGATTAATAAAGCACTTAATTTAAGCCTTTAATTTAACCAATTTAAATTGAGAATCAGAAATGACTAACATTTAAGTCTTAGCTCTTATTTTGTTATTCAAAGAAATCTTTGTCACATTTTTAAACTACTTTCTAATTACTGCGACAATTACTTAATTTATGACTTAATTCAATTAGAAAACACTTCATTTTTTTCGCTGTGCAGTAGTCAATTATTATCACAGCCGTACGCTTTCGTCATGTTCAAATGATAACGAATATCGAACCCCATGCTTGGCATGATGTAAGCACTTGGAAAAAAGAAAACAAAACTACGTCAATGTTGGCTCAGTTCCTCTGATGACTCACTGGGCATGGAACTAACCAAGTTGGGCGCCCCTCCTAGCCGGTACAGTTGGGACGCACAGATACTTCACACTTGAGCGATCCAGAGCAGACAGAGAGACTGACCAGGATGCAGGCAACCATAACGACTAGAGCACACGCAGCAGAAAAGAGAAAAATTAAAACATACTAAAACAAAAACTAAGCTTAATCGTTGCCAAGTGAAACAGAAAATCACACAGAGTGTAAAACCGATTAGACGCGGTTTAAGCAGAGTGCGCGACTTGGAGATACCTAGTATATTCAATTAGGTTTTATATTTTAAATACTAATTAAGTTAAAGTATAGACTAACCAGAAAGTGAGTCACTGAATGTATTATTGAACACATACAGAAGCTGTCAGCTATAGGAATTGAAGTGTAGAGCTGATTAAGTTGGTGTATAAAAATGAAGGGAGCTGCAGTTTGACAGCATTCCTGAGCACACAACAGCTGGACTGATTAAGCACCTACATTAAAATGATTGGAGCTGGTAACCATAGGATTTGCAGTGTACAGCTGATTAAGCTGGTGTATAAAAATGATGGAAGCTGCAGTTTGACAACGGTCCTGAGCATACAAAAGCTGGCAGCTATAGAAATTGCAGTGTAGAGCTGATTAAGCTAGTGTATGAAAATGATGGGAGCTGCAGTTTGACAACACTCCTGCACAGACTAAAGCTGGTAGCTATAGACTATGCAGTGCACCGCAGGACTGATTAAGCATCTACATTGAAATGATTGGAGCTAGTAACCATACTATACAAAAGCTGTCAGCTATAGCAAGAAATAGACCAACTGCTGTGATACAGTGGAAACGAATCGAATTTATTCTCATTAATATTTCATAAACATAGTAATATGTAGTCTATTTTCATTGAATATATTCCAAGGGAAATTTGTCATTAGGCCCAAAATAAAACATCAGGAAATACAATTGATTATTTATTTTCCTTTAATATTTAGAGCACAATTTTGTCCGTCACACTACCGTACTAAGTCCATCTGAAACCACAACATTCATACTTAATGGCACTGTAGTGTGAAACGTAAATACCCCGCTTCTATGCTGGCGGGGTATTATTAATCACTGAGCTCTGACTCGCAGCATATGTAAGCACATACATACATATTAAAAGTGATTACGATTGCCTGGTGAGGGAGAGAAGGGGGCACTGGGGCGCTATGCTTTGCTTTTGATGATATTCTGTTGAACTATGAACTGCATAAGTAACATTCTATATGGTTATTAACGGTTTGTGGAGGCCCCATTTAATTCTATTCGACTTTGCTTGTCTATGGGAAAGTTCAAGGTCTGCTACGGGTTCTATTGGCATACTCACAACTGAGAGGTGTTGCTTTAACAGCACCTGTTTGTTTTCTCCCCATGAATTGTTTATAGGTAGGCCCATAGTCGCCTACTAGGTGGAGACTATGGGGCACTTTGGGTTTGCTTATTACTAGGTCAAGTTAACAACTATTCTGTTTGTTATGGTTGTCTGGCTCTTCGCCGAGTTCTTATCGTCGTTGCCAGGCACTCTTGCTAGATAGAACTAATTCCACTTGTAGATAAAAACCGCAGCGAAAAGAAACCCATAAAGAATTCACACTCTTTTATTTAGCACTGCTCTAATTTGCAACAACAAACTGTTATCTCTCTATTATTAATAATGCTATTGCTCATATAGTAAGCCACATGACATGCTGGCTTTCTTTAAGTTAAACATTTTAGTAAATGCAGTAAAAATATGCTTAGAGCATACTAAAATATTCTATACTTTACTAACAGTATATCGAAGCATATGAAAATAATTATTACCTAATAACTGAAGAACGACAACAACAAATGGAATGGATTGTCTGCCCCTGTCTTCTAGCCTTCTTTTCTAATTAAAAAAGCGGAAGATGACAAAAACAAACAGACGACTACATATGTATGAGTGATATATACATTCTTCATACAACGAATCTTGTATACTCTTGATTCGCTCTTAACCTCATTTCGGATAGTTCACTTATCTGAAAGTTCTAAGGATGCTGATAACAGTAACTTGGTCATGGTGATTAGACAGATAAGTAACTTCAACACTTGTTGCGTCTATAGATAACATCAAAGTTGATAACATAAATAGACTACATAGACTAACAGAGCTTTTACAGCCGATGACACGACTGCAATGACTTGCGATTGCTGTTATTTAACAGTGATTTAACATTAGTAAGCTAGCAGTAAAATATATGTAATAGAAAATTATCAATGCACAATGTTATATCGATAGTTTTGTTACTTGAAATGAAATATCGATATTTTATTTTAATATACATACGTATATTTCGATATGCCATATATTATTAAAATATTTTTGATCATTATCAAATCGATATATTGTAGCCGTAGGTAATTGAAAGTTTCAATTTGAAACACTTTTGCTCTCGATCACATATTCGCTCTATTCTTTTTCCCCTTTTCTTGTTGATCTGGCAACACTCTGTTACAGCTGGCGAATCATCGATTACAATTATGCTTAACTATCGATAATCAATGTCACCTCTTATGTTATCTTTATACTTTCTACTACAATATAAACTTAACTATCTACTCTTCAATTGATTCCAAAGTAAAACAATCTTTCTTTGAAGTTTACCTAATTCTCTTGCATCGATATTACCTATTAGTACTTGTATTACTACATGAAGAATTCCAAGTCACCCTAGCTTACATCATCTGATTAATTTCGACAGATTTATTTAGTCAGACGCTGCAGCGGCATACAAGGTCATATCTGTATATGTTTATAAACCATAACAAAAATCATTTCAAATTCACATGTAGAGAGAAGAGTGTATGGCATACATTCATTCAGATTTCAAGTATTTTCTAATCACATGATTATTACTGTAATGTGTTAACTAGTGTTATGCTGTTGCGTCCACAGAGTGTACTGTGACTCGTTTATAATACAATTTATACTGCATAAATCACACTACGCTAAGCAGCTAAAAGTCAGCTTATAAGGCAACCCATCCCATGCCCATACCCACTGCAATTGCACACACACACACACACACTCTCTCTCGAGTGTTCAATCTCTCAAGTTGTCAGTTGTACAACTGGTTGAGGCCGCTGATCAATTGTGTGGTGTGTGCGGCGCCGGGTTGGCGCGTGTTCCATTAAGTGGCTCATCCTCAGCGAGATGGCTGGAAATTGAGGTGGAGACAGCCAAGAGGAGGGCGCTGCGCCGCGCCGCTAGATGCTGCACTAAACGCAGGAAGAAAGCATTTTATCGCATGATATATGCGCATATTTTAGCGAATGCTCACAAAAGATCTAAACTTGAATTGAGTGTGTGTGTGTTTAGCCTTTTTTTGTGTACCACTTGAGTTTTTGACTGATTTTTCTCTAATTAAATTCGCACGACCTTGCACAACAGACATAAAAGACATACACACATATGTATGTATAAACATTTCACTGAATAGAACAAAATCCAGGCAACTGATGTCATACGATTACTTTTTGTTGTCGCATGCGTCATGGTTCAAGTATTGCAAATTCAATCAATACAATTACCTATGCTCACTTTGATGGCACCTTATGAATGAATATATT
The DNA here is from genome assembly GCA_035045005.1 of Liodrosophila aerea. Taxonomy (NCBI): domain Eukaryota; kingdom Metazoa; phylum Arthropoda; class Insecta; order Diptera; family Drosophilidae; genus Liodrosophila; species Liodrosophila aerea. The sequence goes on along the minus strand of JAWNNL010000782.1, from coordinate 236,680 downwards.
GGAATAAACAGTTAATTCACACTTTTAGTTTAAAAAAACACCAATTAAATGTAAGAAACACCAAGTGTGGCAACTGGGTCTGTTTCAGCTAGCCCAAGAACTTCCTAGCCACACTGTTATACTGTTCCTTTAACAGTGTATAACAGTTACCACAACTGGTTTCACAATCGAAAGCAAAGTGAATGAACTCGCCGTTTAAAATTACTCTAAAGGCGCTGAGGCTGCAATGCCAAAAGATACCCCCAAAGGAATGTGCTGATAAAATGACTAACAAGTTGGGCAGGCAGAGAACAACAACAAAAGAAGGGGGAAAAAAAGAAAACAGAAAATCGAGAAGCAGCAAATCAAAGTCAAGAACGTGTAGCTAATTTAGTGAGTGCCGCCTCGGATTTTCTTGTACATATTTTCTTTTACGATTTACTTAGATTTTGCTTTGTTTTCAATGCATTTCCGTTCGCATTTGTTTGTCTTACTGCGGGGCAATTGACCTTAGGCTATAAAGATAAGAGCACAGAATTAGCTGACACAATGTAGTGAGTGCTACTAGTGCGGGTCATTGATTTGTTTGTAGCGGCAAGGGAGTTGGGAGGGGGACATTTTCGATTATTGTTCAATATAAGTCAATTGCGGGTTTTAGTGCTGGCTAGGACTCTGGGGTTCGTGTGCTGACTAAGGAAATTTCCCGAATTTCAATTTCAGTTTCTTTGAGCTCTAACACCCTAATAAAAGTGACCGTATCTGCATCTGCTGCTGATGTAAACAAAATCTGTTAAACAAAGTGAAACGAGAAGAAGAGAAGAAGAAATGGATAAAATGCATGAAAATAATTCAAATCTGGCACATGGTGTACTGCATTTACTAGTATATTCTTTTCCCGTTACATTCATTCATTTGAATTTTCGTTGGCTTTCGAACTCGAAACATTCGAATACTTCATTCAAGCGAAAACTCTTTGATTCGGCCGTTATAAATAGGGTATAAAAGAGAAAATGGATAAATAGATACATAATAGATAATAGATAGAAATGAATAAAATGCATGAAAATAATTCAAATCTGGCACATAGTGTAGTGCATTTACTAGTACATGCATACATTTGAATTTTCGCTGGCTTTCGAACTCGAAACATTCGCATACTTCATTCAAGCGAAAAACTCTATGATTCGACCGTTATAGTGTATAAAAGAGAACTCTCACACGTACTCTACTCTGAATATTACGATTTATTAGCTGATTACGCTCTGCACAGTTTGGTCTAGTTATTTCCTCATCAGAACAACGTGACATAAACAAGTTATGCGTTACGTTTCGGCAAGTGTTTTCTTTTCTGTTTACCCACACCAATACGAGTAGAACTCTCGTACTCACATACATATATACATATATCATATATATATATATGTATACATATATACATACATCTGCATAGAGATCACAATGTTTAGCAATATGTCGCTAAAAAGTCAAGTTCTTCACTTAAAGTTGTAGTTCTTTTTCAGTTTTGGCAAAGGCACACTAATTTGTATCTGTATCTGCATCTGTCTCTGTATCTTTTCTGCTGATTTCTGCAAAATATTCCACACGCTCTCTGGCACCAGATATTCTCTTGTCACTTGGTGAACCTAACTACTCTATATACTCTATGTATTCATTGTATACCACAGTGGAGCCTCAGGAATTCGATTTGAGCGAGGAGCCACAGGTTCTGACCCCCAGCAGCAGTCAGAGCGCTCAATTTGCCGAGCGCTTCGATCGTTGGCTGCAGAATCTGCGCCAGCAGCAGCTCAGATTGTTCAGCAGCTGCACTAGTAAGATAGACAATATCGAAAGCGATGTGGCAGATACATCCCCAGCACAGCCAGAGGTAGAGCTAGAGGCTGAGGCAGAGGCAGAGGCACAGGCTGAGGCTGAGACACCAACTGCGCCTGAGTTTGAGGCTGAGGCTGAGGTAGACCCGGTGTCAGAGGCAAGTTAAACTATTTGCCGCAAATAAATTGAACATGCAACATTCCACACAGTCACACACTGCCACACACACGTACGCAAATTGTTTGACTGCTGCACTTAAAGTCAGTCGGCCTCAAGCACGTACTTAAGCTCTGTTTGCAGTCAATTGGAGTCCCACAAATGAACTCTGAAGGTTTTAATTGCGCCTAATTGAATGTCTCTTTTCCTGCACCGACGCAACCTACATTACGTATTTAATTATAATATATATGTCTGTCTATACATGTAACTAATTGCTTTCCACCTTTTTGCTGCCATTCCAGGAGGCGCCTTCGAGGGCGTGATCGATGACAACGTCTCGCCGTTCGGCTACATGAAGGGCGAGGGCATCGATGCTGGCTACGGGGAGCACGAATGGATTTGCAACAAGGACAAGCCTCGCACAGATACCATCTTCAACGGGCTGGGACCGGTCGATGGCAAAATCTCTGGCTCAAGTAAGTGCATCATTTTGCCCAATCGAGAATTTGTTGTAATAGATTCCACTTGCTTTCTTTCAGCTGCCAAGCAAGAGCTTATCAAATCAAAACTGCCCAATTCAGTGCTTAGCAAAATCTGGAAACTATCGGACATTGATTGCGATGGTTTCCTCGACAGCGATGAATTCGCCCTTGCAATGCACTTAATCAATGTCAAACTGGAAGGCTGTGAGCTGCCCACTGTGCTGCCCGAGCACTTAGTACCACCGTCAAAGCGTTTGGCTTAAGGCTTCTACATAGCGCATCCTATATACTATGTATCACAAACAAACACACACACACACAGAAGACGGATATTGCTGGCGAAACTCCTAGGCACCGACACAAACACACTCTTTCTTTTTATATGTACTTTATTCGTCTGTAGAGTTGAGTATTAAAATCACTCAAACAAATAATGCAAGATATATCAGCAACGCCACGCCACATATACACACAAATTCATAGAATTTACACAACAAATATTTTTGGATAATAATCAATTTTAAATTGTAAAGAGCGAAATGAATTAAGCTAAAAAAGAAGAAAAATCTAGTTAGTGGAATTTTACAAGAAATGAATAATGAAATGTCCTATACGTGCGCCGCTGTCTAATTAGCCGCTGTTAATGTTGATTTAAGTATAAAGTACACAATAAACACTTGTTTAACGATAATAATATTAATAATAATAATAATAATAATAATGATGATGATGATGATGAAAAGGCACGAATTGAATACGTATACGTATAGGTTTAAATATGTATGAGCCACTTTTGATATACATATTTTATATATTTACACAAATCATTTATATATGTATTATATAAACGATGCATTGAAGTTTGTCTTATAAAGTAACATATGTATTTATTTGCAATAATGTTTAATTTTGTAAAGTGCTCCCACGCATGCAATGAGAGAAAATTGTGCAATGTAATTGTTGATTTAGTAGAGCAAAATGTACGCCTTCGCTTTTTATTTAGTTAATTCTTGATTTAATATGTGAAAAATTAAAACTCTGTATAAATTACAAATAAAAAATGAACAATTTTTGAAGTGCTTTTCTTTCAATTCGAATAAATGCGCCTTTGGTTCTGGCACAACTTGGCAGCACTGGCAAGTCTGACAACGATGTCGATTGTTATCGCTAACTAGTTGCCGATAACGTCAATCGATAACACATTTTTCAAGCTCATTTGACAAGATAAGCTAGTTTTATTTATCATTTTCGTTTGCATTCGAGCAGTAACTAAATTTAATAAACTTTAATAATGGCAACCTACGAGGAAATTGTGGATATTCCCAATCAGGCGGATAAGTATTTGGTCGATGTGCGCAACAAGTCGGAGCTGGAAGAGACCGGCGAGTTGCCGGCCAGCATTAATATACCGCGTAAGTTGTAAATCCTTCTAGATTAACTTGTGGAAATAACTATAATATTATGTCATGCGCTATCTATAATAGTACCTGACTTGGAACGTGCTTTCAACATGCCGACTGGCGACTTCGAGAAGTCATATGGGCGTCCCAAGCCAGCCAACGATGCTGTCATAATCTTCTCCTGCAAAGCCGGTGGCAGAGCTGCCCGTGCTGCTAATATGGCCAAAACCCTGGGCTTTTCCAAGTGAGAAGAACTTGATTTCAAACATTTAAGCGTATACACAATAATGTATAAATATTTATTTTCACAGTGCCAAGGCCTATCCCGGCTCCTGGACCGAGTGGGCAGAGAAACAGGGGCAATAAATCGCACGAGTATAAAAAAATTATAAAAATCATGCCATCATTTTGATAATCTAATAAAATTACTAAAAATTGATAAGCTAAAACGATTTCATGACTAAACTTTAACCTCTTGCAGCTCACCCCAGCTGCGCCCGATTTTCAGCTTCACCCGCAGTGGAACACTTAGTTTAACGCAGTTTTCCATGGTCAAGCTGAGCACCTTTGCTACTTTCTTAGCCTTATCAGTGGGCACCTCAAAGATCAGTTCGTCATGCAGATGCAGCACGAGATTAACTGTCTGCTCAGCTAATCCCAGCTTCTCCTGATAACGCAGTATGTTCTTTTCCATGCGTAATATTGCACTTTTGGCTATATCAGCGGCCGAGCCCTGAATGGTCGAGTTGATGGCCTGACGCTCGGCTTGATCTGTGGATTAAATGGAGTTTTAATACAAATAATATAGTTCTCCGTGGAATACCCACTCTTCAGCTGTGGCTCTCCACTGTTTATGTGATCCAGATAGCGTCTACGGCCCGTTATGGTCTCCACATAGCCATTATTCCGGGCAAATTTGACCACTTTCATGGTGTAGGCTCTGAAATCAAACAAGCATCAGATGAATAAAATAAATCTAATAACGATTAGCTAAAGACCCACTTGATGCCCGGATAAGCCAAGTGGAACTGCTCCGATAACATTTGTGCCTCCTGTTCAGTGCATTTCAGTGACTCCGAGAGGCTGCGCATGCCCATGCCGTAGACAATGCCATAACATATCTGTTTTGTGCCATTCCGCAGCTGCTCGGACACCAAGGACTCGGGTATCTTATTCCAATGTGCCGCAATGGCAGTGAACAGATCCTGCGGTGAGTTCATCACACTCACTAGCGCCTTATCCTGCGATAAGTGTGCTAGGATGCGCATCTCGAGCTGGCAAAAGTCCGCCGAGAGCAGGCAACGGTTCTCATTCATCGGAGCAAAGGCACTTCTACAGGATATATTTTGTTTATCAGTGCCGCATTCGATCTGGAAATCTTTGGCGACATTCTGCAGATTTGGCTCTGCCATGGATATCCTTCCAGTGGACGTGTAGCTAATGCTCTGGCCATGCACACGATTCTCCTGGCAGCATTTGAGCAGCGGCTGGAGGTTCTTCGAGAGCAGCATGCTCAGCTTGCGATAGTTGAGGATTAGCTGCGAGATGGGCGAGTCGAGTTTCTCTAGGATTTGCCGGGAAGTGCTCAAGCGTCCATTGGCCTTGCGATGCAGTCCCAGCACCTTGGCGACAGCCTGTGTAGAGCCCAGATTGAAACGCGAGCCATGCAGCTCATAGATTTTCGATTCCAGCTTCTTCATGCTGCTCAGCATCTGTTGAAAGAGACGCTGCAAACGATGCTCCAGAGCAGGAAAGCCCAGGCATTCCATGTGACACAATGACAGCTGAATGGGCATTTCCACCTCTGCAAAGTAAGAGTGTTAGTTCTCTGTAAGGGAAACCATATCCTGGGATTTACCTCTGAAGAACTTGAGCAACTGCCCGGTGCCAATGCGTTGCAGATTCTCCAGCTGTCCATTGAGTATGTGCACCGTGACGCATGCCTCCACTCCGGCACGCACCTTGGGCAATATGGCACTGCTGGCATCGAGTCCATAGCTGCTGTAGCCTCGGCCACTGCCGCACAGATTGGATAACGCTGTGCACTCCGGTGCGAATTGCTGACACTGCAAGGAGGAGAGTTTCACTTGGGATTCTTTTAAACCCACTCATCACTTACCATGTTCTGAAAGCTAAGTAACCTGTCCGGTTGGAGCAGCCAATTGCCCACCTTGGGATCCTCCAGCTTCACATTGACACCAGGTAACGAGGGCATCGCACGCACCAGCGTCTTCAGCTGCTCCTTGGCATCGTGTATGAGCAGTGTGAGCTCTGGGCGGCACAGCAACTGACTCAGCTGCTGCACCTTACGTGCCGTGCTGACCACCGGCTCCTTCTCCTGCTGCAGATTCATGTGATAAACCACATTGTCCCTCAGGCAAAAGGCCACGCCGGCTATGAAGCAGCTGTCGTCCAGCTGGAAGAGCGTCTCGGTGCCAGCTGCTGCCTCGCGCTGTGCCGCTGCGGCCACTTGATTGATCAGCAGATTGCCACCGATCAACGGTTTGCTTCTGCCCGCCTGTGGCTGCAGTGCCACGCTGAACCCACAGCGCGTGGCCTGCTGCAGTTCCTCGAAAGCCATGTTGAAGAGCTGACTACTGCCACAGATGTCTATGATGTCAATGCTGCTGAAGCTGGAGGCACTCTCATCCGCCTTGGAACAGCTGAGTATATGCGAGGCATTCAACTGCAGCGGATGCTTGATCAGCGAGTTCTCCATTGATAAGTCGGAGAGCTCTATGGACGCTGACTCCGAGACTGGAGCAGCATCAATCTCTCGCTTGGCCTCTTGAATCTTCGGTTTAGAGCGCTGTGATCGCAGCAGACAGGAGCGCATTAAACGTGAGCTATGCGGACTCTCCGTCTGAGAGCTGGGTATCTCATCCGCCTCCGTCTGGACTTTAGCTTCTGCTGCAGTTAGCGCTGCATTCAAACCCGTGCAGATCGTAAAGGATTCCTCACCGGCAAACACATCTTGTTCCACAGCCTGACTCTGTTTGGGCAAAGCAGGCGAGGTGCTTGGATGATTGCGTGGACTGCGTCGTAGCAGTGGAGCTTCCACCTTCGACTGTGCTCTGGGTGTGCCTGCTCCACTGCTGAGCCTGGGACTCTTGAATGTTTCCTTCTTTACCAGGCATTCCGCTTGCTTTGTCTTATCGCTCTGCTGCTTGGAGCAGGGTGTGGCAACCACTTGCTCCTGTGCTGCTAGCTCTGCACGTTTCTTATTGATTTTCATCAAGGCCTCGAGACGACGCTCCTCCATTTGACGCTTGAGCAGCTCTTGGCGCGCTTTAGCACTAGTGCTGGGCTTCTCATCATCTTCAACTGTTGGCTTGGCAGGATTAGGCGCTGCAGTTGCTGTTAAAGGCTTTGTGATAGCGAAAGTCTTAGCTGTGTTGTCGCTTGGCAGACTTTGTGGTTTGACCTCTGCGGAGGATTGGAATTTGCGCTGCTGTAGGTGTTGGTTTGTGGCAGTATTTGGAGCTGCAGTTTTGACTTGAAGACTTTGTGGTTTGGATTGAGATTTGAGCTGGTATTGGTTAGAATTCGGAGCAGTATAAGCCTGTGGCAGCTTCTTCTCTAGAGCCAGAGTTTCGACTTTTATTTGAGCAGTTTCTTGGGGCTGCTCAACTGGCTTCTGTTTGCCTAAGGAACTTAACGGATTGCTTGGACTTTTTGCCAGTTTTGCTTTCAATGGAACCTTCTGCTTCAAGCGCTGCTTGGTTTGAGCTGTGGACAACTGCTGTGCAGCATCCGGAGCTGCTTTAGTGGTGGGCTTCAGTAGAGCAGAAGACGCCTGCTTATTGGCTTTGTTGAGGTCATTCGCCTGAGGTTGTAAGTTCTCCTTCATTGATTCCAGCACACTCTTCTTTATCTGCTCACTGGTATTCAGTTTACGCACTTTGCAAGGCGACACCTGTCCATTAGCTTCCTCCGACTCCTCCTCATCTCTATCCGGTGTCTTCCGTTTCAACCGTGAGCCAACTGACTGCTGCTGCTCCTCCAGCGACATGTGCAGCTGCAGTGCCTCGCCTGGCTTAGAGCTTTCCTCCAACTGCGTCCACTGTATGCCACCCACGCCAATCTCGTACTGCACAAATTGTCGCGCTTCTCCAATAAGTAGTTTGGCTGCCTCGGCCACTGTGAGTCCCGATTTGCCAGTTATAAAGAAATTGCGTGCCGTATTGCGCTGAGCTGCCTCCAGGGCGTTCTCGTGCTCATGCTGCTTGACGGAGTCGAAGCTGAGGGAGTTGTGCAGCAGTTTCTCCAGTTGCAGCACATTCGCGCCCGCCAGCTCGACGAGATTAGTGATGCCCCCATCGTGCAGCACACGAGCACGCTTCTGTGTGAGGTCGGGCAGACGCATGAGATCGATAAGATCGCGATGTATGCCGAAGTAGAGGCGATCCTTGAACTGGGACACAACTAGCGCGAGGGTGGACCACTGCAGGGAGTTGCAGAAGGCGGTGACTATGCCAGCAAACGTGGAGGCCATCTGCTGTAGACTCTGCAGCATGCCACGCTGACACTTGAACTTGTGTGCCACCACATTGATGGGCGTCTCATTGACCAGCTCCTGCAGTGCCAGTGCCGTGTAGAAGCTGCAAAGGATTAGATGCGTTATACAACTCTAATGAATCTGACATGACATCGCTTACCGCTTGTGTATCTGCATCAGTTTGTAGTCCAGTTTCGTTTGTCCACGCATGGCACGCACCAGGAACGCTTCCTTCACGCCCACCAGTTCGCCCACCTTCTTCATGGCGGGATTAAGCTTCTCCCACATGTCCAGATAGAGCAGCCAGTCGACGTCCTGCAGCTGATAGCACACGGAATAGGGCGTCACCAGGTATACGGCATGCAGCTCCGACTCCAGCACAAAGCAACGACGCGACTTTTGCAGTTCGGCGAACAGAATAAGACCATCCAATGGTGGCATGGATGAGGCTAGACAAGCGCTGCCCAAGCGTGTGGCCACATACTGCTCAGTGTTCATCTCCTCATCGGCCTGGAGGCGTATGAACTCGTACTCGATAAGGAAATCCAATGCGTCGTTAACAAAGTGCTGCTCCTGCTCATCCTCATCCTCCGGCTGCTCCTTTAGCGTGTTCTGCGCACTCAGTAGCGTGCAATTGACAAAGTTATCAATGTCCGCCCGGCTGCTAGCCACTCCAGACGAGATCACCTCCAGCAATGCACGTTTAAGATGAGCCTGAAAGGATTAATCGTTATATATACTGAGAAGAGTTCCATCAACCACTCACGCTTTCATTCATATCCAAGCACGATCGAATGGGCTTCAGCTGCGCTGTGACCAACTCTCGCCCGGCACGCGCATTGCTCTCCGTGCAGATGAGTATGGATTCGCCCAGCGTGTCCTTGCCCGTGCGTCCAGCTCGTCCAATCATCTGGCGATAGGTCAGAGAGCTCATGGGTTTGCCACCAAACAAGGGCGAGCGTATGAGCACACGCCTGGCTGGCAGATTGACGCCAGAGCTCAACGTGCTGGTGGCCACAATGATCTTTAGGGCACCCGACTTGAAGCTGGCCTCCACAATATCTCGCTCCTCCATGGTCAAGCCGGCATGGTGAAAGGCGCAGGCGTAGGTCACGGCTTTCCCCATGACTGCATCAAGTCCTGTGAAAGTAGGGAGCGAATGAGTCTGGTCTCTAGAACCACTGCCTCCACTTACCTGTGGGTATATCGCGCAGTTGCCGCTTCACATCCTCAATGGCCTCCGTGTTGAGTTGGGCACGCAGTTTCCTCGACAAATCAGTGTCACTCTTGATGATTCCATGCATGGCTGTAGCCAGCTGCACTGCCAGGTTCTCGCACCAATCTTTGGACGGGCAGAAGACCACAACGGAGCAGCCTTCGAGCAGCGTCTCCAGGCACAGCTGAGCCACATGATCACCATCATTCGCTAGCTCCATTGACTGGCCCACATCGCGTAGAAAGCCGAGCTGATTGTCATAGATCTTGTTGCCCACCTTGATCATCTCCTGCAGCGCCACTGGACGATAATTGGTTATGTACAACTCCGCATCGAGCCAATGCTGAAGCAACTGCACATTGGCCAACGTGGCCGACATGCTGATGATCTGGATTTGCAGCGCATTCTTGCGCGACATGTACAGGATCTTGGCGAGCAGCAGCTCCAGAATGTAGCCACGTCCCGCATCCGATATGAGATGCACCTCATCCACTACAACGGTGCCCAGTTCGTCCAGCTTGCCCTGCTCCAGCAGCTTGTTGACAATCGAATTGGCCTTCTCGATGGTACAGATGGCCACATGAATGCTCTCGAAGCCACCAGGAGGCGTATACCCGCCAAAGAAGCCCTCCACGCGGTAACCCGCCGGCGTTAGCAGATCTTGCAGGTAGAACATCTTCTCACGCACCACCGATATGAAGGGCAGTATGAGCAGCACCTTCTTGTGCCGCTCCAGCACTGTTTTCAGCAGCAGAATCTCACTCACGAGCGTCTTGCCGGCCGAAGTCGGCGCGGAGTAAACCAGATTCGCATGCTCAAAGAGCACCCTGGGTTTGCTGAGGCACTCCACCTGCCAGTCGAACATCTGGACAACGCCCTTCTTTCTGTACTCCTGCAGAACGCTGTGTGGCAGATTCCAGGCAGAGATTTGCTTGAGTGCAGTGAGATCTATCTGCTTTGTGGGAGTGGGTAAAGGATTACTTACTCCCACACTGTCGTTGGGTGAGAGACGCAATTGATTGGGCGACATGGTACTCAGATTCTGTGTCAAGCGTGGCGTCTCCTGACAGGGGTAGTATGCCTTTTTGTCGAGCTCACAGCGACTGCGCAGCAGATCCTGTTGCAGCTGCTGTGATGCCTGCGCATCTTTGACAGGGCACAGGAAACTGCTTTCATCCAAATGGTCCAATTCAGATCCATTATCCGGTTCAGTCTCCGCATCAAATACGTCCTCACTGCAGATTTGGGCTTCGAAAACGGATGTGGTGCTGACGTCGCCATCCACGTCCGCATCCAGTATTCCGTGTATTTGGGATACACGCATCAAAGATTCATCTGCCTCTACTTTCTTGGCTTTGACCTGTTTCTCAGTGTATGAAAAATCATCTTTGAATAACTCGGAGTAACTCTCAACGCTGCTGTTGGTGACCGAAATCTTGCCCAGCTTCGAATCGGATTTACTGCGTCGGAACTGTTGCCGGTGTGATGCATTTGATCTGTCTGCTAGTCGTTGTGTATAAGATTTTTGTTTTCCCGTTGGCGGCGATTCCTGTATTACTTCCAATGCATCTATTTGTTGATTGTTTTTCTTGTGGCTAGTATTGTTATTATTACTATTGGTGGAGCCTTCTTCGGCACAATCCAGTTTCATGAAAGTACTATCGCCGAATCCGAAAGATTGCGAAAATGCCATAATTGAATAATTCTATTTACAAATTGTTAATACTATTTAAAATCACATTTAATTAAAATAAATAAACACAAAAACAGACAATTAAAAAAAGTGCCGCTCAGTTCAGTTGAGAACTGCCAACTTGGTTCAAAAATTTACAATACCGATATAAATGACAGCGATACATCGCTTGCGATGTATGCGATTATATCGATAACTCAACGAATTTTGCGCATTTTGCGATAATCGATAAGTGACAAACATATTTTGAGCGAAGAAGAAATTCATTGCAATAAAAACAAAGCCGGCAATGTGTATAAACGTTTAAAAGGTGGTAAAACATTAGCATTATGGATGATTTCAAGGTGCCAGTGCTACCTGTTGCCACAGCGACTAAAAGTGAGCCTGCTGCAAATGAAAAGGCACCTGAGGCTGGTCTGGAAACAACAAAAACCAATCAGCCGAGCAGCGCCTGCCCGTACAAGGTGCCCAAATGGTCCAAGCCGCCTGCTGCAGATCAAATCTATAGATTTGAAGTGTTGAAATCGGGTCAAATCATTGACGAGGTGAAGGATTTACAGCAGCAGGCCAGCTGGACTTTTGGCCGTTTACCGGACAACGACATAGCCATGGCGCATCCCACAATTTCACGTTATCATGCTGTGCTGCAGTACAAGCCCAAGGCGTGTGAGGATGAGGAGGAAGAACAGAATAAGGAACAGGAATCTAAACCTAATCAGCCTGAGGGTTGGTATATTTACGATCTGGGCAGCACACACGGCACTTTTCTCAACAAACAACGCGTGCCGCCGCGGGTGTTCATTAGAATTCGCGTTGGCCACATGCTCAAGCTGGGCAGCAGCACCCGTGTGTACATCCTGCAGGGACCCAGCGAAGATGAGGAGCCCGAATCGGAGCTGACCATTACCGAACTGCGCGAACAACGGGAACAACAGGTGGCAGCGGCTGCCGCAGAAAAGGTGCGCAAGGAGCAGGAAGCTGTGGAGCGAGAACGTAATGAAGGTGTCAGCTGGGGCATGGGTGAGGATGCAGATGAGGAAACGGATCTCACGCATAATCCTTATGCTAGTACAAACAATGAGGAGCTCTTCTTCGATGATCCCAAGCGTACGTTACGCGGTTTCTTCGAGCGCGAGGGCCTCACGCTAGAGTACAAATGTGATGAATTGTCGCAGGCATCGTTCGTTTGCCGTGTGGAACTGCCCATAGATGACTCAAATGGCAGACCTATTATAGTGGAAGTCACACACAAGGGTCGCAAAAAGGATTGTGTGGTGCAGTGCGCCTTGGAGGCATGTCGCACGCTGGACAGGCACGGAGTACTGCGACAGGCCAATCAAGAGTCACAGAAGCGGAAAATTGTAAAAACCGGCAATTCCGATGATGAAGATGAATTCTGGGATCGTACTGGAGATGTGGCGCGCAAGAAGCAGCGCAAGGCGAATACGGGAGCAGATGTCACTCTTACCTATGACGATTTGGTAGGGAAATAATGAATTGCAATTTAAATAATTATTTAATATATATTTTTGCCCACAGCTGAAGCAGGAGTCTGAACTCAAGCTGGAGTTGGAGAAGGTGGAACAAGAGATTACGGCTTACCAGCAAAACGAAAAGCGTCTCAAGGAGCTGGCTGCCAAGCAGCAAAGCGCCAGCGATGACCTCGATAACTTTATGGATACACTTAGCGAAAATGTTGACCGAGTTGATAAAACAGAGATTAAAAAGCTGCGAGTAAGTCGAGACACAATTTAATTCGTTTTGAGTTAAACTTATTGAATGTTTTCCTCTTTTCAGCTCGAGGAGCAACGCCTCAAAACAGAGCAACACAAGTTACAGCGCCTTATTAAAATAGCCAAGCCCACGGAACTTCCCTTCTTCAGCTCCACTTCAAATTCAAGCCAAAAGACACCTGAGATGAATGCGGCCAAGAAACAGTTGCCAATGATTGGCAAACGAAATCAGTTTAGCAAATTTAAGGTGGTCAAAGCGTTGCCCAGTACGCGAACCAAAGTAGAAAATGTATTTGAAATCGAAGGCGAGGAAGTGGAGGAAGAAGAGGAGCAGAAGGAACCGATGACTGTGGGAAAGGACACAACGGAGACGGAGCAAAAAACGCAACATAAAACGGAAGCAGTGCCAAAGCCAGCGTCAACGAGTTGTAAAGTATCAAAGGAAGCAGCAACAGCAGACAGCACGGAAATGAGCTCAAGCAATTCAATATCTACATCGGATGACACAGCGGAAGTGGCCACTGCACCAACAACGGACAATAATGCAGCAAACGCTAGTGAGCAGAAGCATATAGCGGAAGAACAGAAAAAGCAGGAGGATGAGGAGGAGGAGGCCGCTGCTCAGAAAAAGCGACGTCAACGTGCGCGTCAGCGCAACAACAAACAACGTCAGGATGTGGACATGGATGTGCATGAGCTGGCGGAACATGAGGACGATGAAAAGTACGCCAAATGGGTTCCGCCTGTCAATCAAAGTGGCGACGGCTTCACACACTTGAATGATAAATTTGGCTATTAAGATTTAAAATAGTTTAACTTATATTTGTTTATAAATAAAAGTTGATGCACAACTCAAATGACTACGTAATTATAAACTCTGTACATTAAGATTATTATATGAAATTATGTGTGGGAGGCAAAATGACACGGTTATTAGGTTCCATGTTTAATCAAGACTGCTTGTGCAGAATGTTTATTAACAGAATGTGTACTTTAACAGAGCCTTTACAGTGCAGATTGGGGAATATTTCCATTTTTTCGTATATTAAGTCATTTTCTGAAAGTATTTAAATTGGTATTTTTTTTTTGTGCTAACATCTTTAAAAATCTTCAAACTGTAAAGCCAAAAAATGTTATATAACAGACCACTGTTAAGTCTTACAGCTGTTAAGTCAGCACATTTTTGCAGCTAATATTCAAATTGGTATTGCGATAACGTGAAACATTTTCTGTACAATATTTTTGATGGATATCAATTCTACGGTTTTTTACTATGTGTTGGTGGTACCAATATTTTGTATCTGTGCGTGTTCTATTAATATTTTTTTCAATTAGAAAATGGTTTTAAAGGTAATTTCTGAAAAAGAAATCAACTTTACGTACAATTCAATTAGGGTCCATTAATGTACGTAGTTAAAGTTATTACCTAGCTGCCCTGCTACAGCTGTTAATAAGAAATTTCTAAATCTCAAAACAATATTCATTTAATTCCGCTAGATGGGCCGTTTTGTCCACTGTGCGTGGTGAAAATGAATGAGCTTTTCAACAGACACCCTACTCGTCCTCTAGCTCCGATTCGCACTCACCGTAATCACCTGAAGTTTTCCCCTGTGCTCTGATAAGCCGCTAGTTACCCCACGTTAATTTCCAGCCCCTGTCTGTGTTTCCAGTGATGGAAGCATTGGGTGGGGGTGGGCGAGTGAACGCTATTAGAAATTCCTGCGCACGTATAGAGAATGAACTCGATGAGAACGTTGTCGTTTGATTTGCCGCTGTTAAGGCTCCAGCACTTGAACTTCCAATTCAGTTATAATTTTGCTACTCTTTTCAACGGAACACGGCGAACGGTTGAACGTGGAACGTGTTTCTTTGGTTGAATATAAAAAATTAACGCAATTCTTTCGACATTTTATAAATAAAACCAAAATTGCAATTCGATTTCAAAGAGAAAGAGCTTGAAAAATTCAATAAAATCTAATTAATTTAAAGCAACTGAAATTTTTTGAACATAAATAATTAAATTTGGTTGAAGCTGCAGAGATTTGTAAATTGTAATTGATGCGGTCGCCACGTGATTCTCGAATAGCCGGAGCACATGTGTGGGTTACATTTTAAAACGCGTAACAGTCCGTCTCAAAAGACGTCCCTTCGCTGGGGCGACTGCTGCTGGTTCCTTAATCGATTCTGATTGATTCCTATATAAATCGTACTATATAGATTAGACATACATATAGAATTGCTGTTACTCTGGTGTCTGTGATCTGCTTTCTTTAGCAAATGAAAAGTAGTCGCACACAACAACAACAACAACACAAATAACTAAATAAAGTAGCAAATAAAAACATAAATATTTAAATCAAATTCCTTAGAAAATGTTGCATAAGCCAAGGCGCATTTCGCCGTCGTCAAGTTAGAAACCACACACAGCTCTCGATTTGGCCGCGTTAAACGGAACGGTGGAACGCGTGGAACGTGTGGAACGTGAAACGGTGAAACGCGTCGCATAACTTAACGCTCGCTTTGAACTTGACGTACACACACTCACACACACATAGCGAAACACACTCGCACACACACACACATATATAGAGAGAGGTGCTTCAAAGGTGAGTTCGATTGCCCGCAAATACAATGGGACATGCGCAGAGTTTATAACCTACAATTTCTCTCACTACTGAATCGAGTTGTGCTTGTTGTTGCTTAATTGCAATTTCTACTTTTTGTTTGTGAATGAAGGCAAAAGTGTCGTTTGTTGTCAACTTTATTGTCGACTGCGACCTGCGCTTAACCCTACATATTAATTAATTAATTAAAATTCCTCAACTCGGCTAACATTAAGTCTTAATTAGTTGTAGAAGCGCAGCTCATGTTGCAGATTAATAAATTGTATTAAATTGCCCGACAAGCTCAAAGACTCACAGATAAATTACCGCAATTATTTAACAAGCAGAGCAAAGGATTAATGAATTCCTTTGCCATAGCAACGCAGTAATAGTATACAATAGATGAAGGATAAGAAAAATACTATATGTAATTAAGGCAGAGCTGAAAAAAGGTTTCTGATTCCACCTAATAACGGTAGACAAAAGTAAAGCCCACAATTTCCACAAGTGAATCTAAGTACGAGTGTACTCAGGCACTTAAGGTCATTACTGATAGGAATATTTATTAGTAAGTACTGTGCAATTATCGGCTAGACGTGTGCTTTATTCTGCAGATACACTTGGAAAAAATAAATTGAAATACAATTTTTGTATTAAATTTTTTTGTTTTATAAAACTTTGACTTAACCACATTTAACAATTCTTTTATATTAATTTTATTTTATATTCATCCCAAATGTTAACCAATCTATTTATCAAAACACTGTCTTTATTTTAATACACTTTCTGCAAGCAGTGCACTTTCTCGATTGTAAAGTGACTTCTCAGGCCTCAAACGCGGCCATGCCAATGCAAAAGTAATGGGTGTCGTGGGGTAATTTCGAAACTAGGGCGAATCAAAGTGGGACCCATGTAATCAACTTTGTGCTGCGGATTTCCAAGGTCGATTCTACGATGTTAATCATGACCAGGGACAACAGTTCTTTTGTTGACTGCTTATAAATAGGGACCACTTTTTGCTAGCTCTGATATAAAGAAAAATTGGGTATTTCTTAGTTGGTTTAAGGCTCCTTTACGAACTGAATTCAATTCCCAATCCCTTTGCTCTGCACACTGCATTAAGTATGCACTTTAATGCAACTAATTGACGCTGGCATTTAGGATTATTAACTATGCAACGGATAGTGCTGTGTAAGGAGTATTGTGCAGTGGGGGCGGGGGTGGGTAAGGGTGTTCGTTGCACTCTATCTTTAGAAGTCGTACAGCTCGTGTTGCAATTGTTCCATGCTGCAACGCAAATTAATTGAGCCACATTAACAAGGACAAGCCAGAGGCCATGGCAGAATGTCATATCCTTGCTTAAAGGTCGGAAGTTGACCTTCAGTGTGTTGTGTGTGGGCAACTTCCCACTGCTCGACTTAATATCAAATGCTGCGTGCGCTAAGAGAGCGTCGAGTTAATTGAAAAAATTTGCAGTACGGTAAATAATTTATAATCACATGGCTTACACCCTGATTCTATCTATATTCTAGAGGGCCAGCAACATGATCAACATAGCCGGAGTGGTGAGCATTGTGCTCTTCTATCTGCTCATCCTGGTCGTTGGCATTTGGGCTGGACGCAAGAAGCAGGCGGGTAATGACTCCGAGGAGGAGGTTATGCTGGCTGGCCGCTCCATCGGTCTCTTTGTAGGCATCTTTACCATGACAGGTGAGCTAGTGCTAAGATAAGCAACGTCACAGTATTTTTTTTTTCTCTACAAATTTGAATTTGGTATTTTGCAATGGAAACCAATGACCAGCCCTGCCAACTTTCTCGATCGATAACACAATCGAAAATTCAAAAATTCGCAGTTATCGATATCGATATGGCAACTCGCGCGTTCTTTTCATTTACCGTTGCTTCAGTTGAAAATTTGTTTTTAATATCATTTCAGCCACTTGGGTGGGTGGTGGATATATTAATGGCACGGCGGAGGCGATTTATACCTCGGGACTGGTCTGGTGTCAGGCGCCATTCGGCTATGCTCTGAGCTTGGTATTCGGTGAGTGGAAAGCCTCGTTCGGCTTGGCATAAAGTGCTTCATTTAATGTGTAATTGGATCAAATCTCAGGTGGCATCTTCTTTGCCAATCCCATGCGTAAGCAGGGCTATATAACCATGCTGGATCCACTGCAGGATTCGTTTGGCGAGCGCATGGGTGGACTACTATTTCTGCCAGCATTGTGTGGTGAGGTGTTCTGGGCAGCGGGTATATTGGCCGCACTGGGCGCTACGCTCTCCGTGATTATCGACATGGATCACAGAACATCGGTGATACTGTCATCGGGGATTGCCATCTTCTATACGCTGTTTGGAGGCCTGTACTCGGTGGCCTATACGGATGTCATCCAATTGTTCTGCATCTTCATTGGACTGTGGATGTGCATACCGTTTGCGTGGACCAATGAGCATGTGAAGAGCTTGAGCGACATGGATGTGGATTGGATTGGACATGTGGAGCCGAAGCAGCGTTGGTTCTACATAGACTACGGCCTGCTTCTGGTCTTTGGTGGCATACCCTGGCAGGTCTACTTTCAGCGTGTGCTCTCCAGCAAGACGGCAGGACGAGCACAGCTGTTGTCCTATGTAGCCGCAGCAGGATGCATACTGATGGCCATACCACCCGTGCTCATTGGAGCCATTGCCAAGGCAACGCGTGAGTAAACTCTTGAGACTGTTGCCGACCTAATCCCTAGCTAATATCGAGTACTTCTTCAGCCTGGAATGAGACCGATTACAAGGGTCCATATCCGTTGGGTGTGGATCAGACCAGCATGATATTGCCCATGGTATTGCAGTATCTGACGCCAGACTTTGTGTCCTTCTTCGGCCTGGGCGCTGTGTCGGCTGCCGTCATGTCCTCGGCGGACTCCTCGGTGCTCTCGGCTGCCTCCATGTTTGCACGCAATGTTTACAAATTGATTTTCCGTCAGAAGGCTTCCGAAATGGAAATCATTTGGGTAATGCGCGTCTCCATAGTTATTGTGGGCATACTGGCCACCATCATGGCACTGACCATACCCTCCATCTATGGCCTCTGGTGAGTATATACTACATGATTGACAGTTCATTTGCATGAGTGCAGGTAACTCTCCGCCTCCTCTCCTCGCAGGTCCATGTGCTCGGATCTGGTGTACGTCATTCTGTTCCCGCAGCTGCTGATGGTGGTGCACTTCAAGAAGCATTGCAATACCTATGGCAGTCTGGCTGCCTATCTGGTGGCCCTCATGTTGAGATTGTCCGGTGGTGAAGCCATCTTGGGACTGCCTGCTCTGGTGCATTATCCTGGCTATGATGAGGAGACGAATACGCAGCTCTTTCCCTTCCGCACAATGGCAATGCTGATGAGCCTAATCACATTGATATTTGTCTCCTGGTGGACCAAGTGAGTGCACTCTATTATTCCATTGCATCAGCGTAATTGACTCTCCTCCTCCTCCTGCGCAGACATATGTTCGAGTCGGGCAAACTGCCACCTAGCTATGATTATTTCCGTTGTGTGGTCAATATACCCGAGGATGTGCAGCGAGTGGGCGATCCATCCGAGTCCGGGGAGCAGCTATCTGTGATGGCAGGACCATTGGCGCGTTCCTACGGCGCTGCTACCATGGCTGGCAAGGATGAGCGCAATGGACGCATCAATCCGGCGTTGGAATGCGATGATGATCTACCCGTGGCCGAGGCACAGCGCATGAATCAGCAAACGGCGCAGGCACAGGTGCAGAAGATGCTGGACAAGGCCACTAGCAAAGGTGGAGCCGGCGGTGGCGGTGGGCAGAGTCAGGGCATGGCCATGCCCTCAGCCGAACAGGATAATACCGCCTTCTAAAGGAACCAGCTCTGCGTTTCATCAGCCACAACTTATAATTTGAAGGCTTCTTAGATGATATCCGTTTAACAGATAGCAGATAAAAGATAACAGATAACAGATATAGTATTTTCAGCGTACGCTAAACAACACACAAGTGCTCAGGTATAAAAGAAAACAAAACAGTGCAGATCGTCTAAAGTATTTACTATATATTTTGCCACATACATATATATTTTGTGTATAGTTTCCACATAGTCTTAGAGTCCCCTACGAACGATTCTGATTTGTGTATTAGAGCAAAAGCTAACTAGAAATATTGAAGAGTGTTCTCACTTGCGAAATCACAGCAAAACCACACACACACACACATATCTAGTGTATAAATATAAAGTTATCGAGAAAACATATCAATGTATGAAACGAAAACTGAGATGTAACTAAAAGCATATCAACTGCATTTCCAGAGCAAATGCATAACAAAAATACGTATAAGGGTAAATGGTAAAGCAGCAAACAAACCTAAGGTAGTGAAAGGCATACTATCGCCAGCACTATGGCTAAACTGATTGACTCAGTTTCCGACTTACTAACCATAGTACCAGCGATAGTTCGAGCCAGGCTACAAACTCAAAGTAATATCGTTTAAATTTGTGTACCTTGTGTCAAGTGTAAATTGTTTATGGGATTTGTGAGCGAAAGCAAGCCATGCCCATTATCGAAATATATAATATAGTTACATATAGAGAAACCTAATCGGTCCTACAGAGTTAGGTGCATATAATGTGAATCATGTGTCCTTCCACAAGCAAAACCCAATGAAAGAAGCAAGATCAAAGCTGACTTGAAAACGAAACATATCATCTGTGCAACTGAAGTATATACTATTCTAGAGATATATACATATACTATATGTATGTTAACGGAATAGCCATACGAACACATACTACATACTATATAGGTTACTTACTAGAGCGTTATATAGGCAAAGAATTTTAGCTGCTCTCAAAGAGCAAAAACAACACTGAAAAAAACATTAGAAAATGATACAAAAAAAAAAAAATAATGTTGCGTCATAGTACCTAATGCATATAATACTATATACACAGTTATACATACACCTGTTTATACACCTACCTATATGAATTTAGAACGAATGTGGAAGAACCTATTGTTTATGTTTCAGAATCGGCCAGAGGAAACCACGCGCTGCCTGAAAAGAAGACCCAAACCTTATCCCAAGTTACGAAACTTATTCATATTGATATTCAAAGTGTATTCCCAACAGTTGTTTCAATTCAATTATAATCGAGATATTCAGATTCAAAGATTCATTTTGCATAATTCTCTTGACTCGTTTGTTAAAGTTTGTTCCTTCGAGTTGATGTGAAACTTTTAATATAGTATATATACTGAATAACATGTAACAATATTTATTATACATATATGTATGTGAAACTATTTGAAGCGTAATAAGAGTACTTACATAAATGTTGACTGCTTTTTATGATTATTACGAGCCTCGTCTTATATAGCATGGGGCTGCAGTTTTTTAAGGTTTACAATAAGTGTATGGAAACACAAGTCCCAATTTCGAGCTAAACTATATAGTAAAACAAAACTGAACTGTTCTGAAATTCAAGATTCAACTAATATTAATATTGTTAATTTATATTTTAAAGAGTTTATGCTACACTTTGCAGAGCAGACGTTACTGTGTCCATTTTAGCCGTAAATTTACATATTACTTGTATACAGTGGCGCTCAATCTAATAGGCACACTTGCTGGTAAATTTGCGGAGAAAATGTTAAGGAATTCATATGACAGATTTATTTTAAATTTATAGGAGAAATATTTTTAAAGATTAGCTAAATTCTGTGGTAAATATTTACCTATAATTTCCAATTATTAAAGTAAATTCTTTGTTAATTGTTTTTCTACAATTTCTAAATGTTAAATTTGTTACAAAATTGATATAGATTATTTTCAGAATTAATAATTAATATAACAAATATTTTGTTTGTTGAATTTTAGAGATTTTAGACAATTTGCGCTTTATTGAATATTTGATAGGTTGAGCTATGTATTATTGAGGTCATTTTTAGGTCATTTATAGTTTAAGTACAAACTAAAACTGTCATCTGTTACATATGAAAATCTGAACTAATGAAGGAATATTATTGAATACTATTCCATCTTACTATTATTACTCTCAAATCTCAGCATTTACTCGCCAGTGTAACTAATATTTTGGAGCGCCACTGTGCATAGAAATCTATGTTCTTTGCTGTTGTTATTTACTGTTAATTGTTGCTACTTGTTTTTGCATAAGATCTGAATGTGTATTTATAGCTAAAAGAAAACAAAAAAGAAGAAGAAGAAGAACATTAAGCAAGCTCATCTGCATAGAGACATACAAAGATCGTATTTGCGAATGTCTTTAGCGATTGTTAAGTGGAAATCCAAAGATATACACCATACTATAGTTTACTTGTGTTTGATTTAGTGCAGCAAGAAACACGAGCTCTGTATATACTATATGACAACTTGAATTGATTTGTTTAAGCGAGTTACTAACTACAAAAACCACCAACTACTACTAGTTTATGTATTAAAGTGCGTGCAACTAAAACTAAACAGAAGCAATGAATGAACCCAAGTATCGTACTAAGTGTGAGGAGGCGTTTATACCTATATCATTAACATATCATACTCTAATACCGACTACTAACTATGTTGAACCTTGTACTACTACTATATGTTGGGTTTCTATTTACCTAGGGTTATATTCTTTCACCAATTGTTGTTAATTGATGTGTATACATATTAGTCGCATATATTATATATATTTGATTCAACTGAGGCAAGTTTACGATATACAGTACGATATATGATCAAATTATACCAGAACGAAGAATACATATCAATGTTTAAAGCAAAACCTAATAACAGAGAACAGACAAGTATTTAATAAATAACAAATATATATCTATATATATATTAAAATGGTTTCTTTGTTGATGCAAATCGCGTGTAATTATTTATGCCAATCTGTTGCAATACTATGCTATAGTTATATATATATAGTACTATATTTTAAAGTAAGTGCCGGCTTGTGTAATGAGATCCAAAAACCCGAAACAGACAAAGCCAAGTCTAATGACAGTTTTCCAACAATGCGACCGTATTACTGTTACCGTAGGCGGAAATTTCCCATCATAAAAATGCAGCTTACCAACTGAAGCTAGAGATGGGAGCGTGAGTGAGTGCGGGTATTCCTTTATTATTATTTATTGAATTACAATTTCTTTGCTAGTAATTACTTAGTTGATGAATAACTAATTTATACATATTACATAAAAATTCAGCTTACCAACTGGAGCTAGAGATGGGAGCGTGAGTGAGTGAGGGTATTCATTTATTATTATTTATTGGCTTACTTTCTTTGCTAATAATTACTTACATGATGAATAATTAATTCATACATATTTCAAGTGAAGCTAGAGATGGTAGCGTGAGTGAGTGCAGGTGTTCATTTAATATTATTTATTGGCTTACGATTTCTTTTCTGATAATTACTTTATACATATTTATTTATACATATAATTTATACATATTTATTATATTATATTAATTTATACATATTTCAAGTGAAGCTAGAGATGGTAGCGTGAGTATGAGTAGTCTTTTAATGGAATTTATTACTTTATCTTTTTTCTTTTCCAATATTTAGTTAATGAATAATTCATTTAGTCATATTATTTATGGAAACATTTTTCCTTAGACTAGTCAATATTAGATATTTTCTTTATTAAAAAAAGTTTTTCTGCCAGTAAGGTTCCAATCAAGTTGGTGTCTGCTCGTGTCACGACTCGACTCACTTATCACTTCAATGAATTGCCGACAATCAAGATCACATGCAGAAGAGGAACCTTGTGATGGCACCTTGCTCCGACACCAAAGACAACGGATTTAACTAGTATCTATATATGAATACCCGTACTTGTATTTCAAGTCTTTTTCTCTGCCTATGTGAAATATTTGCCTTAGAAGTAAATTAGTTTCAGTTAATTTGCCTAAGAGCTGCAAGTAGCGCAAGTTATGCTCAGTGTTTGTACTTGTACTACAACTACAGCCAGTTAGTGGCAGTAACTAACTACGCATACCTATGCCTTGTGCAATTAACTTATTGTAAACTTAATTAGAGACGAAGTACAAGTCGTAAAGTGCCCCCGCGGGCACCACAAGGCGATCGGCACAAGTTCATGCCAGTAGCATAGACATCGTTAAAGAATTGCCCTCTAATTATTGCTGTTGTTGTTGTGGATGTTGTGGATGTTGCTGTCGTGTTGCCAGCATGTTGCTGCTGCTGATGAGTTGAGCATGTTGCTACTACTGCCACTGCCACTGTTGCATCTGTGGCAGCTGTATATCCGGTATTTAAGAACAAACCATTTGCATAAATGTTTGAAATTTTTGAGCCTTCAACTGTCGCTGCGGCCTGCCAATTAGCCAGGGCGGAAGAATTTCGCGAATGTCATGTTCAATATGCCAGAGGAAGTTATCTCTCCCATGCGATCTGGCACTGCCTCTAGGGTAGAGTTGGGAAACAATCGGTGGTACTATATCGATAGTAGGGATGGTACGTTTTTTTGGTCAAGTAAAATTTGTTTATTTAAACATTTGCTTAAGTTTATTATTGAAATTAAATGAAATAACGTTTTATAATTAAAATTAACTCTACTGTTGAGATTATATCGATAGTAGGGATGGTATTTGTTTGAGTAAAATTTTGTGTTTATATACACAAGTCAACTAGGTCTTTATTTGCTTTATCAAGCTAATTTTAATATCGAAACTTTACTTTACTATAGGGATTACAATTAGTTCGGAAACTATCGGATAGAAAAGTAATGCAAAAGTCTACGGTAGATTCAAAGAATATCATAGAATCATAGAACAATTTGATTTATCGTTGTCAAAAGTTTTTTGTAGAAATAAGTCTTCTGTTGTGGAAGTAAAAATTCTGTAGTAATTCGAAAAATTAGTATACAAACTATCGGTAAATTTTTAATCGGAGGTAGTATAAGTTTTCGGCGTAAAGATCTAAACATTTATACTAAAACTTTCTAAATTTTTTAAAAAATTCCTTATTATTCTAAAATTATTTTAAATATTACGTTCCATTATTTCCGATAGTTTATTTCAACCCAAAATCTTCTATTTCGATAGTTTTTGTGATCATAAAAAAGCATTGCAATTATTACGAATTAATTTTCACTTCGTCTTTATTAAACAAAACATAAGTATTATGTCTTCAAGCAAATTACAACTAACATTCAATGGGTTGTACCAGGGTCGAGATTCTTTTTCTGGGAGGGGATTTTTTCAAGATGCGAATAATTTACAGTTGGGGGTGTGTCTATAGCAAAATGGCGGCGCCGAATGAATGTGATTGGTGTGGGGATGAAATAGGTCTAATCGTTGACCTTCCATTAGGGTCAATCGTTAGCCGATGATTGGGTTGAGGAAGCGAGTATTCTAAGGCACTGCGTGAATTCCTGCTGCAGTTGCTCACTTCTTGCGGTATGTGTAGCCTCCATTGGAGCTGTAGCCCTGCTGGATGGTTTCGGGCACCGAGTAGCCAGAGTCTTGAGAGGGTGCGCTGTACGAGGAGGCCGGGCCACTGGGAATGCTATCGCCATTGGGAGCTCCATAGCTGCTGGATGGTGCACTGTATGAGGATGAGGGTCCGGATGAGTAGGAGGAGCCACCACTGCCGGAGCCAGCTGAGGGATAGGGTCCACCACTGTTGGCACTCGCGCTGGGCGCTCCATAAGAGCTAGAAGGAGCAGCGGGATAGGGTCCACCGCCACTTGCACTGGGTGCAGAGTAGGAGCTGGATGGACCTGAGCTGGGAGCGCCATAAGATGAAGAAGGAGCAGCTGGTGCGGCATAGGAACTGGATGGTCCCGAGCTGGGTGCGCCATATGAGCTGGAGGGTGCCGAGGGATATGGTCCACCGCTGTTGGCGCTGGGACTTGGCGCCGAGTAGGAGCTCGATGGTGCCGACGCATATGGTCCTCCACTGTTGGCACTTGGACTGGGAGCAGAGTAGGAGCTGGAAGGTCCAGCGCTAGGGGCGCCATAAGAGCTGGATGGGGCAGCTGGATAAGGACCACCACGGTTCGCACTGGGACTGGGTGCCGAATAGGAGCTGGATGGAGGTGAGCTGGGAGCTCCATAGGAGCTGGATGGAGGTGAGCTAGGAGCTCCATAGGAGCTGGAAGGAGCTGCTGGATAAGGACCACCACTATTCGCCTGGGGACTAGGTGCTGAGTAGGAGCTGGACGGAGCTGAGCTGGGAGCACCGTATGACCTCGATGGAGCTGCTGGGTAAGAACCTCCGCTGTTGGCGCTGGGGCTGGGGGCTGAGTAGGAGCTTGATGGAGCTGAGCTGGGAGCTAGATAAGAAGATGAAGGAGCTGAGCTGGGTGCTCCGTAGGACGATGAGGGTGCTGCTGGATAGGGTCCTCCACTACTGGCTGGTGCGGAGTAGGAGCTGGCAGGAGCCGAGGGGTAAGATCCGCCGCTGTTGGCACTTGGGCTGGGTGCGGAGTAAGAGCTGGATGGGCTCGAGCTGGGTGCACCGTATGAGCTGGAAGGAGCTGCTGGATATGGACCACCTCGATTGGCGCTGGGGCTCGGAGCAGAGTACGAACTGGATGGTGCCGATGAGTATGAGCCGCCACTGTTGGCGCTGGGGCTTGGTGCCGAGTAGGAGCTGGATGGAGCGCCATACGAGGAAGAAGGAGGGGCAGGTGCCGCTGGGTAGGGTCCACCACTGCTGGCGCTGTGGCTGGGCGCAGAGTAGGAGCTGGATGGAGCGCCATAGGAGCTTGAGGGAGCCGCTGGATAAGAGCCACCACTGTTGGCGCTAGGGCTGGGCGCAGAGTACGATGAGGAAGGACCATGAGAGGAGAAGCTGCTGCTGCTGCCGCTGGATGGAGCACCGTAGCGAGAGGCAGGCGGTGAGACTGGCTGGAAGCTGCTGTGACTCGATGGAGCACCATATGATGATGAGGGCGGAGCAGCTGGTCCCGAGGTGTAGCCACTGCTGCCCAGCGACTGAGTCTTGGAGGGAGCGCCATAGTTGGTCGAGGGTGCCGAGGCGAGGGGAATGAAGCTGCTCACACTGGGCGCGCCGTAGCTGGAGGATGGACGAGAGGGTGCACCATAGCTGCTGGACGGTGGCGACGACTTGGGTGGGCCATAGCGAGTGGATGGCGGTGCTACTGGTGCGCCATAGCTCTGGGATGGCGGTGGTGCTGGGGCGCCATAGCTCTGGGATGGAGGCGATGACTTGGGTGGACCGTAACTCGAAGATGGACGACGTGAATGATGATGTTTCTTAGCTGGTGGTGCGCCATAGCTAGAGGATGGTGCGCGTGCTGGTGGTGCGCCGTAGCTGGAGGATGGGGCACGTGCTGGTGGTGCACCATACGAGCTGGACGGACGGGCGGGGTAGGGGCCACCCGAGGAGCTTGGTGGCGCCGAGTAGCTGCTCGATGGGCTGGGACGCGAGTTGAAGCTGGGGGCTGGACCCGAGGCAGGTGGCAGATAGGAGCTGGGCGGTGGTGCACCGTACTTGGACGAGGGCCTGGACGGTGGCAGATAGGCATTGCTCGGTGGTGGTGGCTCTGCGGTAGCCACAACAATGCAGTAGGCAAAGGCGCAGAAAAGCTGCGGACACAAGAGAAGTGAAAATTTGTGTGAAATTGTGTTGGAAAACGAGGAAATTGGTTTTGTATGCCGAGGCGTAGCTAATGCAGATCGATCATAACTGCTGACTTACCACTGCGAACGACGGGCTCATCTCGGCTTGGCTTCAATCGGAGCGAATAGGCCAAAACTGCAGCGGAAGAGTGTGAGAGGAGAAAGAGCAGACAGAGCACAAGAAACGAGAAGAAAGTGTAGAAATAAATTACGTTTAAGCGTTGCATAATTATGGCCACGGCTACTGTTCAGGCAGCTTGCTTGGGTCAGGCCAACCTTCAGTCGCACTCAATCCATCAATCATGATGTCAATGCCAAGAACTGGCCAAAAAACTGCTCAAGCGTTAACCCAACTGAACTACATGCATCTCTTTAGAGTTGGCCCCAAAGGGGGTCTACGAAATTACACACAATTGGCTTTGCAGAAAATGGAAAGAAAATTCATGTAAGTTCGACTGCAGCTTTTCCCTTTTACGACCGCAATTGAATCAGCCAAGGGTCTAGGCTCCATTGTGGCTGCCAGCGGGATTTTTATGACTTAACAACATGTGAGAAATAAAAAACTTTTTATACGAACTGCGACTACTCCTACTACTCCCTGCACAGTGGGACACCCCCGCAGTTTCCCGGATTACCACACTGCATGTGACATAAATTTTCTTCGCCTCCAGAGTGTTGCCAATTATTTTGTTTTTTTTTAAGTTACTTCAGCTTACACATATGCTGAGGATACCCTGTAAAACTACTGAGTGGGGTATCATAATTTCTTTCTACTTTTCAGTTAACGTTAGCATTATAATCTGTCTTAATAAATGAATACATTCTGTCTGCTTTTACTTATTTACTCTTACTAATTATCTATCACTTTTCAAGCACTCCCGACTAACGCCTTCCTCTGCTTTATGTGCTGTGCCATTTCCCTTTCATTTGTTGTAGTGTTGCTTTATTACTACTTTGTCATTTGTCTAGTTCATTGCAAAAGCCAAAACGAAAATCTAATTATTATATTTTTGGCGCTCTTTAGGCGCTGACTTCTCTGACCCACTGTGGCAATTACACATATTTTTAAGTGTAAAATTAACTGATTAGATTTGCTTATTACTTAACAGAAACACACGAAAATAACTAAGGTCTAAAACAGAGTATTTTTCATCTTGTACTCTCAAACAGACTGCAAAACTTTGAGCCTAAAGCTCCAAACTAAAGAGTAAGTCATATAATCCTCTACAACTCTCTAGAAACTTGGGCAATGCATCAAATTTTTGATAATTTGCAGAAACTTTTAACTGTGCTTAAATTTAATATTCTTTTTTTTGAGTTTAGCTTGTTTGAATAGTTTTTAGTTGTGTATATAATTTAAAAATATATTTTAAAACTGAGCCAACACTTTATAAATTTATCAAAAATATTTAAAAATTATTTGCTTTGCTTTATAAATTTATTAAAATTATTTATAAGTTATTATGCTTTCTTTTATATATATTTTAATTATTTTGTTTATATATTTTTGTTAACTTTAGTTTAAATTATGTGTTTTTCCTTTTTATAACATTTATTTGCATTTTTATTTTTTTATTTATTGTTTTATTTGTATTATTTTAGAATATTTCAACACTTTTGCTTCACTTTATTATTTCAATTATGTCAATCCTTTCTGGAGTCTTTGTTTTGTATCCAAACTAACCGTTTAACTGGCTTCAGGCAGTTTCTGTTGTTGTTTAGATGCAACTAGTTTGTGCCTTCTCAAAGATGGTATGCTGCTCAACCGAATGTCGAATGCAAACTACTCTGTGGCCTGGTACGCAGCATGCACTTTTATACGAAAGTCTTCGCGCGGCTTCCCAAAAGCCAAAGCCAAACGAAATATCATAAATGGGCAAAGGCAAAAAACACAAACAATAAAGAAAAAAACATAAGAAATAAAAACTAAAGCTTCGAGCTAAAAGACAACACTAACAACAACAACAACAACAACAACAACAAGCACAGCTAAAATAACAATAGCTAAAGACAACAATAGCAACAACAACATGTTTTCAATTTGGTTTTTTATGTAACTTCAAATGCACTCTTCAAAACAACAACAACAACAACTACTACTACAACAATAGCCAAAAGCTGTGGCGCTTGCACGACTGCGCTGTCGCTGCGACGTCGACGCCGGCAGCAACGTTGGCTTTCAAGCGAAGTCGCACTGTGGAGCTGTGGGTTGTATTTTTAGCAGAATTCGGACAGTGCTACAATATTGTAAATTTGCTTAATGCATGGAACACCCCTATTGGCTGTAGTAAATTTATCGTTTATCAACACTCAACTGTTATCGATGTTGTGCCATATTGAGCAATACTCAACTGTGCGATAACTTTTAGCTTGTTATCGAAGAACCCTCATGGAAACATTGCAAACGTACTCATTGATGAAGAGTTAAAAGTTGTTTGCTTTATTGCAACTTTGCTCCACTGTGCGCACTCATAAGTTTTGTTTTTGGTTTATTTTGCGGTTTTTGCATTGATAAACCCAACTCGGCCGCCCACTTGTTTGTTATTGTTGAAGTGCTGTTGCTGCCGTTGGTCTTTTTTTGTGGCAAGTTCAGTGGCAGCCGCAATGATCGTTCAACAAACAACGGCCACAAAAGCGACTTCAATGGTAAACGTCGTTTAATTGCGTCCACTGTGCACATTGCTCATACGCCGCGTAAACCCCAAGGGAAACATGCTTCACTTGCACTTGGTGAGTAAATGTTTTATTTATTGCGGTAGAGAGTGAGAAGTTTTAGGCCACAGTGGGCGGGAACTCGGGTTTCTTCCAAATGTAACTAGCCCAGGGTATGCACTCCTTGAGCAAATGCATATAGGCCAAGCCTTTGGGGCAATCCACCTCGGTGGCTGGCACATTCAGTGTCTCGCACAGCCAGTACTTGGCGGCATCGAAATGATGTGTGTACGTCTGTCCCAGCTCGGACTCGTCCTTGCAGGCCGAGCGTCCAGCATCGGCATAGACAACCACAACGATGGATGCCAGTAGGGCGCACAAGGTGAAGACTAGAATTGAATAGAAGTTATGATCCGATCTGTATAGAGTTAGGAAGAGGCTCAAACCCACCGGCTTTCATGTTACAACTGTGACAGATTCTATAGAATGTGTGTTCTTTCACACCGACAGACGACACCTTTTATAGCTGACAGTAATAAAAACAAAAGCAAAACATTGTGAGAGGCATCCGTTGATGCTTATCAGCAGGTGACAAGACTGATAAGCGAAGGAAGCGTGGAGCGATAGTGCCAAAAAAAGAGAGTTGCAATTTCAATTTAGCAAATAAATTGATCAAGTTGATAGACGAAAATAGCAAAGATATGAAAAGAAAGTCATGAATGAAGTGCTCAAGGTCAAAAGTTGAATCATTATAAGTATATACCGAATAGTTTCAGTAAGTAAAAGTAATAATAAATTATAATTGTTTCCAAAATGTTTATAGGTATAAAAACTGAAATTAATAATAAGGAAATATTAAGTAAGTGCACTAATAATATTTAATTATATTTTTAAAATTTATATAAAATAATTGTAAGAAGACGAATAAAGTGATGATATACCCAAAGATATTTTCACAATTTAATTATGGTAATATTTAAATATTTAAAGTATTCAGAAATTTGTTCCAAAGTGTTTTAGAAATTTGTTATAAAATATTGAAAATGTTGTCTAAAATATTTGAATAAAAACTGAAATAAATAATAAGGAAATATTAGGTAGGAGCACTAAAAATATTTAATTATATTTTTAAAATTTATATAAAATAATTATAAGAAGACGAATGAAGTGATGATATACCCAAAGATGTTTCCACAATTTAATGGTATTTTTATGTTAATATTAAAATATTTAAAATATTCGGAAATTTGTTCCAAATTGTTTTAGAAATTTGTTACAAAATATTTAAAATGTTGTCTAAAATATTTGTTTATAATATTTTTAAAATTGTGTTGAAAAATAATGTCTTCATTATTATAAAATATTAAATCCGTAATGACAGCTGGTTTAAAACTTTTTTGATTTAAATTTAGCAATAGTGTAAGCTTATAAAAATATATATAAAAGTTAACACTTTCTTATTTTAATTAACTTAATTTTTAAATGGCATATTTATTGGCTATAATATGGTTATTTAAACTGCTTAAAATGTCATTTAATAATTCATTAAATCAAGTTACTAAATTTAGTTTAACTGTTGTGTCGATCAAGCTGAACATAATTACTTAAATCTGTTGAACTATATTTGCCATGATTTATTATGCGTAGAGTGTATTTATATAATGGAATTTACGAGCTAAAAATATGGACAAATTAAATCGTTAAATATTGTCAAATTGTAAGCAGGAAATATATAGTTTATTTGTGTTAAAGTTAATCATTCGTTTTGGTATTTTACAGCTAAAAGAATGAAATGTTGAAATGTAAATTTAAGATGATAAACATTTCATTTCTTTTATGTAAATATATAGATAATATGTATAAATATAATATATAAACATTTCATTTCTTTTGTATTAATATATAGACTGCTTTTGTTCACACGCTCTTATGAATATTGATTGATAGTATTCCATCTGCGGTGGGGTTTCATAAAAGACTAAGCTAACCCTAACAATGAAGGGTTAGCGTATAATTATAATCAGCTTGCTGTAATGTGAATTCATTTAAATTGCAAAACAAACGTCAATCGGCAAATTAGTTTTTTATTTCGCCTCCGATTTTGCAAAGTTGTTGTTACATCTTTTGTTAACTGTTTGCCTTTTGTTTGTTGTGTGGCCTGACCCCCTAAAGCGTTTGCTGCGGCAAACACTTGACCAACATAAATGCTTAAGCGTGGATGCAAAAAATTGAAAAAAGACAGTCACGAAATAAGCGGCAAAGAAATGATAAACAACATTTAACGGCTGAAGGAAAAAGATTCCAAAATCTATTACAAAATATTTAAAATGTAATTACAGTTTCCGCATTGAACCCGACGAGCAGACCTTATATAGATAGGCCCAGACAGGTGTCGCCAACCCGCAGCTAGCCCCTACAGCTGGTTGAGTTAATGATGATGCTCCTACTGAACCAGAGATAGAGAGACAGCCGGGGGCCATCAGGTTTCAAGTTTCGTCAATAGACGAAATGACGAAGGGGCTTTTATTATTATTATTATGACTAATATCGTTACTGTTAAGCATGTACGCAGTCAGCTCATTATCGATTCAGTTGCTCCGCTTTGAGGAAATCCAATTATGTGTCGAATTGATTGCACAAGTTAGCCACAAAGAGAGAAATAAGGAAAAGCATCCCATGGGCTCTGAGGTTCATTTCTAGGCGTCTAAAAATACGCAGACCCAAGTAATTTGCACAAAGTGCTTTTGCGTGTGGAGCATTTGATGTGAACAAACTGTCAATAAAACTCCAAAAAAGCAAACAAATTTGATAAGAACTTCGCACAACATCACAATCAAGGGGCAGCATGCTATAAATATGCTCAGCATTGGGAAAGTAATGCAACACTCTGGTTCAGTCAGTCATCAAAATGCAACCAGGTAGGGAGAGT
Organism: Liodrosophila aerea; assembly: GCA_035045005.1. Taxonomy (NCBI): domain Eukaryota; kingdom Metazoa; phylum Arthropoda; class Insecta; order Diptera; family Drosophilidae; genus Liodrosophila; species Liodrosophila aerea. The sequence goes on along the minus strand of JAWNNL010000782.1, from coordinate 203,879 downwards.
CTATAATACATAAATTAAAATAGAAATAAATTACTTCATTATTGTTTCAGCCACTCTGCTTAGCTGCCTGCTTTTGGGCTTCTTCTTGACCCTGGCCAGCGCCTACAATGGTCAGGACATCTATGCCGAACCCAACTGCGCCATTGTGGAGGATCATGCTCGCAAGTTCCGTGACATATCCGATCCCACGCACTACTGGGTGTGCCCCGAGGGCCAGGAGAAGGCCGACTACATACAGTGTCCCGACAATTACGCCTTCATGGAGCCAGAACAGGGCTGTGTGGTCTGGGAGGAGTGGAAGTGGATTGAGCCTTATACCAAATAAACAACCCATGAGATAAAGTATCTGGCATTTGTCGTGCAGCTAAACAGCGCAAAGAAAAAACTTTGAAATATTTTAAATTGTCTCTTAATGAAGCATTCAAGACTTTGGTTGGGTCTTTGTTAGATTGGTTACAGTTCTTCGTCTCAACTTGTATTGAGGAGAGCACTGCTTCCGGTTCTGTTTGGACTTGGAATTTAGATAGAATCAATAGTTATGCTCAAGATTAATTACAGTATTCTAAGGTGCTAAGATTGTAAGCTTTCATTGTCCTTAAGCTCGGGCAACTCTCCCAACCAATTGCCACATTTCGGTCTTAATTAGTTGGGGCAAGTTTTGATTAGATTTCTCGGAATTCGTGGCTCAATGCTAATGCTAATTAAATGCAAAACTTTAGTGCATAACCAAGTATATGTACTACAATATAGTATATATACTAAATCAGTTCAGTTATGTCAGTGGCAATCGGTTTGCTTGAGGTTGTTAAGGTTGTATGCTTTGCTTTTGCTTCGGTATGTCTGATAAACGATAATTAGGCAGTGCGTGTCTGTCTGTCCAACAGTCCGTCCGTCCGACTGTCTGTCCGTCTGTTTCTGTTGCGCTTGTAATGTTATCTAACACCATTTGATTGGCAATCAAAGCTGATGCCGTCGAAGTAGTAGCAGCAGCAGCTACTACTACAATCAATCAACCTGGATGGCACACACGCTGTAAAGAGTATTGCTCCAGTTTCAGTTTCAGTTGCTGTCTGCTCATAATAGTTGTAAATTGTTAATATTTATTTGTGTTTTCGGTTTTTATTTTTCCACTGGACAAGTAAAAGTCATAAATATCAAAGCGAAGGCCCCGATAAATAGTAATAATAATAAGAAGAAAAAACCAACTTGCTGTGCGAGCGCACATTAAAAGTGAAAAGTACTTCAATAAATTATTGTTAGAAACCATCATCGTCATTATCATTATCATCGGCATTGTCATCATCATCATCATCGTCAGCAGCATTGGCGTAATGCAAACAAGTTGAATCGATACGATTCGAGTCGAGTAGAGTAGTAGAGTCGAGTTTCGTGTGTGCCCTGAGACTGTCAAGTGGTGCACTCGTTTTTTAGGTGCCCCACAAGCGAAAAGCAATTGAAGTGTTCATCAATGGCATCACATAATGAATTTTACTCATGTTTGCTTTATGCTTTGCCCACAAACTCCACACACAGCTCGAAAGGTCTTTTCAGCCATGCCCCAATTAGTGACTGAAAGAAAGTTTCGTTGGCCTTGACAAGGCCTCCCCCCGACTCCTCCTCCTCCCCTACCCCTGTAGTGGCAGTTGCAACCATGACAATGACAATAGCTGCTTCATTTGGTAACACAAAACTTGCCACATAACTAAGATCTCAGCTATCAGTCTATGCCATCTGCTGCGTGGGTCTCCCCCCTCCCCGCTCCCTTTTATCAGCCACCATCAGCTGTGCCTCTGCCTCATTTTGCTGGTGCACAAATTACGCTTACCATAACAATTACAATAGTAATTATATGGCTTCAACACACAATAAATAATTGTTACAATCGCATCTCATTTCAATATTTCAGCAGCTTCAAAGAGATGTGCACAGCTGTCGGATGATTTAACAATACTTTGTGGAAATTATATCATTATGTCAGATATATTTATCGTGCTTTAAATGCCGCAACGTGCTGGCCTTTATAGAGGGAAGTTAAGCGAATTCCATTACAGTTGAAGTTCCTTAAAATACCATGATATCATTCGATACTTGAATTAACAGTCATTGTATTGAATTCATGGAATTTGGCTTGGTTAATCAAAGCCTCAGGCTGCACATAATCCCTGTAGTCGTAGTAGTCTATAATATATATGTATATAGTAGTATATAGTATAGTAGTATATGCATATAGTAGTAAGTAAGCTGGGAAATCATAATCCCAGCTACCATCATAAGCTAACCTAACCTAACCTAATCTAACTTATAGCATTGCATTTCCTTTGCATTTTCAAGCCTTTTTTGTAATGAATTTTTAATGAATTTTTTTTTTTTTTTCTAGCACAACATTGATGTAGTTGATTAATTTTTTATGACTCGCCAAATATTTACAGTTTTTAGTTTGATCATGACATTAAAGATGTGCTAATCAGCTGCTGCTAATCACGCAGCATAACGGTTATAATTAAACAAATTAGGAGAGGCTACAGTCGGTTGCCAGCTACAGTTGCAGACGCAGTACTCAATATTCTTATTCATATGCTTAACTTAATAGGAATTCTGAATATCTTACAAATATATCTACGGATGAAAATATAAGCGATCAGCTATGTCATAGACAAATGTCTAGTATATTATTTAGTACATAATATTCCTTGAAATTTCTCAAAATTTTGTTTTCTAGGCACTCAAATACTATATCTCAGATATGGACTGTAATATATGTATACTTCCTGGGGTCTGCTACTCCATCTTCTGCCTGTTGCAGTAGCACAAACATAATTGAACTTTTTGTATAAACTTTTTTAAGCTACATAGTTTAAATATTAAGCTCTTATCATTAAAATGTTCACACACTATAAATATAAATAAATTGATTAATATTGTGTTTAATATGTATGTGTACATAAAACTTTATATAAAAAAAATATATATAATTAAATTGATTATTTATTATATATTATAAATATTATAATTAATTTTTAAAAATTTTGATTAAATTTCATAATAATTATTTATTATTAAAATCGTGTATTATTCGTTTTATTATGCTGTTAATATATAAAATAAGAAAACCAATTAATACTATAGATTGGTCAGCAATTGAAATTTGCGCTAGGAGTTCAACCTTGACCTTGAGTCTAGGCAAAGATATTAGCATAAATGTATTCTTTCCTCTAAGTTGATAACTTTTTTCTAGTAGTAATCAATCCGTCTTCATCAATCAATTGAGCACGACGCATATGCTCACATTATCTCTGATTGATAACGGAGCTGACAACTGATAAGGATGATTCGCACGGCAGAGTTTTATTTATATGCATAATGCTCATGCATTATGTATGTAGGGCAGGATGAGCTGCCTGTCACGCAGGTGAGTGACAAATTGACATGTCGCCAAAAATGATAAATCTACAGCCAAGACAGTGTCTTAGAGAGACGGGTAGACGGAGAGACGGACAGGCAGACCGCAAAATGCGAAATGACCTTTCATTAAACTGCCAAATAAATACACCGTGTAGAGCCGCCCCTCGAGCGAGGAGCTCAATAAGCTCTTAGCTTGAGCTCAGCGTTATGGCTTTAGCATAGGTCAAAGTTCACAAGAGCAGCCAGCAGCAGAAGCAAAACCAAATTTCATGCCACCTCCCCATACAAACACCCCAACTTTAATACAGTTCAAGTCCGTTGCTGACGTCACTCGCTCGCTTACAAATGTACCGAACCCACATCAATTACAGCGCATACACTCTCTGGACCATCACAAACTGCCAACTCTGACAATTTGCAAAATAAAATTAAATTCTATATAATCCACCCCCATCGCTCCGATAAAAATACCCATCAATAATTCAAGCAACTTTCAACTGAAAACTGGCATACGCTGCGTATGCGCAATTTATATGCATTAAACGCATTAACATTGATTGCCCCAAGTGTCATAAAAGTAATCAGCGTTTAAAATATTCCCGATTTGAGCTGTAGAATTTACGTAAATGGAGCAGCTTTTCAATTTGAATACGCTGTAATTAAAAGTGGTTTTATTTGCTTTTATGGGCTGTAAATTTAGCATGAGGAATGACCATACAGATGCCATGATTTTTAAAGCTATTACTACGAGTTGATTATATTTTAAATAAAAGAAAAAAAAGGACAATGTTTTTGATAGTATAAGCTTTGTTTTTAGTTATTTATTTAACATTTACAAGTCTACTAAAGAGCTTAAATAACTTAAGCAAGGTCTGGCTACTAGAGTCTTCGGCTGTATCTTACTGCGAAAATGTAACTGAACTTTGCCTTCTAAAAGTTTCAACTACTTGTTTGAAAATTCCAATTAAACAACACTTAATATATTGTTTAGTGGTTTTGTGTAGGCCAGTGGGCGTTTGTTTTTGTTGTTCTTCTTGTTATTGGGTTGCTCTGGCCGCTTGGGTTCATACTAATAATAAGTCAGTTTACTATAGTATTTTTCTCCTACGCTTTCGGCAACTTTGTTGCCTTCATCAGGGAGTCTGAATTTATTAAAAACACACAAAAAACATACATACATGTTTACAATTTTACATCAATAGTTTATACTTTTTATACTTTAACCCTCTAAATTATGAGTAGTATATAAATAACGTAAAGGTTTTTGGGAATAATATCAGGACTATGATCTATGTACATAGGTTCTGTAAGGCAGCTTTCTGTCTGTCTACATTCATACACAAAAGATTTACAAATTTAAATTTGATTAATGTTCAACTAAAGCTTTTCATTCTTTTGTTTTTTTTTTCATATTAAAGTTTGATATTAATAATTTAATAATACATATAAAATAAATGTAGTTAAAGCAATAATCTCTACTAATTATACCCATGAATTTTGTTAAGTCAGATAATTAAAATGATAAATCTATTATTGTTGTATTAAAGAATTTGTTAATAAACTGGTTAATAAAAAGACATATAGAATATATGTATATAATATATAGAATAGAATAAATTGTATGTATAATTTTATAAACCTCTTGTTTACAGTCATTTAGTTAGTCGTTATGTCAGTCTAGACTAAGAGTTTTCATACCTATAGAGTTAATAATCATATGTTTTCTTTTGGCTCAATTTTTCATACTACTCTAAAATTCAACTGCACATTTTTAATTAATTCTCCCATCGACTCGGAGTGGACGATGTGATGTTTGCCTCAAGTTGCAATTTGTTTAACAGACCAACACAAATATTTGCCAATTTCTTAGCGTTACCCCTGCGTCAGCAGAGAGAGCTTTTCACCACACCCACGCCCCCGCACGCACAGCTGATGCCAGTGGACTGGAAGGCAGCCACTTCCACTTCACAGACTGGAAGGCCTGGCAGTGGCATATCCTACGACTGGAAGGCGCATTCATTCCGACAGGCCAACAATTAGCGAAACGCCAGCTCCGCCTACAATTCGCAGTACGTGTGTGTGTGTGTGTGTAAGTGTGTGTGAGTGTGTGTAAGTATGTGTGTGCAAGGCCACACCCACGCGGCCATGTTTGAATGAAGTGACAGGCTGTGACAGGAGAGGGCAAGGCAGCGCAAGAGAGCGCGGGCACCTCTCAAATAATAATTTGCGCGCGGAACGAAATGGAATGTGGAACACGTGTAACTGAAAAATGCGCCACAGTGTAATATGAGCATGAACCCAGTATTGAGTATTTAGGTTACACACTGCCGTTCTTGTTGTTGCTGGCAACTTAAGTAAGGTCATCGAAATGTCAAAAGTTGCATTTTTCGATACACACACAAACACACACGCATGCACACATACGCACACGCCATGTAGAGCTGTTTACACATGTTTGCATGTAACACAAGTGTTGCTGGCGCTGACATTGCTGACATACTCACATGCACACACACCTCCACCCACACACACACACCCGCACACGCCCACACACACTCAAACACCCATTCACACGTAGGTGGTTCGCGGCAATTCGCAATTAATTTGCAGACTTTTCTTTTCCTTTCCTTTCCATTCTCGCCATGACAAAAATACTCACTGACGTACGAATACTTATTGATCGCACTGTATGTATTTAGTTTTTTCTTCTTTCTTTCACACTCCTTTCACACTACACTCTTCTCGCTTCAACACTTTCGGCAGCCATTTTGGCGGCGATGCTCCCTCGTGCGCCCTCAAAATTCCACCACTCGTGTGAGAAACACACACACACACACACACACACACACACACCGACACAGGAATTTCTCTCAATAGATTCGATTGTTGTTGTTGTTGGGTTCCGTTTTTGTGCTTTGTCTTATTTGTCACATTTGCCGAACTGCGCATAACCTCAAAAGTTGGCTTAATTTCCATTTTATTGATATTATTCAGCTGGCGCAGATTCCATTAGAATTTATGGCCAAAAGTCGTCTACATACATACTGCTTCTTCTTCTTCTTCAACACTCTGATTGTCTTAAGTGTTGTAAATGGCCGCCAGAATAAAGTCGAGGTTTATTCAATTTAATTTGAATAAGTAGAAGAATAATACACTGAGAGAATGTGGTGAGGTCATTGCGAAATATGAAAAGATTTCGGAAGAATTTCCCAGATTAGTTTTCATACATAGAACCTCTCTTCGTTTTTATCGAATTTCACAGCATTACATCATTATAATGAATCTAAAGTGAAGTACCTCATACAATTATTTATATGTGCATCAATACTTTTGATTTTTTTTCCTATCATGAGTCAATTTTTCAAAGTTTGATGAATGCAGAACTATTTTGTTATATTTGTGATTGAAATGCGACCGAAATTGTGATATTCCAAACTCTTTTGCTATACCGTTTCTTACAAAATGTATTCGTGCATTATGCATTGCGTTGTAAATAATTATATGTGCACAACACTTCTAACTAATTTGAATAAGTAGAAGAATGTGCAATACACTGAAAGAATGTGGTGAGGTCATTGCGAAATATGAAAAGATTTCGGAAGAATTTCCAGATTAGTTTCATACATAGAACCTCTCTTCGTTTTTATCGAATTTCACAGCATTACATCATTACAATGAATCTAAAGTGTAGTACCTCATACAAATATTTACTTTTGATTTTTTTTCCTATCATAAGTCAATTTTTCAAAGTTTGATGAATCCAGAACTATTTTGTTATACTTTGTGATTCGAATGCGACCGAAATTGTGACATTGCAAACACTTTTGCTATAACGTTTCTTAGAAAATGTGTTCGTGCATTAGGCATTGCGTAGTAAATAATTATAAGTGCACAACACTTCCAGATGCACTTTTTTACTGATAGCGTACTGATATAAGCTTAATTCCTAGAAACATAACTCCATACTTAGAAAAATCAGAAAAATATCTCAAACGTTTCAATTTGGCAAAATGTGATGCACATACTATAATCATTTGTATGAGGTATATACTTTAAGTAGTTCCCCCACAGCTGAAAAACATTCCCTATTATTGCAAAAGTTTCCAACTGCATTCAAGGCTTACAGTAATGAGCAAAAGTTGAAGAAAAGTTGCTGCTTTAATCAGTTTAATGTAACTGAATATCGCACAAGTTGACTGCACCTATGCTCTAATGAAGATACACCACAGTCAGCGCAAGTCTGTGGATGAAATTCAATTTGCCCTTGGTAAATTGCAGTTGCTCCACACAACTCGACGTTTTGAGCCGCGTAACAAATGTTAACGAGCCGGAGCCGGAGCCAGAGCCAGAACCACCCACAACGAGCTCAGTAGTTACACTGGGGTATAACTTATTCTGGCAATGGCAGGTGCCAACGTCATAACAACAACAACAACAGTATCCTGGACAGCATCCATGTTGACTTATCAAAGCACAAAGGGCACCGCAAGGGGACCTTGGGGGGACTAAGCTGAACAGTAAATTTAACTGTAGCAAACTGCAGTTAAGGAAGGGATAATATTAATATGCAGAGAGCTTAACAAATTAGCAAAGAGCAAAGAGACTACCATAGTCGGCTTGGGTATATAGCCAGGTAAGTAGTTGCTCACTAGTTCCTTAAAAGTGGAGTTATGCAAGTATCTTTGCTTAGATATTTTTGGTTGAAAATGTAAGTAAAATTATGTAATATTTCTCTTCACATTTATTCATATTTTCTTGAAACGAACTGATTTTAGTTCTTGTCTAATAAATAGAATAAAATGTCATAATATTGGAATGAATGTTGTCATTCGCTTAGTATGTTTACAGAGTATCCTAATAAAAATTCAAACTGCAGTTAAGGGATAATATTAATATGCGGAGAGCTTAACAAATTAGCAAAGAGCAAAGAGACTACCATAGTCGGCTTGGGTATATAGCCAGGTAAGTAGTTACTCACTAGTTCTTGAAAGTGGAACTAGGCAAATTTCTTAGCTAATGAATATAGAAATGTTTAGTTGAAAAAATAAGTAAAATTATGTAATATTTATTCATATTTTCCTGAAACGAACTGTCATAATATTCGAATGAATGTCGCCATTCGGTTAGTAGGTTTTCAGAGTATCCTCACAAAAATTCAAACTGCAGTTACGGAAGGGATAATATTAATATGCGGAGAGCTTAACAAATTAGCAAAGAGCAAAGAGACTACCATAGTCGGCTTGGGTATATACCCAGGTAAGTAGTTACTCACTAGTTCTTTGAAAGTGGAGCTATGCAAGTATCTTAGCTTAGATATTTTTGGTTGAAAATGTAAGTAAAATTATGTAATATTTCTCTTCACATTTATTCATATTTTCTTGAAACGAACTGATTTTAGTTCTTGTCTAATAAATAGAATAAAATGTCATAATATTGGAATGAATGTTGTCATTCGCTTAGTATGTTTATAGAGTATCCTAATAAAAATTCAAACTGCAGTTAAGGAATAATATTAATATGCAGAGAGCTTAACAAATTAACAAAGAGCAAAGAGACTTCTATAGTTGGCTTGGGTATATAGCTAGGTAAGTAGTTACTCACTAGTTCTTTGAAAGTGGAACTAGGCAAATATCTTAGCTTAGATATTTTTAGTTGAAAATTGAAGTAAAATTATGTAATATTTCTCTTCACATATATTGATATATTCTTGAAACGAACTGTCATAATATTCGAATGAACGTTGCCATTCGGTTAGTAGGTTTTCAGAGTATCCTCACAAAAATTCAAAACCGAGAAAAAAGTAGAAAGAAAAGCCCGTCATATACCCTGGCAATATGTTGGCTGTCCAATCAACCGACTGACAGTCCTAAAGTATCTATCTCAACGCAACTGCAAAGCCTTGTCACAGTGAGCGCGCATACTTTTTGCGCTCAGTGTCAAATGGTGCACCTCAGGGGGTTAAGCGAAACGATGACAGTAGCTGCCGCTGTCTATCTGACTGTCAATATCAGTGGACAGGTAGGATCAGCCAGAGCCAAAAGAACAACTGCTGAAAATATTTTATAGGATTTTATTATTAAAACGAACTTTTGACACTGATACAGTTACAGTTACCGCTACAGTTGCGAAGCAATCCAATTAAGACTGTGGCCATAGATTACAACATTTCGTAGTATTTTGAAGCGCGGATAGATACGGTGTGGTTACCTTATGAGGAAACACACAGACACACACACACACACTCGCTGCAAATACAATAAAATTGTAGAATAAAAATCGATAGAACTGTAGGCATAACGAGCTGTGCGAAGGCGTCGTTTCATTCTTTCTTTTTCGTGTTTTATACTTTACCTTACCTTGGCACCACATCCAACTCTGACCCAAGGCCCCAGGCAGAGCTCAAGCTCAGGCACACAGCGTGATATATATCACAAGTGTTGTTGCTGTTGTTGTTGTTGTTATTACTGGTGGTTGTGGGTTGTGTTTTGTGGGGTTGGTACAATTTTTGAGGTTGGTGTGTGTGTGTGTGTGTGGTGTTGGTGGTGTCTGTTTTACGGTTCGCTTACCATCGAGCAGATGCCCTGAACCCGTCATCTAATTACGAAAAGGCGTATACGGCTTTTATCATTACAAGCGAGCTCTAACCGAAAGTCCAATGATCTATACATGCAGCATGTGCCCAAGGCAAGTAATGGAAGTAAACCAGTATATGCCTTATGAAAAACTGAAAATGAAAAATACAAATAATTTGCATACATTATTTCCAACAGTGCTTACATTTTCTTTTGATTTGAATCTTTTGTTAGAAATGATGGAAATCCTCGATTTTTGACCCCACGCCGAAAACTATGCTGCAAAAGGTAATCTCATAATTTGGAGGTGGAAAAGTATTGCATACTTTTGGGGGTGTGTGTGCGCGCTAATTTTCAAGTTTCTCATTAGCTAATCCTTAATTATTGCCTGCAATTTAAGCTTATTTACAGTTATTTTGGAAACAAATTGGAAACAAATTGCTACAAATCATTTAAACTTACCTCCGATCCGAACTCTGTTGGACTGTTCGATCATGCCATTTACTTTAATTCTCCCTTTTGGATATCGGCTATGAGGTTTGAGACCAGCTCGCAGCAGGACTTCTGGCGCATCTATGATCTCTTCGTGATTGGCCTTCTCATCCATGTCTCATCCTTGTCTTCGTTGTAGTACGGTGGCGTACTTGGTGATCACATTGAAGGTGATCACATGCAGGCCGGCTTGCCCGGATGACCCTTCACCGTGGACACTGGGAAGTTGGGAATCTTCTCGTACTCAAAGACTTTGTGGTCACGTAGCAGATCAACCAGTGAACCCAATAGAGAGCCGCAAATGATGCCAATATTCGGCCGCATGCCTGAGCCCTTCACAATGAGGTCGGCAATCTCCTGAATGACCTCACATGGATACCTGAGTGGGGGGAGATGCAAGAGATTAGTCAGCAGGAGCTCAAATTGGTGGGAGGGGGGGGGGGGGGAGTGGACTACAGCATACCAAAGTCGAACTTATTGTGGCGACGCAATCGCATAACCTGGCGAAACATCTATGTGTTTGCAGGATAACAAAAGATACAAAGATACCAATGATGATGATGAATCAGTGGCATGATATTTGTGATAAGACGAACACGAGAGAGATGTGAAATATAGCGATCACGAGGTTGTTGTATCTACACTTAATACAGAGTATTAGAAGCAACTCGATCGACAAATATCAAGCAGATATAGTAGTAAGGAAATAAATGTGGACTACAAACTTGACTTCATTCATTACGTTGCAAAGATTCATAAAATGGTTTTTTGAATACTCGTTTAACGTTCAGGCATACCCCATAATACCCGTACTCATTTGACACAGTAAAATGTATCTTTAGAGTGTGACTAGTAATTAGCTGTCAATTATTCTTAACTGTCTAAAATGTTACCATTATCTATGACTAGTTATACCCTGTAATTGATATAAATACTTCTAATAATTCTTTCTTTGGCTCACTATATGTACTATTTGCAATGGATTCCTCCTTCATATATTTTTATCAATTAAATTGAAAGTGCATCGTCCCTTCGGCTTACTCGCCTCGCTTTTTTTGTTGTGGCTGCCAACTGGCAGGAATAAATTCATAATTGAAAATAAACATTGAGGCACGTGAATTAAACTTGTATTGAAGTAAATTTCTGTGTACTTTGGATCGCTTGAGGGTTTGTGGATGTGCTTTTTTATACGTACTTCAGAATTAGTCACTTTAACAGAGAATGCCGAGGTGGAGAAGTTAGTTTACACATTTCCATTAAAGAATTTTCATATAAATAAGAGCTCGTATTTATGTGGTGTTTTTCTAACCTACATCAAGCGAGGTTTCTTTGCATAATTAATGTACGAGGGAAAGCACAAACAATTAACGGTGAATTAAAATTGTATTAGGTTTAAGTGCTGCAAAAAGCAAGTCAGTAAAGCTGTCAGAAAATATCGTTGAATTCAAAGAGCTGAATGGTAGAAATGTGCTAATGATATTACCCTATGATAGTGGGCCAATGAGGTAGTTAACAATTGCAATTGAAGTATGAATAGTATAGAATATAGTACATATAAAGAATATATGGAGTATAAAATATGGAATAAAGAATATAGAATATGGAATATATAGTAGAATATAGTATATGGAATATGGAATATGAAATATGGAAAATGGAATATCGAATATAGAATATAGACTATAAAGAATATAGAATGTAGAATACAGAATATAGTATATGGAATATGGAATATAGAATGTAGAATATAAAATATAGAACATAGAATATATAGAATATAGAATGTTGAATATAATATATGGAATATGGAATATAGAATATAGAATATAGAATATAAAATATAGGATATGGAATATAGAAAATAGAATGTAGAATATAGAATATAGCGTTTACAATATAGAATATGGAATATAGAATATATAGTGTAGAAAGCAGATACGAAATATGGAAAATAGAATATGAACTATAGAATTCAGATATTGAAAATAGAATATGAACTATAGAATTCAGAGTATATAGTATAGAGTATAGAGTATAGAATATCGAATATAGAATATAGAATATAGAATAAAGAATATAGAATGTAGAATACAGAATATAGTATATGGAATATGGAACATAGAATGTAGAATATAAAATATAGAATATAGAACATAGAATATAGTATATAGAATATAGAAAATGGACTATAGAATATGGAATATGGTTAATAGAGTATAGAATATAGAATATAGAATATGGAATATGGTTTATAGAATAAAGAATATAGAATTATATATATAATATATTATAATTACATAAAATATAGAGTCAAAAACATATAGAATATGGAATATAGAATATGAAATGTAAAGAATATGCAATGCAGAATATGATAAAAAGTAACTCAAAAATCATAAAATATACCTCTAGGGGGCTTCAATTCCCACACTTCCACGCATTACGAAATCTGCGTGTTTATCTGCTCCCCAGCTTCCCACCCGACTAGCGTCTTCTTACAAGCTATAAGCACATATTTTGATGTTATATAACACACAATAGAAATGTGCTAATGCCCCTAGCTCATTGTCGTTTTTGGCAATTACAAGCTTTTTATTGCCTCGCCTTGGCACACTCGACTGGTGGCTTTACACCTGTTCTAAATATAAGTATATGGACTTGGACTTATCGCGTATATATGCAGGCCGTATGCCTATACATACTTAGCTTTGTTTGGTCTATTGTGAACACTTAACGAGCTGCTGCTGCTTTTTGTATGCCTGCTTCAACTTGCGTGTCTTTTGTGCATTTCTTTTCGCTCCGTTTGTGGCTCCTTTTTGGGCGATATTTCTAAGCTTATTGCTGTTGTTTTTGGTTTTTATTATACATTATATTTCTGCTTTTGGTTTTTCTTTTGGCAATGTTGTGGGTCGCCCACACGCGTCTTTGGCCGCTGGCAAAATAACCTGGTTGTTTTTCCACCAACCACTTTTCCGACAACGAAAAGTACGTTAGCCCGAGAGCCAGGCTAACGGTGGTCTGTGCTATATAATTTTAGCCTGCCTCATACTAGCATATATATAAGTATACCGTTATGTATAATGTCGTTCTATATACTTTAAGTTAAACACAGGAGGCGCACACACACGCACACCCGCTGTGGCACACCTTGATTTACCTTGCGGCAAACTGGGGAGTGGGAGTGGGAGTGGAGCGAGGGATTGTCCTCCTTTTTGGGGCATTGCTTCTCCTTCTCCTTATCGATCGTCTGTGCGGAAAACGCACTGCGAAATAGTTTTTCTTTGCTCAGCAGAGAAAATGCGTCAGTTCCAATAGTTTTAGTCAGATTTTTGTTGCTCTTGCACAAGTAATTGCTTTTACGTGGTGAGAATGCCAAGTGTTGCACTCTGATTGCGGACTCTCTGCCTCTGCATAATGTTATTGTTGCACAGTGTTGTTGCAAGTGAGGCATGCTGCAAGTTTGCGCAACTTGTGCACAAATCTATCACGAACTGTGATCTCTTTAAGTCGCAAATGCAAATGGAAAAACTCAAATTCGAATGCATTACTTAGTAAATAAGTTGGACGGATAGATGAGATATTTAATACTTCGATTAGGGGATAGAAACTTTATCCTCGCTTTGACTTTTAAGTAAATTGCATAAATAACTTCGACTAGAGTTTTTTGTGGTGGAAGGACGAAATTGCAAATGTGAGAAGATTGTATAATGGCAGACAAATGGATAGATGGGTAAATGTATATAAACAATAGGAAATGTAGATAGATGAAATGATGTATAGATTGTTGAATGAACTGAGAGATGTGTATATAGTTGGGAGGATATATAGATAAATAGATAAATAGGTTGATAGAGAGATAGAAAATTAGGTAGACATCTATATATATTAATGGATTAGTAGAAACACACATTGAAAGATATAATATATAGCTTGAAAGATTGATAGCGCCATAGTTAGATGAATATTGTATTGTATAATGGCAGATAGAATGAATAGATAGAATATAGATGGCTGAATAGACTGAGATATACCTAGTTAAATAAGTAGATATGAAAGTAGATTGGCAGATAGCTAGATAAATATATTGATAGAAATATAGATAGGTAGATATATATTAATGGATTAGTAGATACGCACATTGATAGATAGATAGAAGGAAAAGGAAATGGATAAATATAAGGGTAAGTTGAAAGATAGATTGACTGATAGATAAAAAGAAAAATGTACAGAAAAATATAAAGCTTGAAAGATAGATAGTTGAATGAATATTGAAATAGAAATTTAGAAATCTTAATATTTAAAATATTTTGACAAGTTATCGACTAACTCAACTGGTAACCAAATAAGTAAACATAGAATTATGAATGAGAAGAATAGGATGGATACGCTGATGAGTCTGAATAGATATACAGATACATATCTACAGGGAGACAGCTTGATGGATAGACAAAGACATTTACAAATGAATAGATGTATATATATAGGAATGCTTTTAAAAGTGTATTGTTAGACACATAATTGACAGTTACATGTCTTAAACTATGAATAGAAATACAGAGAGATAGACGACATTCACACAGATTGAATGGCAGTGACAATAGAAGATGCCGAAGAAGCTGCAATTGTAGTCGAATGAAAATAGTTAGATAATTTCAAACAGAGGTAAACAATATCAATTGCTGGTATTGATAAATTAAGCGACTAGTGTAAATACACCTTAAATCATTACCTTATGACATAAGTTCTCAGTTAATTGTTTAGCTGAATAATTTGCCTTCATCTTGATACAGATTCTCCTCCAACTTTCCCTGGCAATGGTTTCCCTTGTATATTGATAAACAAAGTGCAGTTTCAATCAAGTGAAATATTTACAAAAATGGCCCGAAAGTTAACCTCTGACACTGGGCCTGTGTGGGCAAATTGAACTGACAGATTTGTCAGTGAAATCAAAACACAATAGGTTTAATAAGTGGCAGGAAATGCCGTGGCATTTAAACTCGAGAGCACAAGTTAAGTCTTGATAAATTGCAAAAATGTCCCCGAGACGTGATAAATGACAATGGAATTGCGCAAAAATTCAGCTTGTGACAGTTGGCAAAAGGAAAATGTTGCAACAAAAGAAAGGAAGAGAGCAAGTGAAAAGATAAAAGGAAATCCCCTCAGCAGTAGTTGAAGGTTCTCAAGATGTGACTGCAGTGCGTTTCAGGGTCAGATATTAATCAGACTCGTTTGTAGTGATAATAGATTATGCTTGATTGTTTGCAATTGTGGAAAATGACGAGCAAATTGCCAATGAGCCAACGATTGCCCAAACATTAAGTGCGCGCCCGAGTGCCTTATATAAGCCCGCCGAAAAGTATGCTACGGAAAAGCAAAGAGACAAAGGAAACGCAAGAAAGGCAAACAAATGGAATGAATGACAAACGAATGAGCAGAAGAAAATTCATATGAATGCCTAGACAGGTGAAAATTGATTTTCCTTAGTGTGGGCGCAAAGTGAGAGAAGAAGAAGCAGAAGACAAAGTGAAGTAAAAGCAAATGCGCGAATAGAATTTTATTCAAATGTGCTCAACTAGGCGAGAGTAATGTGCATGGGAAAGACGAATACCAAGACACAAGGAGAGCAGACGGACGGACGGACGGATAGACAGACGGACGGACTGACTGTTGGACAGACAGACTCAGAGCTCAGAGCAGTCGGGCAGCCAATTGGTTGGGTTGCCGCTGCCAGGCGCATGCGTCGGGCGTCGGGTTATCCTGCGCCATGGAAAGCGCTTCTACAGCTGGAATTCCAGTTCAGCATACCGACAAAATAACGGTATACGTGAACACGGTATGGAAACAGCGCCAGACAGAAGTTACCTTTGCTCCTGCCCGGACGACACAACGCACGCTTCTAGCCAAATTCTTTTGCTGTCGTGTTGTCGTTGTCTGGCCTCGGCCTCCCACAAAAAAACAAAAAATTATCAAGTAAAAGCAAATCAAATATTCAACTAAATTAATTGCAATTTTTTGTCATCGAAAAGATAAAGAAAAACGGGAGTAAAAGCGGGTCGAGTGTGTGCAGCGTGGTAAACGGTCTGCTCGGTGTTTATCCTGTGCTCGGTGTGTGCCAGAGTGGTGTGTGTGTGTGTTGCGTTCAGTTCTTCAGTTTTTACATAACTCGCAAAGTCGAAACGAGAGAAAAGTCTACAGCAAACGCAGCGAAGGGAAAGGAAATCGATCGAATCAATTGTTTTAACTTTTCAATCGAATCGCTGTTGATTAATATTTTCTCGGCACTCACGTAACGAACGTGGCGTCCAACGAAGGCAGCAGCAGCGCCGCGGGCAGTGGCAGTGGCAGCGGTGCGGAAAATTCGGCCGCCCTGTTTTCCAAATTGCGTAGCTTTTCAATTGGCAGCGGCCCCAATTCGCCGCAGCGCGTTGTCTCCAATTTGCGCGGATTTCTCACCCACCGCCTCAGTAATATCACACCGAGCGATACAGGTAAATCATCTCATCTCATCCCATATATCCGACCGATACAGATACTTTTTGCCATACTAAGTACTACTGCAGTTTACTTCGAGTGCCTTACATAATGCTGACGTCTCGCACTGAATATGCATATAATTAAAATTAAACAACTCGCCTCTCCAGCGTATACAAACACTACAGCAAAAGCTGCAAGTGTTGTCCTTTGACAAACACACAGATACTCACACACACACACACACACGGATACTCACACACATCTCACAAGGTATTCGGATATAGAGACATTTGTTTTATGGCCACCGAATGAACGTATAGGTCCAAGTTCCTCTTCGTTCCCACAATGGAACGTTGTCGAATGGAACAGTCTCCTCTGTGCAGCTAACGTGTGTATTCCGACACGCTTGGCTCCTGCCTTATGTAATGCGATAGTGGGCTACTGAATCAGATATGATAGGAGCTTATTTTAACTACTTCTTTACAAAATTATTTTTAGTAAAAATATGTGCATTAAAGAGATATAAACTAGGCCTTTGACTAGTATCACCAGAGTCACATTTGCTGGTTATTTATTAAACAGTTTTTAGAGTAAAAATTATATTGTAAAAATGAAGTTAATAGCCAAAAGAAGCTCAATTAATTTATTACATTTTTATGTGGTAATTAAATTGGGGAATATAAAAGCTAAAATAAACTACAGTACTAAGAACTAAGGGCTGAATTTATATAAGGTTTCTGTATTTAAAATTTGAAATAAGTTTGTGTATAATGCAATTTTTTAAAGTAATATTATATAGCTTTACTTTTCAAACTAACTAGTTAACTAGCATTTTATGTGCATTCTGATGTGATTATATTATATTACATTTTATAAAAAGAATAGGACAAATTATCCAAAACATTGAACACTCAAAATTCATTAAGAATAAAATTCTCTCTAAATATGATACTTTAAATAAAAATTCTCTCTAAGTATAATACTTTACACAAAACTTTTTTAAACATAAAAATCTTGCAAATATAGATTTAGAATAAACTCCATTGTTCTAAAGCATACTAAATATAGATTGCATATATTCTATACAAGAAAAAAATTAAATTGAATGAGAAGAGTTAAAACTTTTGACATCATCTTAAAAATATTTGTGAATATATTTGCCTTAATTTGTGCAGTACATTTTTAAGTGCCAAACTTATAAAATAATTAAAAAATTAAATGTAAAAAAATATACAAATCTTCTGAAGCCTTGCCCAAGTCTAATGAACTTTTTGAGTCCATTTATCTTGCAGAATAGTTATAACATTTAAAGATTATAAGCCACTGATAAAAGTACTGCAGCCTGATCCAATATGATGTCTAAGCTTTGATTTATAGTAGTTTATAAGCCAGTTCAAAAGCTTTCAAAAATTCAACAATAATAATAAGTAGAGAAGATAAAGAGGTGTGATAGATTTTAAAGCGTAAATAAAGTGTCAAATGTCTGTCAAATATTTGTAACAGACTGTAAGTCGGCATTTACACGGTGATGTATTTGCGTCACAAAGCATAGATTTTGTGGGCAAAGGGTGCAGAGGGGTAAGACGTGAAGTATTACCTCCCTACATCTCTTGCCTACAAACCACTGCTTCATGAGGCAAATGCTGCATCGTGTAAATGCCGACTAACTGTAATTCCCTTACACTCCATACCAAACAAATTTCGACTAATTTCTAGTCAAATAATTCTTCCAAATATCTGGCTGAAACTGCAAGAATTTCAAAAATTCAAATGTCAGTGCAAAGTTCTCATTATTGGATTGCGTTTGGCTAATGAAATCTCTGTGGTTCTTCAATTAAGTCATTAAAAGCTGTCATTGGATAGACCATAGCCATAGTAGTAGTTGAACTTGTTCATGAACTCTTCTTAGTTGGCAGTGGAATTTCCATTACAGGTGCTGCTGCTACTGCTGCTGCTACTGCTGCTGCTGTGGCTGCTGCATAATGAAGCCAATAAATATAAATTTCCCACACACAAAGCACAAACAAGTAACATTAAACAGAGCAGAGGAAACAGGAATATAAACAAGACAACGACGGCTGCCACGTCATTAGATTGTTTGCCTTGTTTCTGGCCCAACTCAGCCCATCCCCACCCCCTCTCTCCGCCTTCTGTCCACCCTGTTAGAGGCGTTTGTAACGCTGATGTGTTCATAGCGGTTTCATGTCAAAACAAAAAGGGGGACTGGAGCAAGAACCAGGGGTGGCAGGATGCTGGCAAAGACAAAAGGCTCCAGGGCCAGGGCCATAGCCAAACCAGAGCCAGAGCCAGACCATAGCCATGGCAGGAAGGAAGGTAGCTCGTAATAAGCCAAACGAGAAACAAGTAACGCATTTGTCTTGATGCTGTCTGATAAAAACGACAGCCTGCCCTGCCCCTTGCCACTCCCCCTCCTGCCAGCCGACCACAGCAACCTGCCTCGAGGGTTGTTGCCAACAGCCAAGGGGGAAGTTTTTCTCTGTGTCTGGCAGCATCATCAAAAGTCGTAAACCTGCCGCTGATGGTGTTGTTGATTGCAAGGCATTTGTAGCGCTACAAATGTTAACATTTTCCCCCGCCCCCCTCCCCCCTCAAAGTGGCCAGCATTTCAGGCATGCGTTAAGACTGAATTCCAAACTATTAATCAGAAAAAAACTTGCCACTACGACTAAATTAACTACACTACTACTAAGAAATTCTTGCAAAAGCAGTAAAGCTGATTTATGGCCAATGCAGAGTCTAGAGCACTAGAGAGTAAACCGAATGCGGTTTGCCCCTGGAAATTTATGAGCAAATCAATTTGTAAGCTGACCGAGGCTGAAGAGGGGCAGTACACTATGCTACACAATCAGACTTTGAGAGTGGAAAAGTGAACTCTCAACAGGCAGCTAAGACTCTTTTGGGTTAGGTTTATAATGTTGTGGGCAGTAAATATAATAATATGATAAATTATTGAGTTCACCTTGAACATCATCAAAATTGAAGGTAAATAAGTCAGAATTATATTTAAAAAATATTTTTAAAATTTATTTTGAATTATATCTTAGAAATACATTCTCCAATATATTCTACAATATAAAAGTGTAGCCAGAGAAATTCAGGCTAATAAAGAATAGGTTTGATTGAAGTAGTAAAACATAAAATGAGTCTTTTATTTTCAGATGGTGTATTATATCATTTTCGTATATATTTCTATAGATTTGAATTGCAAACTTTCGGGATGCTAAAAGCATGCTGTTTACCATATAAGATGTCTTATTTTTAGCAACCTAAAAGTAGCCAACATATATTTAAATGGAACTGCTTTAAAAAATGAATCATTCTAAACCATGAATATGATTTAGTATAGATATAATTTCTATTATTATTTATAGATATAATCTTCTTTTGCCCCCTTCAAGCTCTCCTTTGATGACGTCTATAACAATTTTTTTTTTTTTTTTTCATTTACATACACTTTATTTTACCACAATCAAATTGTAGTGCACCTTCTGCGTCGTCTATGTTCTTTTTAATTAAAATTTACTGCTTGAACTAGCCGACTTTTGCCTAACTCAAACTTGGCATAAACATTTCCATGGACCGCCCCACTTGCATACAAAAGTGCGACTTGGGAATACTCATGCACACATTAGGCAAACGCCTCGTCTCGCTGTAGGCGCCGGAGCCACGCCCAGTTAATGTTTTGATTTATAGCCAAAATGTCGCCAAAGGGCCCCAGTAGTGCTACGAGTGCGAGAATAGAGTATAGTAAAAGTCAAATGACTGCAACTTGCTCTTGCTTCATTCCAAGCAACTCCTCTCGACATTTTGTTTATGCTTTTATTTTTACGATGAGACTCCGACTGCGACTGAGCCGGAGCATGATTCCGGATCCAGAGCTAAGTGGCCGGAGCAGAGATCCCTTGGGGAATTGATAAAAGCCATTTTAAGCTGCTACAAAGGCAACAACATCACTTGTATCTTTGTATCTCCGGCACGTCTCGCTGCTGATGGTCTGATGGCTTTTGGGGAATTTTAGATAATTTAACTGAGGCAGCTTTCGCTTTATTTGCAGTATTTCCAACGACAACTGGTAGAAACCCAATTAAACGAAATTAACACAGTTGTAATCGATGGCAAAGTACAAAGAAATTAAACTTGAAAAGAGAGCTGGCGAAAGCAAAAGCAGGCGAAGCAACCAAGCAACTTGACTGACAGCAACGACTTGATGGACAGGCAGCTAGACAGACGGCAAAGAGGGTTAAGGCTAAAGTCGCTGAAGGGTTAATCGATCAAGTAAACTGAACTCAGTGTTAAGTGTGGCTAAGCTGATGCAAAGCAAGGCAAAGAAAATACTCTCAATGAGAAAGTGTAAAACTGTCAATAAGAGCTTTAATATTTATCGATTAAAATATAATTAATTTACTTTATACTATATACTAAAATCATACTTAATAGTTCGTCATTCACTGCTTAACTTCACCTCACACCTGTTCGCCTCATCAGCTGCTCACAGTTCATTAGAGAGCAAAACTATCGGGCCCTTCACATGTCATTTATCAATTTCGCCTAAAATTAGGCAATACATTTTTATATTGAGTTGTACAACAGTGTGTGGCAGCAGTATGCGTACGCCTCAGCAAGCACTGCCACTCCAATAATTGCTGCGAGTGTCGGCAAGGGCCAACCCTTCGACGCGCCACTTGAGCAAAGCAGCTTACAACACTTCACTACATGGGCGGGGGTAAAGCGGGGGGAGGACGACTCATATATGACTGGGTGTGTGTATGTGTGTATTAGCATTACACTTGTGTGGATTTGCTCGGCCTTTTTGCGCTGACATTAGAAACGGAGCTTATCATAAATATTATGATTGGATTTTTTGTAACATTTTTTATTGTCTCAATGTGTTCAATAGCCGACAGCAAGCACAGTGAAATCTCATTAAGGCGAAGGGCAAATGGGAAGAATTATTATCGAAAAAGAGTCTAGGCTATTTTCACATAAATTGTATCATACAGTAAATTACATTCTACCCTAAATGTTGCCTTTGACAACCAGCAACAGTTTCATTTATAATACTGAAATATATATGAGGTGCATTTTAAATTTATATTTTATGCTGATTAGCCTGGTCCCAGTGCCAGTTCCATCACCACCACCACATCTCATCCACATACACATTCATCTTAGTGGAAAATCTGCCACACCACAGGCAGCGAAATATAAATGTAATTTCATTTTCGAGCGAGCAGCACTCGCTTTGAAATCAGGAAGGAAAAAAATAAACAACCTGAGCTTTTGTTGCCTGCGTTTATTTTTTATAATCCCAGCAGCTTTACGGCCAACTGCTGTGCACGGCGAAAGTTCCCATGGCAACAAAAAGTAAAGCAAACTGTGGCAAAAGTCGCAGATCATCTTCAAGTTGTTCTGTAAGAATCGTATAGTGCATATCTTAGCAGTCACCAGACCAACTTAAAGCTGCTTTGCTTGAATAGCAAACTACTTTTGCCAACTTTTTAGCAGCTGTTTTCTTTGCCAGGCCAGGCTCATATTCCATTCGTAATAGACCATGGGAAAGTGTGCACTTTGAGTTCTTTTATTGAGTTGTCTGGGAGTAGATTGAATTTCGACTCAGACTAAGAAGTAAGGGGTCGATTAGAAGGGAACAATAGGGAACAACTCAATGCTCTTAAAGCAAGAGTATTCATCCAAATAGTTAAATTATAGTATGCAAACTAGTAAGACATATGACTACATATGATTACTGTATACCATATAGACATCAAGATTGAATTTCGACTCAGACTAAGAAGTAAGGGGTCGATTAGAAGGTATACAATAGGGAACAGCTCAATGCTTTTAAAGCAAAAGTGTTCATCCAAATAGTTAAATTATAGTATGAAACAAGTAAGAAATATACATATATGATTACTATATACCATATAGACATCAAGTTGTCTGGCACTAGATTGAATTTCGACTCAGACTAAGGAGTAAGGGGTCGATTAGAAGGTATACAATAGGGAACAACTGAATGCTCTTAAAGCAAACGTATTCAACCAAATTGTTAAATTATAGTATGAAAGAAGTAAGAAATATACATATATGATTACTGTATAGCATATAGACATCAAGTTGTCTGGCACTCGATTGAATTTCGACACAGCTGACCAAGAAGTAAGGGGTCGATTAGAAGGTATACAACAGGGAACAACTCAATGCTCTTAAAGCAAAAGTATTCATCCAAATAGTTAAATTACTGTTTGCATTATAAGTATATCAGTATCCCATATAGACATCAGCATTATAGGACCTAAACACATGACTGTTTAACTTTCTTATAAACATTTTCACTACATGAAAAGTTCTGCGTACTCATCTCAGTTTCTCATCTCCTCATAGTATTCGCTTTTGTATGCCATTAAATTTCATAAAATGCTTAGCTTTCATCTTTGATTATTTATGAAATTTAAAACCATATTCTGGCTTTTATTTTATTTGAATATTTTATGAGCAAAATACAGCCTTAGTTATGAACGCTCCACTGGCTAATTGAGGCGAGTTTTTGGGCAGGGTTTCCCCTGAAAAGGAAACCAAATAAAGCGCCCAGGGATAATGCAGAGAAAGATGCAGGGGCATAAAGCCCAACAAGAGTCTGTTTAATGTTGGCTGAGCATTATGAAATGAATAAATGAATAAACGAATGAGTGCATAAAGCGAATACTTTATGAGCACGCAAAACTTGTGTGTATGATTGCGGTCTTGGGAAACTCATCAGCTGTTCGAATATCTGTAGCGGAAAAATCAATAAAATTATAAAGGCGTGTGTGAATACAAATTGCAGTTTGGTGCGTTTAGGTGTGTGCGTCTACACTGGCAGAAATGTTGTCGCCATAACAATGTGGAACATTTCTTCGAGTGTATCTATGCGTGGCTTTGAAGTAGACTTTAATATATTTTTAGCCAGCTTTTGGTCGCTCTTTCATTATTCTAACAAAAACACGCTCGCACACGTTTCTGCACTTGACTTGAACAGCGACCGAGCCACCCTCTGTGCCTTTGATATACTACTATGCAATACCAACCCCAGGGTCAAGTAGCAACAGCCCACCTGAGCCTCCCCTTCTTCTTCTTCAAGTTATGAGCACAACAAAAAATAACCGACAAAAATTAAAGTCGTTGCATGAAAAAAAAAAGAAAAATAACATTGAAACTCGCTACACACATACGAGACGATAATTGACTAAGGGCGGGCACACTTTTTTGAGGCAGTGTAGAGTCCTTCCCCGCCCACACACGGCTGCTCTATAGAGAACTCCCCTTCAGGCACAGACGCTAAAGCATATAGCACACCGTACGTGGTCATGAAAATTTAATGATAAAACGAAATGTTTTTCCAACCTCCCACTAGCGCCCCCTTTTCGTATCGTATGTAGCAAAGGCAAAGCGGGGGAGTTCTGTTGGGTTTGGGTTGTATGGAACATATCCATCTATGCTCAATTTTATACCCTGCACACGTAACAGTTTTATGTTTTTGTCTATTTTCGGGGGTGGCAGTCAGCTTGTTACAAGGTAGATAAATGTTGAAATTAGATCAGCATTGATAACCGAGCATGGGAGAGTAGACAGTTGGACGCCTCATAGGTAGAAAGAGGAGTAATAGATTACACAGAGTCAGCCAATATAATCTAATAAAACTAACATAAAGTTCGAAATGTGTTTACTCACTGTGAATACAGTTTTTTAAGTGCTTCAAGTAAACTAAATTAAGTTGGCTTAATCGAAAAGATTTCTATAATGAACTTGGTCTGAAATATATCAAACATTCTATCTTTGACTCGTTGGGCTTAAGAAATTTCGAATAATTGTTGGATCAGAAATTTTGTACTGGGAGTTTTGCTTTTATCACAACTTGACTCTTGAATAGATCAAAATTTTAGAGTTCTGTTAGAGCAAGATTGCAAATAATAAATCTTCTGTTAGAAGATTAGCAAGATTGCAAATAAGAAATCTTCTGATAGAAGATTAGCAAGATTGCATATAAGAAATCTTCTTTTAGAAGATTAGCAAGATTGCAAATTAGAAATCTTCTGATAGAAGATTAGCCAGATTGCATATAAGAAATCTTCTTTTAGAAGATTAGCAAGATTGCAAATAAGAAATCTTCTGTTAAAAGATTAGCTAGATTGCAAATAAGAAATATAAACATTTAATATACAAAATATTAATTAATATTAATATGCAAAATATATAAAATTTACTTGTTCTGCAGTTGAAATTCTAAAAAGATTAGCAAGATTGCAAATAATAAATCTTCTGTTAGAAGATTAACAAAGATTGCAAATAAGAAATATAAACCAAAATGTATATAAAAACTAACTATTTTATATGCAGAAAATATAAAAAATTTACTAGTTCTGCAGTTGAAATTCTAAGGTGTAAAGTATGATGAAGAGGTAGGAAGGTAGGGTTGTTTAAAAAGTATTATCCATTTAGGTAGTTCCTACTTCCGTTAACAATACATATATACAAAATTAATGTATGAATATATTACACTTTGAACCATAAACATTATATTAAGTATAAAATTTGCTACTGGAATAAAACAAAACTTTATGCCACAAATAAAAGTTATACCAAGTACAATGAATAAAAATTTATGTCGAGTCACTGGGTAGATTTCTACTGCTCCAAAGGGTGCTCTGAAGTTCCATTGTTTGGCTCTATAAGGCGGTCATAGGGTGCACATTTGTTGCGTGCCACATAAGAGGTGCTTAGCCACCCGATTTGTTGCTATTGTTCGGGCAAAAGCAATGAATATAATTACAGCAATACGGCAAGGTTTTTTTTCGAGTGTGGCCACGCGACGTCGGAGAGCACTTGTCGAACCTTCGCCCCCATTATAGATGCGATTATAATTATGATTAAAATGCATATACTCGTATGTACGCGACACTTGGCTTGAGTGTTTAATGTGTATATTTAGAAAAACCAATTAGAGTGATTGGAATTCCACATGCTACATACTATGTTTGGTATTTGTTTTATATGATTGAAATGTGTGTTAATTAATTGTGCCTATGTATGTACATATGTATGTAAAAAATGACACAACTGTAATCCTAATACAACTTTTTGTTCAGCAGGCAGCGGGGCATCCTTTCGCAGCACAGAAACAACATTTCAATCATAAAAGCAAAGTCTAAAAGGCAAAAATATACTCTCTCTACTAAAAATGTACTAATATTAAACGAAACGAAATCGATTCCGAATTCTCTATGAAAACTAATCAAACGAAATCTTGTTTCTGTGTCGTTAAAGGTTGTTCACTGGCATGCCAACAACAACAACAACAACACCTACAACAACAACAACAACAACAACAACACGAAATCATGTAAACAACAACAAACGAGCTTAGCCAGCCAGAGAGACAGAGCGACAGAGAGTGAGAGTGTGAGCAGAAACCAACTGAAAGGCAGCCGCAAAACGAAACGAAACGAAACGCAACGCAACGGAAACGGAAGTGGCGGCCATATTGAAAGCAGCACTGGGCAATTTCCACATCCGGCAGCGAACATGAAATTGCTAAGCAAAAGAAAACAATACTAAAAGCGAGAGTACAAAGCAAGGGCAAAGGCAAAAGCCTTACAAAAGAGAAGGCGCAATAAATTTGATACAGAAAAGAAAGCAGAAGAAGAATAAGAAGAAGAGTAGTACGTACCGTTTGCAAAATGGCGTCATTCCAAATACCGTTGATCAATCTGGAGCTGCGCGAAGTGAAGGAGATCGCATGGGAGAAGATACGGGAGCCGGTGAACCAGCGCCGTCTGATCCTGGTCATTGTGTCCATCGCCCTGCTGCTGGACAACATGTTGTACATGGTCATAGTGCCCATTATTCCCGACTATCTGCGCGAGATTGGCAGCTTCGATGACGGGCCGACGGAGCCGCCATTGCGGGATAATATCACGAATCGTATAATACCAACAAAACATGATCATCATGGCCAGGATTCGGCCACGGGCATACTCTTTGCCTCCAAGGCCATTGTGCAGCTGATGGTGAATCCCTTTTCGGGTGGACTCATCGATAAGATTGGCTACGACATACCCATGATGATTGGCCTGACCATCATGTTCTTCTCGACGGCCGTCTTCGCCTGCGGCTCCAGCTACAGCGTGCTCTTCTTTGCCCGCTCGCTACAGGGTGCCGGTTCGGCCTTTGCCGACACCTCGGGTCTGGCCATGATTGCGGACCGTTTCACGGAAGAGAACGAACGCTCACAGGCGCTGGGCATAGCGCTGGCCTTTATCAGTTTTGGCTGCCTGGTGGCGCCACCTTTCGGCGGTGCCTTGTATCAGTTTGCCGGCAAGGAGGTGCCGTTCCTTATACTCGCTCTGGTCTGTCTGCTGGATGGCCTGATGCTGCTGCTGGTGATGAAGCCCATCAAGGAGCAGATCAAACAAAGCAAAGAAGTCCAAACTCAGACCATACCCATCTGGAAACTGCTAATGGATCCCTACATTGCTGTCTGTGCCGGCGCCCTGACCATGTCCAATGTGGCACTGGCCTTCCTGGAGCCCACCATATCGCTCTGGATGGAGGATAACATGACAACGGAGAACTGGAAGATTGGCATGGTCTGGCTGCCCGCCTTCTTCCCCCATGTCCTGGGCGTGATCATCACAGTGAAGATGGCCAGAAAGTATCCACAGCACCAGTGGCTGATGGCAGCCGGAGGATTGACCCTGGAGGGTCTCTCGTGCTTCATCATCCCCTTCTGCAGTGGCTACAAAATGCTCATGCTGCCCATCTGTGTCATCTGCTTCGGCATCGCCCTGATCGACACGGCTCTGCTGCCCACCCTGGGCTACCTGGTGGACGTGCGCTATGTCTCCGTCTACGGCAGCATCTATGCCATTGCGGATATATCCTATTCGATTGCCTATGCCGTGGGTCCCATCATTGCCGGCGGTGTGGTCGAGGCAATCGGCTTCACGGCACTCAATTTCCTCATTGCCTTCTCCAATCTGGCCTACGTGCCGATCCTGAGGAAACTGCGCAACATCTACGACTTCAAGCCGTTCGAGAACGAGGCCAACATACTGATGCAGGATCCGCCCAACAAGGAGTACCAGACCTACGTCATGCACGACCAGAAGCCCGTCGATGGCGATCTCAAGAATCATCTGGAGTACGGCCAGCAGTATCAGCCCCAGCAGCAGGGCTACCAACAGGATCAGGGCTATCAGCCGGGCTACCAGGAGCAGGGTGGCAGCTACACTCAGCCACGCGTGGCGAATCCTTTCCAGCAACAGCAGCAGCAACAGCAGCCTCAGCCCCAAAGCAGAGCTCCTGCCGCACCAGCGAATCCCTTTAGACAAGGATTTTAAACTGTTGTCTCACAAATATCTCAAAAAAAAACTGAAATTCTTTTGGTTTTCGTTTTGAAATTCTGTTATCGATCATATTTGTTATTCAAGCCAGATAATTCTGAAGCCCATGTGCTTGTATTCTTGCACATAGATATTACCTATTTGTAGTAAGTGGTACGTACACTATAAAAAATATGCATATACATTGCGAAATTAGTTAAAGCAGCTGATGAAATGCTAGTTAATGCCATATTGCACTTGTTTTTGTATTATACACACGGAACGCAACTTGAGCTTAAGTTAAGTCAAAGAAAAAGTATAGTTATACTTGAGAAGGAACTCATAACACATAAGTACAGTAATAGCTCGATAAGTACATCTAACTGGGTGCTTATAAAAGTATAATTCGTTTTCTAAATCACACTTTAAGCTGAACTAGAATTTTTACACATCTGATTGATATCAAAATTCCTAAAAGAAAGAAATTGTTTTTCGTTTTTTTTCTAAATTTTTATAAATTATATAAAATAGAATATTTTTCATTAATTTTTATAAAAATTCTAGCAATTTTTCTGTGGAATTTGTAATCAATTTTCTTAAAACAAATTCAATCGCTACTTTCTTGTTTTGTTCCTAAAAGAAAGAAATTGTTTTTCGATTTTTTTTATCAATTTTTATAAAAATTCTAGCAAATTATCTTCGGAATTTGTAATTATTTGTCTAAAAAGAAATTCAATCGCTACTTTCTAATTTTGTAGTTATGAAAATTCAATATCAAGTAATTAGTTTTTTATAATACGTCAAAATTCGCTTAAATAGATCAAATTTCTCTTAAAATTTTTCAAAATGTTTTAGTGTTTGAAATCACTTGAAGAAATTCTGAATAACTTTAGCTTACGCATAACTAGAGCTGTACTTATCGAGCGACTACTGTGTATATAGCGCGGTATCGACCGATAACGATAACGATAACGATTTCGATTTTCGGCCTGGACGCCTATGCCCTATACTCAGTACATCCAGCAGCCGTTGTCGTCGTCTATCAACTCGAAGCTAGAGAAACCAAAGCATAGTCATAGCATATAGGATCTGGAACAGTTGTTCTCACAACAGATCTATATCACACACATACTATATACTGTATACATACTTATATATACATATACAAGCTAGTGCTAAGCGGTGGCGCTGATCTTGAACCACTGTGCGACAAGTGCCGTCGAATTTACACAGCAATGACATCAATATCGCAGACATATCACAATTTGCACAAATCGAAACGAAAAGAATCTCTCCAACAACCTTTCGGGTGTCATTGTGACGGACTTGTATGCAGCAGAGTGGGACCTGATCAGCGGTACTATATGATTTACGAGTTAACTGACATTTTCTGTTCACGATTATATAACATAAGACACAACCAAGGTAACGATACATATCAGAGTCTCCATGGCTCGCCTGTTAAAATTACCAAAAGTGATATTAACTATTGCTATTAGTATATACACACATATATACTATATCAAGTATATAAACCTATACATACCCTATACATATATCGTATATCGCATCATATCGTCGATATATATTTTTAGGTCGTAATATACTATATAATAGTTATACATAATGAAAATATTAGACGTTTCATATTTACCTACCAATCAATTATTATTTGCTTGTCGACTCTATGCGCCACAAGGTCAAGCTCCTCCACCCTCCCCACCACAGGGGGCGGGGGGTGTTATAGCCGCCATAGTAGCTCAACGATAGCATAGCATATAAATGTGTGTACCTTGTGTAAGTAGTAGTACATAAAGTTAGTAAATATATAAATATACTCTACTCGATTGATTACAGCACTTTTTGCAGGCAGTTTTTCTGCTTCGTATATTATACACCGTATTCTAGACCTAAGTCAACTGAATTTTTCAATACTACCTATCATAAATATCAATCTACAATTGATGACTATGTCTGTTTGTGTCTGTATGTAGATTCTCATTCGCCTAACTAAAGAGTTATAATTACTGTACTATACTTTAGGAGAATTGCCAGTACATGCTATAGTATGGAAGGGAGAAACTTGAACATTCTATATCCGTAAACATATCAGTGACACGGCCATTTTTCAGATTAATAGCAATCTTATATAAGCTATATATACATATATCTGCAAATATCATTTATCTTTTTTATGACAAATATTATCAGAAGGTATATTTTAAAGAGTTTTATTGGCAAACATTTACTTGATAGTGTTGGAAAATGTTTTATGTTGAAACTTACATTTTGAAATACTATTTCCATACCTTGGATTCCACAAAATATTTTGATAGTAATATAAATTCCACTGAACTACATAGAGTCCCTAATGAAATACCATCGATCGTTTTACAACACTATTGGGTAGATGCGTATACTCCCTCATTCGGAAAACATAAATTTATATATAAGTATAGAAAATGCACTGATTTTCAAAGCAATTAGTTAAGTAATGTATGATGATTTTAAAAATAATTATCAAAATTTATATGTGTATGTGTTTCAATGCACTGAGAAATTTTTAAAGTACTTTGAAATGATCTCAAAAACACATTTCGTTAACTCTCCTGTCTATGATTAACCTCTGTTTCGTTTGCTAACATAACTCGAATGCATATATACTTATAATACAGTTCTAGAAGCTTTAGTCATACTTATAATAAACTACATACATATAATGAAAGAAAAACTCATGAAAAAATCTCCCATCAAATGTATCAATTAAAAGAAACGTACTCGATTGTACACGAACAGAATCTTAAAGCAAGCTATATATATAATAAAATAAAGAAATATAAATAACAAATTTACATTAAATAATAATAAGATTAATAGTTTAGAACATGAATATATATGTTAAAGAAATGGAAGGGGAATGTTGAGAGACTTCGCCTGCAACTAAAACTCGAAAGATACATCTATCATTTCGCTTCAAGCTAAGCCTAACAGTAACAGTTGTAGAAACCGTTAGGAGCGTTTATATATATACTACATATATATCAAACACGCATACTGTATATTTAATGGGCATTTCTAAAAGCAATATACAAACTAGTGGAGAGCATAATCTATCTAAACAGCAGAGCTAAAGATCTGTAACTGTAATAATATATACCCTATAACCGTGGTCTGCTATCGTAAGACAGACCATGTCGAAGAGCAGCAAATAAACAAGTGTTTTTTGAGCGAAATCTTCCAAATTAAGGAGTGGAAACAGATACTATTGTAAATTTAAAAATTGAAGATTTGTAACTGACTGATACGCCTGAGGGAACTGTGGAGTTCTCAGGGGTTCGTCATCAAGTACAGTACTTGCAAACAGTGCCGGCTATGTGTAATATCTCACGAAATTTTATAAGAATTAAACAAAATATATGAGTAATAAAAATATATCTGTACGTATTGTAAAAATTAAATATGTTGCTAAACAGACAAAAATATATAAATATGTATTTATAAAAGGCAAACCATATATATAATGTAAAAATGCGGAAATGCGAATAATTTGAAAATTATAGTCTACATAACGCATATGGATTTACGAGTAAAGTGTTGAATGTTCAATAGCATATTATAATTATATGAATGCCATAATAATTTACAACAAAACATTATAATACACGTATAATTATAGAAACTTTATAAAGATTAACGAAAACTACTAAAGATATGCGTTTAATCCATAGCAAATTTTATTTATCAGTCATAAAACTTAGTTAAATTTTAGAGAAAAAAGCCCTAAAGAAAACGCCGCCACAGTTTAGTTTTTTTGTATATTAAATATAACACTTAGTTTCTTCGAAAATGTAAGTTCAAAGTGTTTCAAATATATAGTACATATATATATTTAAGTACTAGCATATATATATTATATATATAATATATACCAAATAACTATGTTAAACATTTTCACACAATTTGTTTCAGCTAATGTTATAGACGTTTGTGTTATTATAGTACTTGTAATATTATCAAATTTATAAATACTTATAGAAATCAATGAAAACGATTCTCGATAAACTCAAAAACCCAAAACTATACTACCTATACCCAAATTCTGTAACGTTGCTGTTCAATTTCAAAAGTCTATCCAAGAAACCTAAATGTCATTTCGTTTCATATACCGAAGAGCTATCTATCCCTAATTGAAGAAGATTTGTGACTTTAATAGTTAGAACATAATATTGATATACGTATTGATTCTATCC
Organism: Liodrosophila aerea; assembly: GCA_035045005.1. Classification (NCBI taxonomy): domain Eukaryota; kingdom Metazoa; phylum Arthropoda; class Insecta; order Diptera; family Drosophilidae; genus Liodrosophila; species Liodrosophila aerea. Next base: position 171,308 of record JAWNNL010000782.1, on the reverse strand, counting down.
CAAGAAGACCTACAGGAAATTCAAGGAAATTCTCAATAATCAAAACTCAATTCATACTTCGGCAAGCCGATTAAGGTTCGCTCTCCGAGGATATTCATTAAACATTGGCAAAAGTTAAACACAGTAATTAATCCCACAACAGAAACAACAAGATATACTCGTACTTATCATGACTAATGGCAAAGTTATGGGTTATAAGTTATGAATAGTGAATGAGCAGCAAACGAATGAATACGAATACTATGAATGCGCATGGTACTCAAATGAATATGAATGTGAACAATGGCAGATAAACCGAATGGATAATTATGCATATTACAGAGCGAATACACATACACATACAACAACAAAATAAACAAATACTATTGAAATATAATTGTTAACCATGAAAAAAAACACTCTCAAGTCTTTCAATTCAAACAATGCAATTAACGACATTAATTAACTAATGCAAATGTGGCTGGAGATACTCACTCAAAGTTTGAAGTTTCAGGTAAAACGTTCTGGCAGATACTTTTGCCCACGGTGGTTGCTGCTTCTCGGTGGTGGTTCACACACACACACACATACACACACACACACCAAAAAAAACTCATCAAAGTTGGCTGAAGCAGGAGGCGGAGCAGCAGCAAATTGTGTGCGTGCCCTGGGGCCAGGCAGCAATTTTTCGGACGTTGTGGAAAATGATTTTCTGTTTGCAATTTCCATTAGCAACTTTTGCCTCAGCGTCACGCAGACTGTAACTTTGCCCCACAGAAGTTGTTGGGGGGATGTGAGTGGGAGTGTTTGTTGCCTAATGGCACGTTCTAACCACAGCCAAAAGAGGCAGTTAGCTATAAATTCCGGCATATCTGACGATTATAAACAAAAGTAGCTCAGCTGCAACAGTATCTACAGCTGTGTATCTGTAGCTGAAACTAAGGTTAAGCATTTGACTGTATATAAAACTTTGGGCATAACTACAACAGTGAGTTATATAATGTGTTTTAATACCTATATATAGTAGTTACAATTTGTGCATCAATTTCAATTTGTGTGCAGCTCTAACTGTTGTTTTTATCTAAGTAAATTGGCGAATTGACTTTAGTTTATGGAGAGCCAAAAGCAGAGTGTAAATTTAAAGTGGCGCCAAGCGTCTTAGCGATGGCCCACGCCACCAAATTATAAATTATCGATATTTCTGTGTGCCAATCATCGGGCACGATCTATCACGTCAGAAGGGCACGATCTATCGCTGCGACACAGAGTATTTAGTATATAAAACTTAAGTAAATATGTATAGTATATTATTGAGTTGTTTGCTTCGAGCACTTTCAGAATTGTAGATGTTTACTACAAACAGATGTGTTGCCGCCGTTAGCGTTTAAGTTTAAATTTAAATAATGCGCCATCAATACCGATAGGTACCTCACGTTTGAGACATCGGCATTGACGATGTGCGAATAAGTTATCGACGATCACCGAGGCGTCTCTGATTATGAATTTCACCAGACGCGCTTGAGAAACGGGAGAAGATACAAGTTTTTTTAAAGCGCTGCTTTTTCTTCTCCGCTGCTTTTTATATTATATTATTATATTGAGTTTTGAGTTAATTAAACGTATATTAGAAGTGAAGAACGCTACATGAAGATAAATTTTATTTTCCCCGCCGGATCAAGCGCCAACAAGATGTTTACCTTAGCTTGTTATAATATGCTAAGCATCGATAGAGTTAATCGAATGATGTCGATAACTTTTGCATAGTCAAGAGTTGCTGACAATTAAAAGTTCTTTGCCTTCTGCCACTTGTCAACTCTGCTAGAGTTCAGTGAACATCCTAAATAGTATAACATGACAAAGATAATATAAAAGACATACTAATTGTCAAATAAACCACAAAATATAAACAGATGGTAGGTGAAATATCACGAGTAACCTCAATCCTTTTCCCTGACATACCCCCTACTTTCAGCTCCTCTTTTGCCCTGCCCACACCACCCTGCCTAACACACTGTTGTGCCTAACAGGGATTTGTGTAAACCGCAAACAAATCAGCAGCAACTGGAATTCAGTTGCGATACAGATTCCCATTTGGGACAAATCGTATCGTACAATACGTCAGCAATTTACGCTTTCCGCTTGTTTCAATTCGAACAATTACAACGAAAAATTGTCGAAATGCCTCAGTGCGGCAGTTAATTTGAGTTCGGCCGAGACAAAAGTGCGGCTCAATAAGGGGCCCAAAGAACATTCCGCAAACACAAAAGCGCAGTCGACAAAAAAATAGAGGGAGCTATGCGAGTTGGGAGGTAAAACAGCAGCGTTAAGACCGTGAAGGATTTACGGCTCAATTGCTACGTGCGTGCAGTGCTAAACAAGAGGCTGTGGCTCGGCACCAGATCCCGGAGTCACCCTCGAAACGAGAAGCCCTTTACGAGCAGTCAAAGCGAACAATAGCGAAAGAAAAAACTCATTCATTCATTCGTTGAGGGCAAGATAGACCTCAGCTCAGACCTCTGCTGAGGTCACAGCTTGTTCAGCTGGTGTTTTATGTAGTCACAACGTGTTGCAAGGGGGGCTTTGCGCCCAGGGTTGGGGCATGCCACGGATTTGTTGCGCCTTTTTAAATTGTTCTGCTTCATTTGCTATGGTTTCTTGCAACATATGAAGTTTAACAAACGGAAATTCAGCAGTTATAATAAACAGTTGAACAGTTTAAAGTTGCCAATTAAAAGAGGGGAAAAACCAGTAATCAATCTAGTTGAGGTTATGTTTGCTTTTCATATTTACAAAATCATAAATTTCAATCAAATCTTGTATACATATTTCGTCTTATTACAGTCAAAATACATATGTATATAGCCCTCTACCCCCGACTTCAACGAGGCCTCTAATGAGCTATGGCCTGGGTTTGATTCTGGCATTGGGGTGGCTGGGGTTGGTCCTGTCGGCTGAAACATTATTTTTCATTGGGATTACGTTTTTATCGCCATGCTCTGACAGGCGGCAGCAGTTTGCTGTCGTCTAAGGACTAACCAGCAAATGGGGCAAGCGAAGCAAAATGAATTCGAGCGTGATTTCTCGTAGCTTAATAATGATTTTGTTGGTTTATTGAAGCGTTTTATTGCCGCCGATTAAACAGTAGGCGTGTGGCCAATAAGCTACATTATTTTGCTTATATTACCACACCACACCACACTCGTTCCCCTTCATTATTCCTCATAAGACGAGCTAATGCCCCACTCAATTGGCAAATGCAAATCGAGTTAGTGGAAAAAGTATTCGCTTTTTCCCAAATATAAACTGACAGCCAAACAGTTGTAGATGCGGCTACAAATTGAAACTGACGTCTGCACATGGACAGCTCCATCAATAAGCAGGGATGACTTTGACTCCTCTCTGGGGCGGATGCGGAAGTGCGCTCTGTCTGCTCGCCTACTGTAATGGCGCATGAATATCTGATTAGCCGGCTCGTCTGTCTAATCAAAAATCCCAGCATCCATCAATCAATTGCAAATTTACCCAAGCCACAGACGGCAAATTCTATCTGATATACCAGAGGGGTGGATACATGTGGCTTTAATGTTATCTGCTTGGCTTTAAAAAATGCAAATACCACGCGTGTCATGTGGTCTGCTGCCAGCAGGTGAAATGCTCTCCTGAGCACATACAATAGAGAAGGACGAAGTGGTCACTGTCCTTTGAAACATCGCTGTGATATCAGCGTACATAAGTTAGACTTTTAAGGAAGTTGTCGCCAAGGAAGTTTTCACTGTATACTCTACTCTACTCATCTCTCTAAAATCTAGATTCTCATATAAAAACTCGGAAAGCTACAGTCGGATGCAACCGACAGTAGGAGACCCTGTACTTTCCTTTGCAGCAGCTAATTCACACACACATACACACTTATGTACATGCATTAGCTGCAAACTTTAATCTCGAATATCTCCGGTGTTTATTATCCGATTGAGCTACATTTTACAGCATTGATGAAAGTTATCATAAGATCTTTGTATGCTGAAGCACAAGGTTGTATCTTCATAATTGTGGCTGTGGTGGTTTTTCACGGTTTATGGGGGAGGGGGAAAGGTATAAAAAATCTAACACAAACTTGATCTGCTTGCACTATAGGGGCATCTAACTGCCAAATCTTACAATTGACGAGATCTAGGTGGACATGGGACATGGCTAGATCGAATCAGCTCGTCGTCCTGATCAGGAATATATATACTATGTGGGGTCTGCTACGCCTCCTTCTACCTGTTATATACATTTCTGAGCTGCACAAACTTAATAGACCGTTTTGTACTTTTTTAAAGTACAGTGTCTAAAAATCTATTATAACTCAACCTCATATATTTCGATTCGGCTCACCTTTATATTAAATTTGAAAGAATGTTTTCGCACTAAGATAATAAAAGCTTTTAGTAGCAGTTACAAAACTTTATAGCCAGCTTATACAACTTGTAAAAAGTTGAACTACTTTCAAGCTGCTTTCGTGAAGGGGGAAAAGTTTTCAGACGGCACAAAATATATATTATATATACAATATTCTTTTAAATTATGGCAGCACATTTATTTAATAAAACCTTTTATAAATTCAAGTCAAAATAAAGTCAATTTAATGTCTGTGCAAAGAGTTGAAAGTGAAGTATGACGGAGCAGAAAGGAAAACCCCCTCGTACACCCAGCTTAATTACTTAATTTGAATTTTCCATAACCATAGCGTCGCATCCTAATACAATTTATTATAATTTGCAGCAAACCCTGCGAACTGGGGACTTCAGAGTCCTCTATTCAAAGGCTCGTTACGCTGCGTAGCCCCGCCCACTGAAGACAGCAGACAACGGCGGGCGGTTGGAGGTTGCGAAGGTTGTGAAGCTTGTGGTTAATGTTATTCCCAGCTAAAAGACAACTCCGTGTAACAGCAACAACAATAGAACGGACGTTAAAATTGCTGCCACGTGACTCCATTGTACTCTGCACCAGCCACAACTGTAGCTAGTTTTGCCTCTTCGCCAAGGGGAGAGGAAGGGAGGAGGGGACACATCCTTAGCTAGATAATGAAAAAAGGATAATAAATTGCATTAAATTTGGCATCGTTTGTGGCAGGAGGACGCGTGCGCCTATTGAGGGCTATTAGAACGCTTTAGCTTTTATCATGATGTGTCGTAAAACATTTTTATTAATAATAATATTATGATGTAGTCATAAGTTGTGAACGTTAAGTGTGATCAAACGAATGCGGGTATGGAATGGGAGAAAATATTACTATTAGTGGGAACTCCAAATCCTTATAATTTTTGTATATTTTAAACATTTTAAAAACAGAGAAAAAGCTCTTTAAATTGTCGAAGAAGTAGAGGAAGAACCACTGCCTCAACTAAGAGTGACTCTATCGTACAGTACAGTGGAACACCCCTGTAGTACCGATAAACCCTGTAGTACTTATTGGTAGTAGCGCTCCTGATAATGCAGACTAAACCTAATGATGACTCAAGAGCTTCACGAACTGCTCACAATAGTTCCCCAGTATATTACAAGTATTTCTCTAGCCAAACCAAAATGTCGATTTCGGCTGTAAGAGCATCGTTTCAGCCAGAGAGATAGTAGAGCTTTTCTTGAAATATTTTCATTTGTTTAAATTTTCAGCTATCTAAATTACCTCGACTAAATTCAGCAAAATATCCCTCTAAGCACAACTACTTTGTTTTATCTATTGCTACAGCTTCAATCGAGCAAATCGCTTTGCCATTTATGGGTTTCCGTTCGGAGGAAGTGTAATAAAATAGCATTGAAATGGCCAAAACTAGCGCAGAAACTAAGATTCGTAGACGATTTCCCTTGGGCAAAAGCCGCTGTCCGTTTTTGGGGCTTAAGTCTCCCCCCTTTCCTTTAAAGTTGGCTCTCACTCGAGTGTGTAAGGACTTCCGGTTGCCCAGAGTAATGGCAGGCAATTTCCGTTATTTGAATGCTGGAATGTGAACAGCTCACAAATTGAAGAACAAAGTACGCATACATTAAATTAAATTGAACTAAATTAATCAGTATTATGTTTATTTTTAACAATGCCAACTTATTGACAATTTCATAAGCTATTATTATAACATTCTCTGCTGTCAGCTAAAGCAACGAGCTGACGTCCAACTCATAGTCACAGTGATACCTCAAACTGGAGTCCCTTCGATAACATTCCGCCAAAGTATCGCCACTTGAGCTTTGTGACAATGATTAACTAGCCTACGTATTGGCCTTAGATTGAGGCAAAGATTAGCTAGAACAACACATTAGTCAACAATTAAGTGTGGTTATCTCACCATAATTACGGGAAAATACAAAGCGGGTAAAGCAAACTGATTAATTGGTAGAAAAAAACACATTTAAAATGTAGGTAATGTAAACAAAAGCGTACACACTTAATAGACACCAAATAGTAGTATCAGCTACAGCTAATTATATTTGTATTATGAACTGGTATACCTATACCAGTGGTGCCCAAAATTCATAATTCCCAACACATGTGCGTTTGGCTTTGCAGCGCTGCTTTTTCACGCACAGTAGATGCTCTCACACGTACAGGCGTCACGATTCGTTGCTTTTAGTAGTATGCGTTTGGGCACCACTGACCTATACTAATAAGCCGCATTGTTGGCGCTTGATCCGGCGGGGAGAATTAAATACATCTTCATGTAGCGTTCTTTGCTTCTAATATTATTTAATTAAATCAAAACTCAATATAACCAAAAAGTACAAAATTCGTAAGAGAAGAAGTGGAGGAGAAGAAAAAGTAGCGCTTTAAAAAAACTTGTATCTTCTCCCGTTTCTCAAGCGCGTCTGATGAAATTCATATTCAGTGACGCCTCGCTAATCATCGATAACTTATGCGAGCATCGGCAATGCCGATAACTTAAACGTGAGGTACCTATCGGTATTGATGGCGCAATATTCAAATTTAAACTTAAATGCTAACGGCGGCAACACCCATTGTATAGTTAACTATACTTACAATAGTAGACTTAACCATAAAAAAACCAACTGTAATATAATGCTTATCCATATTTCATATCTGTTTTTCCAGGATGGAAGGACTCGATTTTATCGATACCCAAGAAGTGGCTTTCCTCCGCCGAGTCTGTAGACGAATTCGGATTCCCTGACGTGAGTGGAATTGATTAAACAATTTCTTCAAATTTCTTTAGAGGCAAACGTTAAATATTTGCACAAAGGCTCGGCAAACTTGCTACTGCACTAATTCAAATACAAACACGCACACACAGATACACACGCACACTCACACACACACAGAGAGTCAGACTAATCCTGTTTGTTATAATTACAAATGCAAATAACGAGCGCTTTTGTATGGCAACCGTCCGCTGGGAAGCAAACGGAATTGGGGGAGCAGACAGACAATTGGACAGACAGACGACAGAGAGACAGTCAGAACTGGCATCCAGGCAACAGCCTACCACCCACACCCATTCTACATAAACAAACATAGTAGGAATACATTCCAGCAGGACTCCCCCTGATGCCTCGCACCTGTAAAAGCACAGCAGCAACCCCCAAAGAGATAATAGTACTACATACAGATAGATCTATTGGGGAGAGATATACATCAAAATATGTAAAGGCAAGTGAGTGGGAGAGGGAGTTGGTTGGGAGGATACCTGCAACTTGACTGCTGTCAGAGTCAAATGACAGCAGAGTGAAAAGTTTGTGCAAAAAATATTACCTAAAAAACAAGGTGAACAGATGACGCAGAGATACGCTGTACGCTTGCCAATACAATATGCATCAGATTCAATGCCCCGACTGACTGACAGACTGACTCACTATCAACGTACAGCTCAAACGACAAGACATAGCGACTTGTTTCAAATTTGCTAAGCTCCAGCTTCAAGTGTGTAAAAGCACTATACATGTAAGATATATTATGAAGAGTGTTTATTTAATATTATAACCAAAAAGATAACAAGATGTTTGTAGTACTTATTTCCAATTAATATAAAGGCAACTTAAACGACGTAATCAACTTATTTTCAACTTAAATGACAGCAACTTAACCAACGTATTTTACTTATTTTCAACTTATGCGACGCCAACGATACCGACTGTTGCAACTCTCGACCGACGCTGAAGTGAGTGTGTGTTAATCGATAGTCGTCATCGATATATAGGTGATACTGTTGGTTAACAGCACTCTGTTAACCGGCTGGTACCTCTGCTACTTTACATACATTTACAGGGTATATGAACTGTAGAGCTTAATTTGAATTGCAACAGGCATGCTGTCACAAAAGTCAGAGTTTTCAACTTGACAATTTATGAAAATCACAAAAAGCACATACATTTTTAATTGGGTTCTTAGCAGTTGAAAAAATGCTGGAAATAAAAACAAAAGTTTGCAATTAACATCAGGTTTTACATGCCAGGGAAATTCTTAAATGAAAAACAAGTTCATCCGCTGGAATTCTCTTGGGAATATAATAACTTAATAAGATAAAATATAGCTTGTGTGGCAATAACTATTTTTCACTCGCTGTCAGAGCTACAAATCGATTAAAGTGCTGCAACGCCAATTGAATTCCCACTGGGACATCTCAGGAGCAAAAGCTCACAATTGAAGTTGTCAGTGACAAGGCAAAGAAAATGCCAACTGCTAAAGAAAATGCCAAACATTTTTAGCTGTAAGGGAGGGGGTTAATGCAACACGCCCCAATGTCAGATTCATGATATTTTCCTTTTTCTTTTTGCCATTACCCCATTCGATTTTCTCATTCTTTTTTGTGATTTGAAATTTCTCAAGTCCCTGGAGTGTTGCTGGTGTTGGAGGGGTCCTTTTTTATGTATTTCAACTTCTATAATGTTCTGCATACAAATGAGCAAAGTGTACGAAATTCAAGAGGAATACAAAAGAACCCTTTCTTGCGTGCACTGAGAGAAATTTGCAGTAAAAACAACTTGGAAAGCTACAGTAGGAGACCCTGTACACTCCTTTGTACACACACATGCACACATATCGTAAAGTCACATGAAACCACGCTCCTTGCCTAGTACGGAAACTTTAATCTCGAATATCTCCAGTGTTTGTTATCCGATTGTGCCACAATTCACAGCACAGATAAAGGTTATCATAAGATAGTTGTATGCCAAATCACAAGTTTGTATCTTTAACATTGGTGACTATGGTGGTTTTTCGCGGTATTTGGGGGATGGGTAAGGATCAAAAACCTAACATAAACTTGATCTGCTTGCACTATGGAGGCATCTTACTGCTAAATATGATGTCTCTAACTCTTACAGCTTACGAAATCTAGGTGTTCATACGGACTGACAGACAGACAGGCAGACGGACATGGCTATATCGACTGAGCACATCGTCCTGATCAAGAATATATATACTTTGCCTCCTTCTGCCTGTTACATACATTGCTGTATTTTAAGTGTTTCCATATCAAATATGCTCACCACATTTTTCTCTCACTGTACGCAGACTCTACCAAAGGTACCTGTCCCACCGCTGGAGCAAACGATGGCTGACTACATTCTCGCCCTGGAGCCCATCACCACAGCCGCACAGCTGGAGCGCACCAAGGCCATTATCAAGCAGTTCGCATCGCCGCAGGGGCTGGGACCCCGACTGCATCAGTACCTGCTGGACAAGCGCGAGTCCGAGGATAATTGGGTAACATATACCAGTTGATAAACATGGTCCTTTATATATCGTATGTGACTTATAAGTTATTGCACTGTGAAAACTTTATTCAATCCATTCAAAAGTAAGATTTTAGATGTAGCAGTTATGCCTCCCGGTCCTGTTCCTCCCTCGTCCTAGCCAATCGTTTCGGGCTCCTCGGGTACCGTGGGTGCCGTTGGCACTGGGCCAGGTGGTGTTGGGCCCTCATTGGGTGATGGTGGATCGGGTACATACATGGTGGATGATGTGGCATAGGTTGTGCCCGAGCCAGCGGTGCTACCAGTTTGTGGCTGTGGGATTGTCACGGTGGTACTAACCGAAGCAGTACTGGCCTTAACTGTAGTAGTCTTAACAGTAGTAGTAGAAGTAACGGTGGAGGCTGCAGTTGTTGGTGCCGCAGTTGTGCTGATCGAAGCCATTGGCACGCAGGTAAACTTCGCCTTCTGGGCAGAACACTCGGCACTAGGTATGTAGTTATCGCATGTGCTACATTCCTGGAGCACATAGCTGAACCAAGTGTTTGCCGCACAGGGGGTGAGCACTGGTGCGCTGGTTTTCGATATGCAATCATAGTAACTGGTTGGTGTGGAATAACAAGGCAGCCAAAAGCCATTATAAGGTATATTGGTGCAGTTTGGTACGATCTCCTCTTTATATACGGGAACCTTGGCGCATGTCTGTTGTGCGTCCACATGGAGGGCCAACAGCAGCCCTAGGATGGTCAGAAGAACTGAAAAGAAACGAATCGATTAGGTCGAATAATACAAAGATCACTTTCCTCTGTTGGTCACATAGGATACACCAGGCATTTACACTTGACAATATCAATACTCAATGTATCCGATGTTCCTCTTCAGAGTATACTCATCCCAATATTGTGATAAAAACATATCCTTGTTATCCTTAGAGTCCTGCCTCTCACTTGGCACTACTTACAGGCTTTCATGTCGATGCTGCTGCTGGTGTTGCCGAGTGTTGAGGAACTGGAAAATAATACACGTCTCGCTGCTTAGTTGGCGCTTCGATCACTGCTCGAAAAGGCCTAAGGCAGAGCCTTTTTATGGCTGTCAGTTGGGTGTGCAGCATGTGTTCCCATTGGCTGTAATCAGTAATCAGCTCGCAGTCGTCTAGATTAATACATGTCTGCCAAAATTAAAATTAAAATCAAATTTCAATAGTATCAAATGTGCCAAAATGTGGCGCGACTAATTGAAATACGTTTTAGACCCTGTGCTCCCGCTCCACTACACTATACATATGTATCTATACCAAGTGTAACCGGGGTAATCTTTGGCATTGATAACAGGTATGTATGTACACTACACAACACTACATTGTGATTAGAGTCAAAGAGCTGAAGAGCCGCTGACTTTAACTCATGCCTTGATCAATTAGCATGACTAATTAATCATCTATATAGCTGATATAGGACTACATCGAACCGACTTCATACTATCAGCAGCAGCCACTTATTGTATTTCCATTGAATTTCTCTCCACTGTCAAGTTTCTGGTAATGACACTCGTATCACAGTCAAGACTTTATTCACACCTGATAACCAAGAACGGAAGTCATTGAACGAAATATGCCACAATCTCTACGACAGGGAATCTCTCATCGATACTATGATTAACAACACATAATTGAATGTACTTTAAAAGATGATTTACCGCTCTAGAAATGTAGATAATTGAGACTTAATAGGTTTATTTATATTCAAATAGACAGGTATTAAACCAATTGGGTCACGTTCTTCTAATTTCACAGCTTAACAGAGTTTGTTGTTATCGATATCGATATCGATAAACGAGACTAGCACAACAGTTGAGGAAGTTGAGTTCAGCAACTATTACGATCAAGAAGCCTTTGGGCGAGGTGAATTTACTTATAAGGTGAGGTATTCACCACAGTGATATCGATAGAAGAGACTAGCACAACAGTTGAGGAAGTTGAGTTCAGCAACTGTTACGCTCAAGAAGCCTTTGGACGAGGTGAATTTACTTATAAGGTGAGGTATTCACCACAGTGATATCGATAGAAGAGACTAGCACAACAGTTGAGGAAGTTGAGTTCAGCAACTGTTACGCTCAAGAAGCCTTTGGACGAGGTGAATTTACTTATAAGGCGATGTATTCACCACAGTATGAATGCAAATGTGCAGCATGTAGCGAGAGAGCTGAGAGAGCGAGGTGAATAGACGGAATGTATTCCTTACATGTAAATTTACCTTGCCTTGGGGCAACAGTTGGGATTACAGTTGGATTATGAAAAGTCAACTAATTAGAAACGAAAGTTGATAATAATACTACGATAAGTAAAGCTTGATTTGAACAGGTCATTAGTTCAATAAAAAAACTACAGGGTAGTCGTTGGGTCATGTAACTTAGTGAATAAGAGTCATTACAAAAGTCAATCAATTGAAAGTGTTTGTGTGTGAGAAAGCATAACAAATCGATTTATTCAACAAGAAAAGCTCATCATCATTAACATTATGATCATTATCATGTACATACATATGTATGGAACGATGGGCTCTTCAGTGGAACGGAGACACACTCACAGGTATCTCTGGAATTTGAGCAGTAGTCAGAAATACTTTTGTGTGTATTGCAAATAGATATTTATTTATTTATTGTTGTTGTCGCTGCTGTTGTGTGTTACTTAAGAGTTTTGAATGAATGAAATTCCGCTTGTTAATTAAGAAATTGTTTTGATAACTGGGAAGCAGAGGCTGCATTATGCCGCTGGCTTCTTCTGGGATTTGTTGGGGGGCGTTGGCTTCTTGGCAGCCTTGGCTGGAACTGGTGCATTGGGCTTCTTGGCGCTGGCCTTGGCGGGAGCTGGAATGGTGGGCTTCTTGGGAGCGCTGGCGCTTAGTGGCTTCTTGCCTGGCTGGGGGGCATGAGCGATGGCGACGGTGGGTGGTGTTGGTCCCTCGGTGGGTGGAGTTGGTGGCACAGGATCCATAGGATCCACAGGCAGAGCATGGATAATGTGCTCCTGCACCTCGGGATTGTCATGATGCTCGTGCGTAAGCTGTCCTAGAACTGGAGGCATATGCTGTCCAATAACTGGAGGAATCTCATCGACTATGTGAGTGGTTATTGGAGCGCCAGTGGGCAGGAAGTTCATGGGTGGTGCTGGCACATACAGAGCTGGAGCGGCACATTGCTGGAGCACAAAGCTGAACACCTCACCGGCCGGACAGTGTACAGTCAACTGATTGCCATAGATGCCCTGGCAGACAAAGTACTCCGAGTTGCTGAAATAGCTGGGCCAGCGAATACCCACCTCCTCGCGGGTGCACTGCAGCTTGTAGTCCATGCGGGCCTGCGACAGAGCCAACAGGCTGAGCAGAGTCAAAGCGAATACTGTGAAGAGAAAAATAACGGTTAACGGTTATAGGTACAGCAGTTGAGCAACAGTTGCAAAACAGTTCCAACTATTGTTCAGCACAGATCAATTGAACGTAACAGTTGGACAACTGTTACGCAATGGAATGGCAGCTGCTGAGCAACAGTTTGAGAGCAGTTGAGTTAAGGATAATTTAGTAGTATTGACAGCCGTAGCAGTTGCTCAACTATTCTTCAACACAGATCAATTGAACGTAACAGTTGGACAACTGCTGAGCAACAGTTGGAGAGCAGTTGAGTTAAGGATAATTTAGTAGTTTTGACAGCCGTAGTAGTTGCTCAACTATTCTCCAACACAGATCAATTGCACGTAACAGTTGAACAACTGTTACGCAACTGCTGAGCAACAGTTGGAGAGCAATTGCGCAAAGGATTATTTAGCCACATTTTACTGAACAGTTGTGCAGCAGTTGGCAAACAGTTTGGTTTCTGCTCACCTTTCATCTTGTCAGTGCGTTTTTTGGGTAACTTCTTGGGATATCCGTTAGGGTCAGATGAAACTGTTGTACTGATGTCTAACTGCTACAGTTGGCACTATTTATAGTGCCCTTATCACAAGTGATCTGTGATCTCATATCAGTGCGAGGTTCGTGGAATATCTGATAACATAAAAGGCGCCCCATACAACCACTCCCTAGTGTCGCGCCCCATTCCGTTACTTTTCGGGGATTCAACACTAATTGAATTTGTTTATCGCTCTGATAATAATTACATTTCCATGTACACAATCTTCTATTGCAATCGATATAAGAAAATTGTGTTTAATTGATGAAAATTTAACAGAAATCAAGGTTATCCAATAACTCCTTCCTTTAGGCCTATTACTACTGGCTCAATGACATGTATATGAATGTGCGCATCCCATTGCCCATCAACTCGAATCCTGGCATGGTATTCCCCCCCTGCCGCTTCAAGACCGTACACGACGTGGCCCACTTTGCTGCTCGCCTGCTGGACGGGATTGTGGGGCACAAGGAGATGCTGGACAGCGGGGACTTGCCGCTGGAGCGTACCACTTCGCGGGAGAAGAACCAACCGCTGTGCATGGCCCAATACTATCGCCTGCTCGGCTCCTGTCGTCGTCCTGGCATCGAACGCGACTCGCAGTACTTGCCACAGCGCGAACGACCGCTGGATAGCGATGAGGATCGTCATGTGGTGGTCATCTGTCGCAACCAGATGTATTGTGTGGTACTGCAGGCGAGCGATCGTGGCAAGCTATCCGAAAGTGAGATCGCCTCCCAGATACTCTACGTCCTTAGCGATGCACCGTGTCTTCCCTCCAAGCCACCACCTATTGGACTGCTGACAGCCGAGCCGCGCACACGCTGGGCTCAGGATCGTGAGACACTGCAGCAGGACGAGCACAATCAGCGCAATCTGGACCTGATCGAGACGGCGCTGGTGGTGCTCTGCCTGGATGAGCCACTTGGCCTCAATTTCAATGCACGCGGTTTCAGTGGAGCCACGCCCACAGTGCACACGGCCGGAGATCGCGACGAGACGAATATGGCACACGAAATGATCCATGGTGGCGGCAGTGAGTTCAACTCGGGCAATCGTTGGTTCGACAAGACCATGCAGGTAAGTGGATTCCCTTGCCTTCCATCTCCTCCCTCATCCCTCGCCTTTCCAGCTCATCATCTGCACGGACGGCAGCTGGGGCCTCTGCTACGAGCACTCCACCTCTGAGGGCATTGCTGTGGTCCAGCTGCTGGAGAAGATCTACAAGCATATACTGGAGCATCCGGCTGAGGACAATAGTCTGCCGCAACATCATTTACCGCCACCCGAACGCCTCGAGTGGCGTGTGGATGCTCGGGTGCAGCAGCGCTTCACCCAGGCAGCCATAACCGTGGACAAGGCCATCGACAACTTGGATTTCTATGTGTATCGCTACAAGGGCTACGGCAAGAACTTTGTCAAGTCCTGCCAGGTCAGTCCGGATGTGTACATACAGCTCGCCCTGCAGTTGGCCCACTTCAAGTGAGTGTTCCATGAGGATTCCCACCTATGAGCACAGTCTGAATTAACCCTTTCCATTACAGACTCTATGGCCATCTGGTGGCTACCTATGAGAGTGCCGGCACCCGTCGCTTCCTGCATGTAAGTTCTCCTGGAAATCCTTAAAGAACTGTATTGACTTATGCTCTCCTTAGGGTCGCGTGGATTGCATACGTGCCGCCAGTACGGAGGCTTTGGAGTGGGCCAAGGCCATGTGTCAGGGCGAGGGCGCCAATGTGCCGCTGGAGAGCGATCGCGAGGACGATGAGGAGGATGCTCGCAAAGTCAAATTTAGCATTTATAGCGTAAGACACTCGAATGTTTCCCATAGTCGATGGACTACATCATCTTTCACTCCACAGAAGGACCATCTGCGGGAGCTCTTCCGCTGTGCCGTTGCCCGTCAGACTGAGGTAATGGTTAAGAATATTCTGGGCAATGGCATCGATATACCCTTGCTGGGCTTGCGTGAGGCCAGCGTCGAGGTAACGGGCGAGCTGCACGAACTCTTTACCGATGAATCCTACAAGATATCACAATGCTTTCTGCTCTCCACCAGCCAGGTAACCAATTGGCCTTTGACCTCTCTCCACCACCTCCTACCTCCATTACGCACAAGCACTGCGCACCTTTCTGTATATTCATCTTATGCACCACATTTTATATTGTCTAACAATTTGCACCACTAGCACCAGCAGCACCTCAGCACCACTTGCACCATGTAAGCTTCTACTGCCATATACATGCTACACTGTAAGAAATCTTGGTGTCTATGTAAGTGGAGTGAGAGTATATGATGAGATCTCAGTGAAGCTAGGATGAGGGAGACTAACCTAATGGCCATTATGGATATTTATAACACACCAAGATTTTCTGCAGTGTACTGCATACTACAATACATAATATCGACTGACACTTCCATAGGTCGCCTGCAGCACGGACAGCTTCATGGGATACGGTCCGGTAACGCCACGTGGCTATGGCTGCTCCTATAATCCCCATCCGGATCAGATAGTCTTTTGTGTGTCGGCATTCTATGGCTGCGAGGATACGAGCGCCTCACGCTATGCCAAATCCCTGCAGGACTCGCTGGATATCATGCATGATCTGCTACAGAATTGAAGTGGAAATTGGCAAATGGGAAATGGAAATTGGAAACCAAACATATCAATAAATGTACCTTAGCAACCGTTATATATATATACATACTATATTATATACACATATATATATGTAAATGTAAACCGTAGTTAACTAGCGTCCACATGACGTCATCAGTTCAAGAGTTGAATAGCGCAACTGATGTCAATCATAAGCGTAATTATTATTTGCTTTAACTAACTAAACTAAACTAACTAACTACTTAGTAGATGACAAAGAGCAACTCTAGTCAATTAAATGTTTTAGAGCAATTTTATGCGCAATTGTTAGTGCTGTTAAATGAATGTGTTAAATTGAAATTGAAATTGAAATTGAAATTGAATTCAACTTGTAATTATCATATGCAATATTAATTAGCTGTGTTCCAGAGAGCTTGATACTATGTTAGTAGTCCACAGTGGTGGCTCTATATACTACTTACTATATTAATTTGTAAGCAAATGCGCAACTTATCACGCCACTGTAGCTTATCTAATCCACTATGCCACTTATGTTGGCCGCCACTGTGGCACAGGCGCTCAAAAGTATGCAATACTCTTTGTTCCACGTTGTGTTTTACCTACAATCTGTTATACTACAAGATAATGAAATGATATTAAGCAAATATGAAATATTAATACGCTTGTTACAACTGTCGTTCTGTTGCGAAGAGAATATATATGTTATAGTCAAAGATTATATAGTTGATATAAATAATATTGTTGTAGCGAATGATTATTGTTGAAATTGAAATGGAAATTGGGAGAAATCCCGGCACGTATATTAATAGACTTGAAACGTAACATATCAAACAATACAATGAAATGGATGAAACCAATACATATCAAGAGATCCCATATGAATATATATTTTACCCAAATATTAACCATATATTGTATCTATGTTCGGTGTTCCCCGTTGTTTTTGTTGTAGTGAAAGCAAAAACCGATCGAATCATTGCAATCTGTTATACAAACTATACGAAATATACGCTATCTGTTATACCCAGAGATTGTTGAAACCCACTCTATACACATACGTCTAACTAGTTGCTGTGTTCATTGTTGCTATGTACTACAAATATATGTATTTATTTACTGTTACATTTGGCCCAGATCAGATACCTATCTATATACGAATTACGATTTGGTTCAACGTTCGATGCATGTGAATAAAACATAATAAAAAGAAAGCACTCGTCTCCAATCTTGACCTACATATTATATAGATACATACATCCTATGTACACACATACATCAGGTGTGTGTAAGTATGTCTGGCCATGTGTCATGGGTATTTATTATTCCAGCTTGGTTCCAAGAAACGCATATCCAAATCTATTCATTCCGGACGAGGTCTAGATAAGCGAGGTCCAGATAAACACTTGCCTTGATTAAACTATTTTAATAAATTTAATTAAAAAAAAGGAAAAACCAAACGCGGTGGGTATAAAAGACAGCCATTGCCACTGGCCAGAGCAACAGTTATAGCCCAACAATCGTCGACATGAAGTGTGAGTGTGAACCTCATCGGCCCAAGGAATAAAATCATAATAATACATCGAGTACATCTTCATTTCTCCTCCACAGTTTTCCAGCTACTGCTTAGCTTTGGCTTGGTTCTGCTGCTGTGCAGCGTGCAGCTCATCCGTGCTCAGACAGCACCTCCAATTCCAACGGCTGCTCCAACTCCACCAACTGGTGCGAATCCGAACACTGGCTCGTCACTAGCCCCAGGAATGCCACCAGGCCCGCCAACAGAGGGCAGCACCGTCTTGCAACCCGACGTAAGCACCGTCTTTCCCAACTACGCCGGATAGATAGATAGATGTCCGTTGACATCAGATTTGTGTACAGCAAATTGTAATAAAACCCTTGCATGATACATTCTTTTAGTCTTGTTAATATTCGCTAATAATATGGTTCTTCAATTTCCAAGTGGAGTTCTCACTTCGTCGTTTATGACTTGACCACTAGACCTACTATAAAAAGTAGGGGAAGCTACAGTCGGACGCAACCGACAGTAGAAGT
Source organism: Liodrosophila aerea (assembly GCA_035045005.1). Taxonomy (NCBI): domain Eukaryota; kingdom Metazoa; phylum Arthropoda; class Insecta; order Diptera; family Drosophilidae; genus Liodrosophila; species Liodrosophila aerea. Next base: position 153,039 of record JAWNNL010000782.1, on the reverse strand, counting down.
ATAAATCAAGAAAAGCAAAAACCCGCAACCGCTCGACTTCAAGACCAACGTTCTACGCAGCAGACTACAGAATCGTAAGGCGTGCGTATACAGTGCGTTTCATAATTATAAGTCACTTTAGAATTTGGTAAAATAAAATTAATAGGATTCATGCAAAAGCGATTGGTAGAGGTTACTAAAAGTCGAGAACAATATACTAAATATATAAAAAAATCAAAAAAATGTTCCTTCGAACGGTTTATGTATAAAGGATGGGTGTCTTAGGATAATGAAGCACTAAAAGCTTTAATCACCAGATATAGGATATATGTATACAAGTGTCTTATGATTATAAAACGCACTGTATATGAAAATAAGGCGTCTCTACTTTCCTTCATAACTTCTTTGTTTATGGTCCGATTTAGCTCCCAATCGCAGCAATCGTTCTAAGCATTATAAGCTTTGTTTACACAAAATCGTAAGCCATTGACTTTAAAACGGTGAATGCTGTACGAGTTTAAAACACATTCTTGCGCATTTGAGGGGGAGGGGAATGAAATATCAAATTAAAAACATAAACTTGGCCTGCGTATGTAATACACGAACCTAACAAAAAAAAACTCGGAAAGCTACAGTCGGATTCAACCGACAGTAGAAGACCCTGTACTTTGATTTACCCTGGGCGTCGATAATAGCAGCTGCATATATGTATATACTCACATACACATACACATACACTTATACATACAAATATACTCGCAAATACAAAGAATAACCAATACTCATACAGAAATTCATACTCACAATGAAAAATCACGCTAACGCCCTAGTGGCGGTACGCTGCGACTTCCCCCATCCCCTTGCCAAATGCCTAGTGCTTAAAGTTGTTTGTCCAATATCTCCGCTGTTTATTATCCGATTGGATTGCAACTCGCACCAAACATGCAAAGCGTCTAAAGCTTTAATCCTGCAAAAAATGAATCCAGTGACTCTAAAACTGTATATACTAAGGACATTTTTGTAAATTTGATGGGGAGGGGGATAAGATATCAAATAAAAACATAAACTTGGCCTGCCTATGTAATACACGAACCTAACAAAAAAAAAATTAAGTCTCTAGGTCTTTTAGTTTCCGAGATCTAGGTGTTCATACAGACAGACAGGCAGACGGACATGGCTGTATCGACTCAGCTCGTCAGCCTGATCAAGCCTCCTTCTGCCTGTTACATACATTTCTGAGTTGCACAAACTTAATAGACCCTTTTGCACTTTTTTAAAGTACAGGGTATAAAAATATTGTTCTTATTTTTCCAAGTGTCGTTCTCACTAGCACTTGCATTCGCATTTTTAGTTCTTTATGTCAAATGTTCTTTCGTCTCCATGTCAGAGTGTACTAGATCTACTCCTCGTGATTGGTATAGCTCGATACTATAAAAACTTCCTCGAATATTACTATTTACACTGAACTCTACTAGAGGTTTGTCGGGTTTTAGCATTCCTCCAATAACAATTACTTTCCTAAACATTTGGAGCGTAGCGAGGATTCCACTATACAATTATAAGGGTTCGTTCCATGAACAGAACTCAAATGAACTAGTCAATATAATCATCGGATTTAGTTCGACTTAAATACTAAGAGAGAATAGATCAATTAAATATATTATTACAATGGGCTATAGTAAGGGCTTGTCGGGTCCAAGCACTCCTCCAATAACAATAACTTTTTTAAAGCATTAGGAACATAGTGTGGATTCCATTAGACAATTATAAGGACTCAAATGAACTAGTCTATATAATCATCGGATTTAGTTGAACTCAAATACCAAGACAGAATAGATCAATCAAATATTTGGTAGCGAGAGAGGCACACGCTCTGCTCGCCAGCTATAAGTATTCCACACAATATTTATTGTCCAATATAAAACTAGACGCACTCACACAATCTACACAGTTACAGTACAGTACAGTACAGTTGGAGCCTAAGAAACAACACAGACATACACAATACACAGTGTACAGTTAGTATATAGGTAGTATATAGTAGATACACATAGTGCCTAACATCAGTTGGGCGTCACATTGCGCCGAAAGGAGCCGCGCAGCTGCGCCGTCAGCTGCTCGCTGCTGTACTCCTCATCCCGGCCAGACTGTGGAGGAGAGAGAGAGGAGTGATCAGTGATGCTATGCACACATGAGGGGGGGCATCCCCATCATACACACCTTGCAGAAGTTCTGCTCGAGCAGCTCGATGGCCGACAGCCGCTGCTTGGGATCGTGCTGCAGGCAGAAGTCGATGAAGTCGTGCCCCTCCTGCGAGAGGCTCTCCGGCGCCTGCGGCTTCTCGCCCATGCCCACTTTGAACATGATTTGGAAGTTGGAGTCGAATTGTGCCCAAGGTCGCTGCAAAGATAACAAATCGATAAGAACATGGCTCGGTGTATCAGGTTATCAGCTATGTAGACTCACCTTGCCCGAGGCCATCTCAACCACCACACAGCCCACCGACCAGATGTCAGCCATGCGCCCATGTCCATCGCTGTTGGTCTTGGTGAAGACTTCGGGCGCCATGTAGGCCTGGGTGCCCACATAGCCCTGCAGCTCGCCGGGCACGGTGGTGTGTGCCTGAATCTTGACGGCAGAACCAAAGTCACCCAGCTTGAGACTGTTGCTGCCATCGACCAGGAAGATGTTGGCCGTCTTGATGTCCCGATGGACAATGCCATGCTTGTGCAGTTCGGCCACACCCGAGAGCAGTTGGGCAGTGAAGCGGCGGGACAGCGCTTCGGGCAGTCCATTGTCGGTGAGCTCGACCAGCGACTCGAGTGTGCCCTCGGAGCAGAGTTCCATGAAGATGAGCAGCTCCTCGCGATGCACCTCGATGCCATAGTAGCGCACCAGATTCTTGTGCTTGATCCCCTCGAGAATCTTCAGCTCCTCGGCGACGTTCTTGAGGGCACGCGTTTCGCCCGGCTGGATGGCGATCTCCTTCATGGCCATCAGTTCGCCCGTGTTGTTGTTGACGGCCGTGTAGACCTTGCCGAAGCGACCCTGGCCAATCTTGATGCCGCGATGCCAGCGGAAATGCACGCTCCTCGCCCGTATATGCACCTTATCACAGCTGTTGAGCGCCTTCACCTGGCCGATGAGTCGACGGTCCCGCAGACGCTCCTCCAGATCCAGGTCGAGGCGATTCACTGCATCACGCACTCGCTCATGCCGCGACGCCAGCGGCGTCACCTTGCCCGAGGAGGAGGAGATGGGTGGGGTCTGCGGCACCAGCAGACGCAGCTCACCATTGCCACTGCCATGCGGCGCCTCCACCACATAGTCCGTGCTGTCCACCGAACTGTATGTGGCGGAGTTCTGCTGCAGCATCTCCTCCTTGAGGCTGAATTGGGGCAGCAACAGTTTGTTGTACTGTGGCGATTGCAACGGCGGCGTATTGGGATTCAGCACAATGCCAGCGGACATGGGCGTACGGGTGGGCGTACGGGAGCGACTGGTGGCCGGCGAGGAGGTCTTGCGGGTGCGTGGCGATGCCTTCTTGCGGGCCACCTTCTCCGGCTCCGAAGTGATGCCAATCACATGCGATATGCAGCGATCCATCTGCTGCTTCAGCTCCTCGAACTGCTTGTCGTCCAGATGCTGTGTGATCTGCAGATCGCAGGCCAGCATGAGGAACTCCAGACCCTGCGATGCCCAGCGTGGGCGCATGCCACGCCCCCGCTCACAGCGCTCCATCACGAAATGCATCCACATCTTGGCGAAGGATATGATGCCCAGGGCCAGGTCCACCGTGTGTGAGCTATCCTTCTGATCCATGATGCGCTGCTCGAACAGCCGGATGACATCCTTGTGATACTCGAAGCCAAACTTGTAGCCCTGGTGCAGTATCTCCCGGGTGCGCGAGAGCACCGCCTGTCGATCGAGCTCGTCGAGTTCGCGCAGGTTGCTGAGGCAACAGCGCTCCTGCACACCCTTGATGATCTCCATCAGCTTGTGCCGCACCTCGAGCACATCCTGCTGCAGCAGCTTGAAGGCGGCCTTCACGCCCGAGCAGATGAAGTCGTGCTGCTGATTGGCCACATCGTGCTCATAGTGCTCCCGATGGAAGTCCGTCGTCTCCACGTCGCGACAGAACTGCTTGGCGAAGAAGAGCACCTTGATGGAACGATCACGCTCCTCCGTGAGCAGCGCCTGCGTCTCCCGGCAGATGGTGAGCAGCTGCCACTTGAGCTCCTCGTTATCCTCATGCTGGGCGGTGCCAGCGATTTGCTTGTCCAGTTCGCCGGAACGTTGGATCAAACGCTTGGAGATGCTGCGCAAGAGCTTGCTGATAATCCCGCAGAACTTCTGCGAGGCCAGCGTGTGCATGCCCTTGATCATGGGACTCATCAGCTTGGTGAACATCCACTCCTTCTCCAGCACAGACTTCTGATTCGTCTCCGGCACGGCGACCAGCACCAGTTGATCTATATAGTCCAGATAGAGCTCAAAGGTCTTCCGCACCGTGGCATCGTATTGATTCAGTATGTTTATATAGCTGACCAGCTCCGATTCATTCTCGGCCAGCGCTGTGGTTATGTGGCGTTGATAGCGTTCTCTGTGCGTCAGTGCCAGGGTCAGTCCCTCGCGCAGCTCCTTCATCAGCTGCTCCAAACTCAGGGGATTCGGGCGCACCGGACGCGTCTCGAGGCGCATGCGGAGGAACTCGTGCATGAACTGCAACGGGATCCCGCTGAGGAACACGAATGTGGGAATGTACGAGGGCAGACTGATCGACTGTGCCTCCTCGCTCCAGTAGCCATAGGTGCGCAGTTCGATGATCTGCTCGCGACTGATCTGTGGATCCATGCACGGCACATCCTTATCCAGGGGCGAGGCCTCCTCCGTCTCGCCCAGCTCGTAATCCTCGAAGTCATCGATGCCGGGCTTCTCCAGCGAGATGTGCGCCTTGTACAGCGCCACGTTGTGCAGCTGATGCAGAAATGCCAGGGATTTGGCCAGGCCACGACACTTGAGCACGTTCTCGATGAACTTGCGATAGAGTCCAGAGGATTGCTCGCCATTGCAATCGTTGCTCGACGTGCCCAGCGGCTCCACGCTGAAGATGTTGATGTCGTGCATCGAACCCTTGCGCAGTTGCGAGAACTCACTGGACAGCTGACTGATCTCCGTCGAGGTGGACCTGCAAAGGGAACGAGTTGACTAGATGGAAGGAATCTCTCACTGGACAGCACTTACTCGTTGCTGCTGGTCGTCTCCCCTGGCACATGTGTGGAATCGTTGAGCATGAACTGCACGCGGGCACAGGACATGCCACAGTTGCGCCTGCTGGGCGCTGCTGCTGCCACTCCATTGCCCGCCACACTGGGTGGCTTGGCGGAGTCCATGGAGTTGACCGCCGAGTCGTCGTTCTCCACACCCGAAGCGGATGAGTTGCCGCTGTCCGAGCCCATGTACGATGTCTGCACGGGCCAGGAGAACTTCTCATCCTGTAATCTGCAAGAGACATTCGCATTAGCTTTAGGGGATTGGGAAGTACTACGTCACTCACCTGGCCAGTATTCTGCCCAGTATGCTCAGCTTGAGCTTGTTCTGCTTGGTTATGTTGTACCACAAGCACATGGACTTGATGCGTCCGATAAAGCTCTGCGACTTGTAGATGGGATGCAGTGCACCCATGGCCTGCGACGAGGGATAGAGCGCCTCGGCCGCCTCCAGGCGTGTAAGCAGATCCTCCACCTCGCGCAGCGCCAGCTCCTGCTGTTCCATGCAGTCCTTGCAGTAGAGCGACATGCAGCCCTGGCAGGATTTGCTGGGCAGAGGAGCTGCAAGAGATTAGAACTCGATTTAGTATGGATAATATGAAGAGGGGGATGGGGGGATCACTTACAGCTGGCATTCGAATTGGCATCCGAGTGTATGCCACTGTCCAGGCTGAGCAGACTGGGCTCTCGCCTGTAGCGTGGTCGGAATTTGTAGCTGATGATCTGGGTGAGCAGATCGGAGACACCCTGGCGCGCATCGTACAGATACTTGTCCTGCTGCTCCACGGTGCGATCGGCCTGCCACGCCTGCAGCTCCAGCCAGATGAGATCCTTGAGCTCCGTCTGCCACGTGTGCTCCTCCTGCGACAGCTTTGCATCCTGCCTGTCCACACTCCCCAGCTTGATCAAATTGGAGAATGTCTCATGGAAATCCTTGCGCTTGGCCCAGCCCGGTGTCGCCTTGCCGCCCTCCACGCCCAGCACGGGCAACTGTGCGGCAAATGCCAAAGGTGGAGCCGAGGAGCGACAGCCAATGGGACGCGAGGAGACACAACGATAGCGATTACAGCTCTCCACCACCTTGGAGGCGATGCGCAGTGGCAGCGGTGCCACCACATCCGAATTGAGTGGCATGATCTTGTCCAGCGACTCCAGCGGATGGGCGCCCTCGTGGAAACTGTTGCCCCGTGGCGGTGCCGCTGTCACCGTCCCAGCTCCCAGTGAGTTCTTCATCTCCCGCTCCGAGTCGCGCAGCAGTGACTGCAGACGCTTGTCCGTCCGCTTGTTCTCCTCGTTGACGAACATCTCGTTGAGCAGGGCACAGTCCATGGTGTTCCGCCGCAGCACACGTGACCTGGCCATCCGGCTCATGCCCTTCTTCGGCGTGCCACCCACACTGGCGGGTGTCTCTGCAGAGCTGCAAGTGGAGGAGTGAGGAGAAGTTGTCAAACAGTTCACCTGGTCTCAATCTCAATCCCTGTACTTACGCCACAATGTTGACCATCTTCTGTTTGCGCTCCCAGTCGCGATTCTTGATCTTCTGTCGTGTGCGCGGCGGCGTTGTGCCAAATGCCTCAAAGTCCGCCGCCAGCTCATCGTCCGGATGCAGATCTTCCTCCAGTGTGCCAATCCGACTGCCAGACATCTGCATGGGCAGCGTCATCTTCTGCTTCACACGGTACTCCACTCTGGAAGAGCAGACAAACAGTAGACAGTGGTTAGTATCAATCGGAAAAATGGAAAATCGATACTATACTTGAAATAAGATTGATGTACTTGTTTTCAGTACGATTTGTACTTGTTTTGAGAATTGATTGTAAAAAGAATCTTAAAAACAATGTAATTGAACTAATTCCAATCGATATTACCTTTTTCTTAATACAACCTAAATTTATTCGAAATAAGATTGATATATGTACTTGTTTTCAGTACGATTTGTACTTACTTTGAGACCTGATTTTGACTACAAACAAAGTACTTGAACTAATTCAAATCGATATTTGCTTTTTCTTAATGCAACCTTTAAATTTATTCGAATTAAGATTGATATACTTCATTCTTCTTTCTTTAAAACAAGTTTAAAATGTATTTCTAATAAGAACAATATAGAACTTCCTTTAAGAATACCTCTCATACCTGATTTTCCTGATATCACTTTTATATTTAGAGTCTTTCGGACTTATCGACATATCTTTTATATCAATATTATCTCTTTTTTAAATACAAATTTGAAATGTACTCAAACTAAGCTTGATATACTTCCATTTTCATCTTCTTCTTCTTCATTTAAATACAAGTTTAAAATCTACTGTAAGTAAGATTAATATATAACTTCCCTTAAGAGTAACTTTCCTGATTTTCCAGCTATCACTTTCATATTTTCAGTCTTTCGCACTTATAAAGATATCTATATTATAGATATATTATATCAATATTATCTTTTTTCAAATAAAATTTAAAATGTACTCAAACTAAGTTTGATATAGTTCGATCTGCTTCTTCTTCCTCTTTTAAACACAAGTTTAAAATGTATTTAAAAATAAAATAAATTTACTTTCTTCTTTTTTTCACACCTTTTTTTAAAGGCACTTGATTTTTTCCACTTCCTAGAACTCGTACAACGGAGAGTTAGGGACATGTTCAGGATCTATCTCTCTTCAGATCTATATCGATTCCACTGGAAGTCTAATGCTTTCAACCCACTCAGTACACTGTTACTATTATACTAATGAGACCCAAAACAAGTTTCAGTAAAATTCTACTATGAGGGATCTCCATACTACATCATACATAATATAGTAGAACTCTGCGGATTCTTATGTATAAGAGGGTTCTATAGCAATAAGTACGGGTACATTTCGCACGTCACTACCAAGCAAATACAGCTCCATACACAGTGAAAAAAGATTGCTAAAATATTCCAAATGTAAATGTTTCTTTACAAAATCTAAATCAGAAATGACATTTTAATTTGGACTGCGATAAGTGCCGGCATTAGCCTCGTTCAACAGGTGGGATAGGGATAGGTAGGCGGCAACTGACAGTGTAACGGTATCGGTTTGGTTACCGTTATCTTATCGATGGTGTTTGTTTATCGTACGACTCTTACATAGCGCGACAGCCGCTTGTCACGCCTATAATTATGCTTTAATTTCGTTGCTAATTTGATTTGATTTATACAGTGTCCATGTGTGTGTGTGTATGTGTGAGTGTGTGTGTGTGTGTGTGAGTGTGTGTGTGTGTATGAGTATAGTTCTGAACTAAATCAGGCCACATTTTTTCAGCAGCTGTTCAGTGGAAAATCAAAGCTGTTTGCGAATTGCATTATGCAAGAAATTAGATAAAATCGTCATTTAATATGGAAACCTAATATATTCACAATTATTCATTCATTCATTCATTCGTTGTAAAAACATTATTAAAATAGCTTTAGTAGAATTTTAGAATATTTATTCAACAGTTGCGAATTGCTTTCGCTTAGACCCTGTACCCACGGCACAATAAAAGGTGTTTACTAAGTTTGTGTGAAATTTTTTTAACTGTGTATACTTTTCAAACTTTATGCCAAACAAAAAATAAATATAAATAAAAAACAAAATGGAAATTAATAAATTAAAAATACTAACTAATATAATATAATATTTTGCCATCATTTTTTTTTTTACTGTGTAGCAGTTTTATTTTTGTAGTGTAAAATAGCTTTAGTAGAATTTTAAAATAATTATTCAACAATTGCAAATTGCTTTCGCTTAGACCCTGCATTTAAAAGATTTATTGAAATTTATTGATAAAAAAAACTATAATAATAATGACTATTTTGCAAATGCTTGACTTTAAATCTTTATTGAAATTTAAAGAAATTTAATTTTAACTTTATGCCAAAAAAATATATGAAATATGAAATACAAAAAGAAAATTAATAATATAATATAATACGTTGGCATCATTTTTTTACTGTGTAGCAGTTATTATCAATTATTTCACGTTTTTAACAGTAGCCCAACTCATTTTTGTAGTCTAGTGTAAAACAACTTTAGTAGACTTTTAAAATAATTATTCCACAGTTGCAAAATGCTTTTGCTTAGACCTCAATTAAAGGTGTTCACAGTTTTTAACTGTGTATACTTTTCAAATTTTATTTTATATAATATATGAAAAATAAAAAAAAAATAAAAAAAATGAAAATAAATATATAAAATTAAAAAACAAAATGAAAATTAATAAATTAAAGTGCTAACTAATATAATATAATATTTTACCATCATTTTTTTTTTTACTGTGTAGCAGTTATTACCAAATTTTTCACGCCTTTAACAGTAGCCCATCTCGTTTTTGTAGTCTAGTGTAATTTATATTTGCCATAAATTCCAGCAATTGGTTTTTATGCGTTCTTAAGCACAAATTTTAAGCAAAATAGAGCATAGACTATTAACTAATATTAATTATAACTCAAGTACTAATTTAAAGCGCAACAGTGCTATTTAATTGCCGTAGTTACTTTTTTACTCACTTTTTGCGCGGCATTCTGTCGGCTTACAGTTTGAGCTGCCGCGCACAGTTTGGCAGTCAGCGATAAAACTCTACTTGATAATGCACGAGTGCTTCGCTTGTTGTTGTTGGTGTTGTTGCTCTTTCTCTTGGTGTTTTTCTTTTTTTCACTGGGTTTATTTCACAACTGTGAATTACCGAATGCGAACTTGTGTTTGTGTGCTTGTAATGCTCTCTACAGTGGGACTGCGACAATAATTTTAATCAAATGCAAACACAAATACACACACCAACACACACACACACAAACACATATGGTCCCACTTGTAATACAACCCTGTAGAACTGTTGAGCGATCGATGACTGTCCACACGGTGGAGGAACAGTGGAATAGCAATCGCTTACAATGGGATCGCGTTTTACTTTATTTGTGTTTAGTGTTTTTGTTGCTTTTAATACAGGCGCAAAGTTCACACGCCCCTTTTGAGCCGCATAATGCGGCGAATTTCACAAGGAAAGCGTAAATTGAATTGCGTTGGCATATCCGAGCAGCATTGAATACTCGCTGCTGCTTCTTCCATTGTCAAACCATCAATTTATTAGCACTTTAACATATAGTCACAGATACGATACACACGCACACGCACTCGCACACACACACGCACGCACACTCGAGAGCTGAGCAGCGACGCGACTGCAGTCCACAAGCAAACGCGACAAACTAATCGCTGTGTGTGGAGCCGCCAAAGAGGAGTCATCCACACGGAGAGAGCGCCCACTGTCACCGTGTGGAACGCAAGTTCGAGTGAGAGCAACTAACTAATTGGGCATGCGGATGCCAGATGCCACACAGTCAGCGTGACTGAGCGAGAGTGCACGTTTTGTGGGTGGCTAGCGAGAGAGCGAGAGCGAACCTGTGGAACGTAAGAGCGCAAGTGCGGTAGAACCTGTGGAATGTAAAACGTGCGCTCGCGTCAGATCAATCAATTGCTGGCATTTGTGCTTTCTTTTCCTCCTTTTGTTTTCGTTCGTGGCGAGTATTTGTTTATTATTATTATTAATTTATGAAATTTTATTATGTACGCGCACACTGGCTTATTAACAGTTGTGTTTACTTGCCCCACGGAACGATGCGCTGTTCGTTTTAGCCAAAACATTGTTGTTGCTATTACTGCTGATGGTCAATGGTGCGTATAACAGTAATATGCATGTGTACAATGTACAGTGGTTGTTAAACAGATAACTATGTGCTCAAATTACAGTGGGAGGACAAAGCAGCGAAATTTGACATTTTCAGATAGGCAAAACATACATTTGTGTGTATGTATGTGTGTTTACATAATAATATAATCAATAGCGCATATCTGTACTATATGTAATCAATCTAATATAGCGGTAATTACTGATATGAGTATAGGGGGAGCTACCATACTATAGCTTAAAATTGTTTATTTTACTTATTATTATTTGTAGCAACTCAAAATGCGTTTTTAAGGATTTATTTATTTATATAATATCAACTAAATGTTGATGTAAAAATTAAAATGAAATTAAAAATTAAAATTAAATTTTTAAATTAAAATATTAAAGTTATTTAGGTATAAAATTAAAAAAAGAGCTATATTACACGTCACTTTCTTATTTTTACTATTAAACTATTTTATTTATAAATATGTAACTTTAGATTCCTAGATAAGGTTTGATTTATCAAGTTTGTAACGGAATTTATTGTTTAATTGTAGCTATAAATGGAATTTAAATAAAGATACGGCCTTGTGGCTTAACCAGAAAATACAACTATTTCTAAATAGAGAGGGGAGTGTAAATATGTAGATACAAGCGCTTTATAGATACTTTTTGTGAGACTTTTCTTTAAATATTTAATTCTCTTTTTATGAAAAGAGTACACACAAATTACAGCAGGCACTTATTTATGATTGCCTTATCATTAGCATTAGCACAGACTATTTAATTAAACACACACAGCGAACATAAACATAGATAGTAGATACAGGCGCATACCCACGCATACACACTCGTACATTATACACGTGTTACATCCATGTATTACTACAGTTGGCTATGTAACAACTGAGATTTATTATTCAACATGAAATATGAAGCAAATGCTTTTGTTTTTACTTTAGATACATGAATTCGTGTTTACTATTTATAAATATGCACAATTTCCCACACGATTTGCAATTGCCGAATGAAATTTATTGACAGGAATTTGTACACAATAAACTATTGCAAATTTTGAAGTACAAACACATAATATATACATACACCCACGGCAGGCAATGTGTGTATGATTTCGAATGGGTGTGTGTGTGTGTGTGTTAGCGCGTGTTATGAGAATGTTTTGAGCAATTATGCTTATCAAATTCACAATCGTTCAACACATTCATACATCAACTCGTGTGAATAATAACAAATAGCAGCTAAAACAGGACGCAATAGAGGAAGTTTAATAAAAAGTGCACTCATTCTTGATTACTAAGTGATTCACCATAGAAGACGGTGTCGTGACGTTGAAGAAAGTGTAGACAACACTCTTATAATCTGGGAGACAAGTTTATAGCGCGGAGAAGACGAGGAACTCTCACTCAATGTTTATTTTGCCAAATTCAGCAGTGAATCCTTAAGGAATATTTTAGTATATTTCCAAGTCATTCAAAAATTGTAAAATTCTATTCAATTTAGTTATTTTTCATAAAATTTACATTTTATGTATAATTTTAATTATTTATATATGTATATTCCTAAGTCATTCAAAAATAGAATCCTTAATATGATCCCAAAATTCATTCAAAAATAGTAAAATGCTGTCAATTTAAATATTTTTCTTACAATTTACATTTTATGTATAATTTTAATTATTGAATTATTTTATTATATTCCTCAGTCATTCAAAAATAGAGTCCTTAAGGAATATTTTAATATATTCCTAAGTCACTCAAAAATAATAAAATTCTTACCAATTTGATTATTTTTCTAACAATTTACACTTTATGTATAAATTTACTTATATAATAATAATTTTAATACATTCTGATATATTTTAATACATTCCTAAGTCATTCAAAAATAGAGTCCTTGAGAAATATTTTAATATATTTCTAAGTCATTCATAAATAGTAAAATTTGTTTCAATTTAATTATTATTAAATTTTAAATTTATTTTTTTATTTATTCCATTTTATGTATAATTTTAATTATTTTAATATATTCCTAAGTCATTCATAAATAGTAAAATTCTTTTTCATTTAATTATTTTTCATATAATTTACCTTTTATGCATAATTTTAATTATTTAATTATTTGAATACATTCCTAAGTCATTTAAAAATAGAGTCCTTAAGGAATATTTGAATATATTCCAGTCATTAAAAAATAGTAAAATTCTTTTCAATTAAATTATTTTTCATATCATTTACATTTTATGCATAATTATACATAATTATGATAATATCTATGAGTTGAAATGCGCGCAGTTATGTGGCTACTGATCAGGTTGCACGAACAGAGCAACAGTTGGCTACGTGCGCTGTTACGTGTGCGCGTCGCTCCACTGTCGCTGGCAGAGAACCGTTAGACGAGCCGGCCAGACAGAGAGGTGCTAAGGAATTCCAATGACATTCGGCGAATCCAATTGGAAGAAGAAAGCGAATTCGATTTCAAAACAGAGTCGCCGCTTTTGAGTGGAAACGCATAACGAAAGAAGTTAACAAAGCAAAATGTGCAAGCGCACGTATACGTAAGACTGTGTGAGTGTGCGTGTGTGTGTGTGTGTGTGCGTGTGTGTTTTAAACGCGTTTTAACATCACAAACTGGTATGATAGCCGAGGAAGAAGAACAACTGAGAGATACATGTGAATATAGAGAGAGCTTTGAGGCACAAATTCATTTCACTAAATATCAATAGGAGCACGCACACACACGCACACACACACACACATGTGACATTTATGTTTGACGTTTATTTCGTGCTAAAAGCGTAAAAGATGTGTGAAATTTTCATACGAATTTTTCATGTCTCACAGGGCGCAGACCACGCGACAGAAAAGACAAAATGTAGTATAATCAACAGCCATACATACATACATACATACATACACACATACATACATACATATGTACACACATGTGTATGGGGCATGAATAAGACTGGCGGAAGAGGTAAAAACTGTCTTAGATATGCATATAAGCGTGTGTGTGTGTGTGCCTGTGTGTGTGTGTGTGTGCTTGTCTTATCAGACAAATGGCTTTCTTATCAGCAATATCTTGAAAACACCCCGATTTTTGAACCGGGTACACACACCCGCACACTCACACTCACATTCCTGTGTACACGTATGCATGTGTGTGTGTAAATGTACAATTAGTAATATTCATTTTATTACGTTTAATATTATTGCCAGTCAGTGTTGAATTTCGAGCCAGATTCACATTTTATATATTTGCTGCCTTGCACTTTTTGCGAATGCGAATAAAGAGAGCAAAAACACGTTGTTTACGTTTTAGCAGTCCAAGCTGACGAAATACACACACGTTGCCACCACAACTCATCAAAATGGCACCAATTACATCGAAAAGCACCAGCATTCCAATAAGAAAACGAACAGATTCCAATAAGTACCAATTATACCGAAAAGCACCACCATTCCAATAAGAGCACGAACATATTCCAATAAGCGAACGAACGCATTCCAATAAGAAAACACAAATACACCAACAGGTGAACTAAAGCGTAGCTCTACTTTTACATACACACGCATAACACACACACACACACACCATCAAAATGGCACCAATTACACTAAAAAGCACCATCATTCCAATAAGAAAACGAACAGTTTCCAATAAGCAAACACCAATACACCAACAGGTGAGCTAAAACACCACTTTGCGCACCATTGTGCTGGCTGTGGCAAGCGTGGCTCTACGTTTACATACACACGCATATCACACACACACACACACACGCGCGCACACATGCATGCGATGTTTGCATGTTGTTTTCGCCATTAGCGATTGGGTTTTCCAAGACGCCGACGCCGGCAACCTGCTGAACCACATCGCTGAGAGAAATTTGATTCGCCTCACCTGGTATCCTCATCCACATTAAGCTCGCGACGTAATCTCAGTGGCGGCACTGGCGGTGGCCCTGTGGGTGGCGGAGTGGCTGGTGGCATCGTGGGATGCGGATCTGGTGTCGTTACGGCTACGGGAGTTGGTTCTGCTGTCGGCGCTGCTTCTGCTGTCGGCGCTGCTTCTGCTGGCGGCGATGTCACCATCGCTGACAGTTGCAAGCCTTGTAGTGCGACGTAATCAATAGTACGCACTCTTCTTCGATTGTTCGACATCTCCACTGTTGTTGTTGCTGTTGTTGTTGTTGCTGGGTGTTCTTGGAATTCTTTAGCACACACAAATACGGGCAAACACACACACTAATGTCTGTGTGTGTGCATTGACACACGTCGAGTTTTGTTGTTATTGCTTTTCAGCTAGCGCTAATCAAATTTATTTAAATTTTTTAATACTTTCACGCTACACTACTAACACACACACGCGCGGGTTCATAACGAAATTTAAAATCGCTCTTGTTTTGAGATGGCCCGAACGATCAGGTGACAACAACGACGCGTCTTACCTGGCCAGCATTACCGACTTGACTTAATGAAGCTTTATTTTCGCGTTAACAGTGCAGACCACGGTTGCCACACTTGGCGTTTTTTTGCGCCAAAATTGGCGCTTTTTCATGTCTTGGCGCAATGGCATTTCTTCACGCGCCAAAAAGCCTCTGTTAAGCGAATTGCACTCTGTTAACGATTTGAAAATTCAAATGCAAGTTATGTTAGAGAATTTCTCGTTATATTACTGGCTAAGCTGTATTTATGCTTATAAGTACATAAATATTATTTATAACAATGTATTGGCGCATTGCCTATTGACTCTTTTGTATTCATTTTTTGCACACCTTTTGATAATCAAGTCGCGTTAACAGTGCTTGCAAAACATCGATAACTTAAGTATGACTGTTAGCCGTTATGTTAAAAATCCAATAAGAAATGCAACAAGTGGCTTGACAACAGCTGGCAAAGCGGGCAAGAAAACAAAATTCAAAAATTAAAGTCAATCAAAAAGCAGACTATTGAATGCATGAAAAAACAGCAGCCGATATATTTTGTATGCCACAAGCTAATTCTATAAATGCTATTCTTAATTATTATTAAAATTTAGTTGCTAAGCCAAAAAATTAAAATGAAAATAAATAACAAATTCAATAATAGAATTAAACGTGCCAAGACGCGGCATTGCCATATCAGCCCAACAAACCGCAGATGTTCAGTTTGCTAACACGAAAAAGCTGCCAGCTACGACACCAGCTACGACACCAGCCACAAGTTACGCGCCATTAAAAGTTTGAATATTTCGTGTGCGAAGATTGAGCTGCTAATTAATTAAATTATTCTTGACTCGTAATTTAATTAGAATGTATAACAAGTTAGATTGCAGACAATGTCCCGTAAAAACCTTGAAAATATTACAGATTGTATACTTGGGAGCCTTGACTCTTGAGAAAAACACGCTTTATGATGGATAACGAAATTGTTTTCGTTGAGATTCTGTTATTTTGTTCACTGGTGTCACACATTCTACATTAGAGTCCAATCAGGTTATTTACATTCGGGGTGTTCGGATAAAATTCAATTAACCGAAGGAAATTTTGAGCACACTGTGCGACCCAGCGTGTATATTTTTCGAATTAGTTGCAATTTAATAATTGAGCCATAATGTGTTGTCAGCTGGGGCCCACTTACGGCCTTTTTTTTCCATTTTGTGTGTGCCATTGGCTTTGCCCAAGTTATTAACCAAAATCAAAATAATAATAATGTGTATAAGATCCTCACACACTGATCAACAAAATGCTTTGTACGCAGACGCGCGAAATTTACAAACAAAAAAAAAAAGCAAAAACTTTTGCCCATCGCTACGTGTTTTTATAATTAACACATTTTTATTCATAAAACAAATAACCACATATCCATTGGGCCCTCTTCGTAATATCGCCGGCTCTATGAGTCGCAGCCGTGACGTCGCTGTGACACCTCGGCGCTCTGACGGTTTCACTTTTATTCCCCAGAAATTGAATCACCTGTGTAATATGTATATGTATCACAATCGAGTATATCCACACTATATATCGTGATGTCGTTGTCCCAATAAAGCTGCCAATCAGTCCATAGCAACAGTATCTATATAATTCTAATTGTATAAACTAGAATATGGTATATATATGTATATTATGTGGCTGACACATAGAGCCTTTGATTTACCGTTAGTATGCTAGTCTAACTGCCAGATAACCGTTATCGATATTGTATTTTTTCAGAAGAACAGCGCATGCAACACGGATTGCCTTGTTTGACACCACAGTCATCGCTTATCTAACCTCCACAACATGTACTCTGATGGCCATCATCAAAATATTGATAAGTTGTATTAGTTGCACCGATATTGAATTTAAGAGCATTAATCTTGCTTTGATTTCCTATCGATAGTACTGTAAGAAACGCTGTAAAAATTTAAATTTAAGAAGGAGTACCCCCAATGAAATTAAATATAAGCCAACAGTCTGGCAACGCCAAATAAGGACAAATGTGAAAACAGCAGTCTGGCAAGACTGAACACAGGAGGAAGTAGCAGCAAGCCGCACTTTTTGTTCATTTATGAATAAAACACAAAGTATCAATTATACAAATCAAAGAAATAAAGACTATATACATACAGTAGAGTCCGGTTATAGCGACTTTCAAGGGACCGACGATTGTACGTCGTTATACCCGGAAGACGCATTAACCAAAAGAAGCAAAAAAATTTTTTTTTTTGTTTGTTTTAGGGTTGCCATGTTTGTAATAGGTTTTAAAATAAAACAAATTAATTTTCTAATCAAAACAAAAAATTTATCATTTTGCGGGTGTAATGCACAAGTGTCGAGCTTACACTGAATGAGCTCACTATGGCGCATTTTGCGCATTAACTCACATTTGGTGAATTTACGCATTCAGTTTTACTTGAAAAAAATCAGAAAAAAATAGAAATATAACGGGACATCTCATGGAATAGGCTATGAGGTCTGCACACGCACGCTGTAAACATTTGTGTGACGTCGGTATTGCACTTCGACTCTCTCTCTCTCTCTCTTTCTCTCAGCAGCGTTGCTAAGGCGACAACTAAAACTAAGAGAGAGTAGAGTCGCTGCTACACACACAAACAAGGGTGCCGATCACTGATAGATACAGACATTTCTAACAGCGTCGTTTGATGCTTAAATTTGGCATTATTTCGCTGTATTTTTTTTCGGTACGTCGCAATATCCGGTTGAATTGTGAAAAATCCCGTCTGTATAGGCGGTTTGTCGCTAAAAGCGGAAACGTACTAAGCGGAGTCCCTTTCATATAAGTTTGTATGGGGACCAACCAAGCCATCGAGTTTTCGTCACAATAACCGGACGGACGCTTTAAGCAGAGTCGTTATAACCGGACTCTACTGTATATTAAAATATTTCCCCCTAAAGTACAGATATTTACATATATGGTTATTACTTTTGTTAAAATTACAAATAAACACGCTTTTTATTATACTATTAAATTTATGTATGTTTCTCGCTGTGTACGCTGTCATGTTCTTGCAACTCGCTTACGTATGTAGTTACTACATATCTCTTGTGCATTTCCATTGACGGCAAAAAGTGTGTGCATATATTTCCATATAAGTATGTAAGTTATCTATGTATGCAGTTGCACTGTGTGCATTGTCTGGTTTTCCGCTGCGCTTACAAATCGTGCGTTCATTTTGCATGCTAATTAAAGCCGCAGTACAATAGCACAATGACGTTTGGCGCCACTGTATTGCACGTTTCGCTTACGTCATGACGTAAGGCGCGCCCACGTAGTGCGATGCTGCTAAGGTGATTAACCGTTCGTCCAGCCTTATGCTTCACAAAAATACTATAAATACAAAGTTCTGTTCTTTGACAGGTTGCTTTCTCTTTGATTACAATCGCTGTGGCTTATCAGCAACAACAATAAGTGATTATCACTCGCGTTAAGCAGAATCAGCGTGATGTGTAAGTACAAGTAAATACAGGCGCATGTGTGTGTGTATGAGAGCGTGGGCGTTGGAGATATCACTTGTGCAAACAATAGGAGAGCCGTCGCTTTGCCTATTACATTTTACATTGTGTGTGTGCAAGTGTGTGTGTGTGTGTGTGTGAAACGTCTGCGCCCATTCTTGAATTGCATGCAATGACCACTTTCCAGCTGCACACACACACACACATGCATACATACGTACTTGCCGAAAAGTGTCCAATATTTGTAGTTGTGGAAGAGCGGGAGCGGGAGAGCGCGCAATTGAGAGCATGAGCGGCAGCGGCAGCGGCAGAGAGCTGGCAGCGCAGCTTTGACGATCATTGCGCGCCAACATGAGTGTCTCTCGAGCTCCAGTCAGTCAGTCAGTTGTTATCGAGCGCTGCTTGAAGTCAGTTGGCCTTACGTAGTTGGGCTGTCTTTACGTTACGTTTGCGTAGTCGTTGTCGTCGTTGTTGTTGTTGTTGTTAGTGTTTAGTCGCTGGTATTAGTCGAGTGCGCGTTGCGAAAAACTGAGCACCCTCTCTGGCACTGCACCCCCGCCGCTAGTGAAGCCCACGCTCGCGTTGTCGCCGCCGCCGTCAGTCATTACTTGTGTGAGTGTAACCAAAAACAAAATTCAACGAAAAAAAGTCTAAAATAAAATAAATAAACACACACAGAAAAAAATACAACTACATTAGCGAAAAAAGAAGGAAAAAAGAAAGAGAAGCGTGCATAAACAGTTCGAGTTGGAGCTGAGGCTGCGGCTGTTGCCAAGCGTCATGCAACAAAAAACAATAATTATTAATTATATTTAAATATAGTATGAGTTACAGTCCGAGTATGTGTGTGTGTGTGTGTGTGTGCACAAACAAAAGGCTCGTTGTCTCACAAGAAATCTGAAAAAGCAGAGAAAAAAGTAAAAAAGTAAATAAATAATTTTCGTAGATAAAAACACAAAGTCAACGGCAAAAGATCACGAATTGCGGTACATGCGTTGTCGCAGACGGAAAACAAAATCGCTCATACACACACACACACACACACAGAGACACACACCTCCAAACACCTGCACACGCGTGGGGCTGGAGATTTGCACAAGTGCAGAGACAAACCGATTTCTATGGGTTTTTTTTCGAGTGTATGACTACATACAGGGTGCGGGTTATGTATACCCTGTAATTTGATTGGGAAAGACACTATAGGCTATATAGACTAATTTCAAATGTATGAGTTACACACACACACACACATATGTGTGTATGATATACTCATAAACAAGACTCTGCACAATGTATACCCTGTAATTTGCTTGGGAACTAGGGACTCTAGGCTATAGTTTGACTAATTGCAAATGTATGAGAGACACACACACACACATACATACACACATAAAGAAGACTCTGCTCAATGTATACCCTGTAATTTGCCTGGGAAAGACACTAGGCTATAGTTTGACTAACACACACGCACACACACACATACATACACACATAAAGAAGACTCTGCTCAATCGTGTAAAAATGCAAAAATATCGCGAAAACAATTGAAAATAATTCAATAATAACAAGCATGAACAATCGCCGTTAAGTGAGAGTGAATATACTATATATATATATATAATATAATATATATAATATATACCCTATATACTTAGCATATATCTTACGTCTTTACATGCAGATCGAACAGGAACAGGCACAACAAAAGACACGGAAATGGATTACATTGTAAAGGCCTACAAGGACTGGAAACTGCACTCGCAAGTGAGTAGACTGTACTTAGTATATATACTAACTTAGTACTCGTCTATATTACACTTTAAACTTTATGCGATTCCTGCATTATCTTAGGTTAGGGTGCAGCATATCACGGGCGTTTATTCTAGTTCAGTTTGAGGTTATGCGGGTTGGGCCTTTATTATTTCATTAAGCGACCGAATCAAAGATCACTTTGAGAGCACTTTTGATTCACTTAAGCTCGCACAACAACACAATGTTGTGTGTGTGTAATTAACAAGTTTTATGGTGTGTAATAATTACAGAAAGGCTTGCAGAGTTGCCAGACTGAGTTAAAATTAAGTAGATGGAAGGGAGTTGACTTAATTTGGATTTTGGAAACTCACTAAAAGAGTCTCTCGTAGTATGAGTTTACTATGGGGCGTTTTTCTAGCTTTTGATGCAAATTGTAATGACAATTAGTGGCCACACCATTTGGTGGCAAATCTTTTAACACTTATCCCAATACTTTTCCTATTTAGTTTTTATTAAAGTGTATAAAAGTACACCATAAGCAAGTTTAAAATATTACAATTACTCCTGACTAACAGTTTTTTTGAGTGTAGCTGTCTGCAGTCTGGCAACGCTGTCTGCTCAAGTCATGAGTTACATGGCAATAGAACATTTGAAATTCGAGCTGAAAACTTGAGCATTTCCAGCTTGATTTTAGCCAGATTCAAGTAGGTAGCAAATGCGGATTTAGCCACACTGCATGAATGCAAAAACAAAGCAAAAGCTGGTAGATACATAAGCAACGGTATACATACTTATAGTATATACTATATAATGGCATTATGAAGTCATGCCTCTTTGGCTGATGGCTTAAAGCCAAGAAACCTCAAACCAGGTATGTGGCAATACACACGGCTAGCAACAGCCAGAGCAAAGGAGAGAGGCAGAAAACAGAGTCAAGAGTCAAGAGACGGAGTCAGCGACAGACTGGGGGCAGAGATCCAAGAGAAACTGTAGATAGAAACTGTAGACAAAAGTGCTTAACCGCATGGCAAAAGAATGAAATACTTTTCAGCTTAATAATGGGAGATAGAGTTCTCATGAAATATGAGCGGATCGATTACGCCCAGCGAGAACAAATGAAAATGAATAGAAACCACTTTGAATGGAACGTGAATTATTTTACTTTATTTTGCCACCAAAGTGTGCAACACGCTGCTGCACATACTACAGAAACAACAACAACAGCAGCAAAAACCGGGCGATGAGTAAGCCTCACATCTGGCCAAAAAGCCAGTCAGTACGGTCTGTCAGTCCGTCCGTCCGTCTGTCCGTCCGGCCAGCAATGCGGCCAACTTGTGCGAGACTCTGTCTGAATTGCAAATGAGTGCACGAAATGAATAAAGCCAAATGCATTTTATAATTTTATTATACTGCAGTTGTTGCTGCTTCCACTGTTTACTCGCTGCCGCTGCTGCTAATTAGGCCAATGCACGGGTTACACTTTTATCAAGAAGAATGTTTAATACATGCCAAATGCAGCTCTCAAGTTGCCCGCTGCTCTTGGCCAGTTCTAAAAATATCCTTAGCCTTGAAGGGCTGCGGGTTCAATGGCCCTGCAGACGACCAACTCGAGGACCATTGCGAAGACCAAGCCCAGTCGCAGTTCGAGTCGCAGTCGCAGTCACAAGCCCAAACCCAGGCTTAATTGCAGCCAAAGTTACAGCTTAAGAGCCAGATATTCTGGCCGGTTTTGGCTTAAGGAATGCACATGCTACACTGTGAGAAAAGTGTTGACAGTTCTTTATTTATTTATTTATATAATATCAACTAAGTGCAGTTGATTAAAATTAAAATTAAATTAAAAATTAAAATTAAATTTTTAAATTAAAATATTAAAGATATTTAAGCATAAAATTTTTTAAAAATAAAAGTTCAAAGTGAACGAAATTAAAATTAAAATTAAAATTAATATTCTGGGCACTTAATTCTTTATAGTAATAATAGCAAACAAAGCTAAATTAAATGTGATCAATTTGTATTTAATATATAATTATAAAATTTACATATTATTAATAGATAGATTGTAAATAAACAGAAAAAAAAAAAAAAATTTTTTTTATTTAATCTTGATCATATTGCATTAAATTTATTAATAGTTTCATAGAGCTCTTCCAGTAAACAAATGCAATAAAAAGTGGTTCACAGAAATAGTTTTGATAAATACTTATCCTCATAACAGAATTTCGTTACAATGAAGTTTCTATCATTTTAAAACAGTTGTAACTAAACAAGTATTACCAATTTTGTTCTTATGATATTCAAACCTTTGACAAATCGAAGCAAAATTACTGCTTAAATTCCCCAAAAGCTATAAATTTGTTCCTATTTGTAGTTCACTGCAAAATTAGCCATATATACTCGAATTATTCGCATATTTCTAGTTTATTGCCTAACTTTTATTCCAACAGGTTGTTTACTCGAACACGCATACAACAAATGTAAATTCCAGCCATTTGTTCTCAAAACTAGAACTAATTTGTAGGGCCTGTTCTTGAACAGGTTCACAGGGGTCTATTAGTTTTGCGCACTTAACAAATGTTTAAAATGATGACTAAAAGGCAAAAGGAAGTGTGGAAAACTTCATATAAATATACCATCATAAGTTTTAAATAAGAATAGTCATTTCTGCCTCTCTGTCCGCCTGTATAATTATTAAGATCTCCGGAACTATATAAGCTAGGCATTTTAAATTTTGTATAGGGATATAGGGCTAATTCCCCAAACATTTCAAACGGGTTTCTAATGCTTCTAAAACCTAGAAACCACTGAAATATTGCATAGAGTATTGAAAGATCGATATATGTACTTATACGAAACTTTTCTAGTTTTTCAATTAATTAAACTAAGTTTTAAGTGAAATGTTATTTACACAAAGTTGTGTCTTTTCCGAAGCTAGATTTCAATAATTTCACAGAGTCTCCTAGTGTCTGTCTATAGCCATAGCTGGTCCCTCTGTCCGCCTGTATAACTATTAAGATCTCTGGAACTATATAAGCTAAGTACTTTAAATTTTGTATAGGGCTATAGGACTATTCCCCAAACATATTAAGCGGGTTTCTACTGCTTCTAAACCTAGAAAGCACTGAAATATTGCATAGAATATTGAAAGATCGATATAAGTATTTATACGAAACTTTTCTAGGTTTTCAATTCATTAAACTAGTTTTAAGTTAAATGTTATTTGTTGTTGTTGTAGTTGTTTTCCGAAGCTAAATTTCAATAATTTCACAGTGTCTCCTACTGTCCGCCTATAGCCATAGCTGGTCCCTCTGTCCGTCTGTATAACCATTAAGATCTCAGGAACTGTAAAAGTTAGGCACTTTAAAATTTGTATACAATTCCCAAACATATCCTAGAAACCACATAAATATTTCGTAGATTATTGAAAAATCGACAAGTACAACATTTTTCTAGTTTTTTGATTAATTAAACTTAGTTTTTCCATAAATGTTACTCACTGAAAGTTTGGTCTTTTCGGAAGCTTGATTTCACACCTTCTCCTGCTGTCGGTTGCCAGCGACTGTAGCCGTTTTAAACTAAATTTATGCAAAAGCATTGAATGTGGATTGAGCTAAATGTGCACTCATAAATGTGGAGCAGTCCATCAGTTGTCAGTTGTCAGTCGACGGTCCGTCCTTTAGGTCTGCCCTTCAAGCTAATCGTTGCAATTGAGGGCAACTCGAAATGCTAAATAGCTGAAACTGCTTATCGAAAACTGTAAAAACTGTAAATTATGCGGGTTGCAGCCAGGGGAGTACGCACCCACTTACATGCATACATTAAGGCTATTTCTGTAGCCGTTTTTTATGAAGTTTGCATCGAGTACAGAAATGGAAGGTGCGAAGTGTCCACGACTTGGCAAAGACCAGAGACAAAGACTAGTTTTTCGCAGCTTAGAGCCGTGGATGTTGGTTATTTATAGAGTTTGGTGTGAGATTATGATTTCCTGTTGCATTTTGCGATTGAACCGGTTGGACAGTCTGCTGTCACTGGGTAATGCCGAAAGAGCTCGCTGTCTTTACTCTACCATTATGTAGCTATATTTAGGCGGTTTCTTGTTCGCCATTCTAAAACCGGTTGGAGCCGCCGCTACAGGTTACATTCCGATAATACGATTATGTATAATCATAACATCATTATATTTTTTATGATCTGACGCAAAAGGCAATAGGCAGTAGGGGTAATCATCAAAAGAACCAATCAGCATTCATATTCCCACTGTCTTATCACATTTACACAATCTGGCAACCTTGGCCAGTGGCAGCACCCTCTATGCGAGTGGTAAACTTGTTGTTTTCCTTTGTTCGACTTCCATTCCATATGTGGGGAGTGGATCAATCATATGGTAAGCCCTATTGCTTATAAATATAGTAGATTGCGGCACTTTTGCAGCTGTGTCGCACGGACTAATCTTATCAATCGTTTCGTTTATATAAAGACAAGAATAAATCAAAATAATACTCACTCTATGTGACGAATGCGAAAGAATACGAATGAATACAAATTCAATTCTCCTCGGATAATCAATCATTTTATCAGCTGCAGCGTCATTAGACTAACATATTGCGACGTTCGATGGATATGGATAATACTTGTACTTATACTAGTATATCAAACACGATTCTGAAAGTTTCCGTAAGTTAGAGTTGAGCTAACGATCATCAATTTGAATATTCAAATTCCTTAATACTACAGTTGAACTTGCCTTTGAGTAACAGAGCAAAAAAGTCGAGAAAGCTACAGTCGGAGACCCTGTACTTCGATTTGCCTTGGGAGTCAATAACTCACAAACACATTCACATACACAAAAAGTAGGGAAAGCTACAGTCGGACGCAAAGCTACAGTCGGACGCAACCGACAGTAGGAGACCCTGTACTTTGGTTTGCCTTGGGCATCGGTAACAGCAGCAGCATATATGAACATACTCACATATACATATACATGCACTTATACATACACACATACACTTATACATACAAATATACGCGCAAATACAAACAGTATCCAATACTCATACATACATTCATAGTCACAATCAAAAATTACGCATACGCCCTAGTAGCCGCGTACTGTGGCTTCCCCCTCCCCCACCCAAATGCTCAGTACAGAAAATAGTTTGTCAAATATCTCTGGTGTTTATTATCCGAGTGGGCTGCAAATCGCACCAAACATGCAAAGCACCTAAAGCTTTATTCATGCAAAAAAGGAAAACAGTGACTCTAAAACTGTACATGCTGGGAATATTTTTGCGAATTTGAGGGGGAGGGGGATGACTTTTCAAACATTTGAAATAAACTTGACCTGCCTATGTAATACACGAACCTAACAAAAAAATAATTAAGTCTGTAGCTCTTATAGTTTGCGAGATCTAGGTGTTCATACAGACAGACAGACAGACAGACAGACGGACAGACAGACAGGGTTATATCGACTCAGCGCGTCGTCCTGATCAAGAATATATATACTTTATGGGGTCTGCCACGCCTCCTTCTGCCTGTTACACACAAATGTCATTTGCACAAACCTAATAGACCCTTTGTACTTTTTTAAAGTACAGGGTCTAAAAATCACGCATACGCCCTAGTGTCCGCGTACACTGTGGCTTCCCCCCTTCCTCAGCCAAATGCCTAGTACAGAAATTTGATTATCCAATATCTCCGGTGTTTATTATCCGATTGGGCTGAAAATTGCACCAAACATTTAAAGCATCTAAAGCTTTATTTATGCAAAGAAGAAAGAACAGTGACTCTAAAACTGTACATGCTATGAATATTTTTGTGAATTTGAGAGGGAGGGGGATGAGATATCAAAGAGACATACAATTAGACGGACAGACAGATCGACTCAGCTCAAAGTATAGGATCTAATGACAACTGAAATGCCTTTAAGCTAAATCAATCAATGAAAACTCAATCAAGAATTTGATTGAAATTGACACTAGAATATATATGTATGTTATGCAAAAGTCGTGCCAAATTTCGACTAGTCTGGGTATTTCATAATGTCTCAATTCGCTTCAGATATGTTCAACTGCTGTTGGCAGCTTTAGTGTCTGTTACTAAATATAATTACTATATGCATTCAGCTCTAATATGCACAGCTTCTCGATAATTGCTTTAGCCATAGCGAAATCTCAACAATTTGAGAGTCCCTCCACTTGGAAAGTATATAAATTTAACTGAAGTACTGTATAGATAATACTCGAGTCAGTTAGTTAGTCGCCTCGATTAGGCGCTGCTGACGTTGCCCTTCGATTGGGCAAATAGCAAAACAACTGCATCAATAGAACGAGCTGAATGGGTACTCAGTGGCGAAGCCATCCATTTAATTTATCGGAAAATATATATAAATATACTTAATTCCACTCAAGACTCGCTGACACTTGACTTATGGTGTGGTGTGGGGTTTGCCTGGGGCTTTCGACTTTCAAGTGCAACTGGGGTTGCATAAATGAAGACGAACGACACTTTAAGACAGGTTAAGCCGGTGGAATTTTATGGCAAATACTATCGGCGATAATAAGTTAAGTAAACTAGTCGCTAGTCACTAACTAACGATGCATGCATGAGCTCAACTCTAGAGTTAATTAGGCAGTAGAGTCGTCTTGGCTTAGGTTTCCCACTCGAATGCAGCTGTCGACTAGTAGATACGAGTGCATGTGTTTGTGATTTATGGAATCTCATCTGTTCTTCCAGTATATTAGTATATTATGTATCTAGTACATATGTTATGTCTATGTGTCTGTAGTACAATCCAATCACTTGTTGAGCACTCTGCGCTCTCGTATCTGACGCTTGTTATCAGTTAATTAAGCATGTAACCCAGAAAACATTCAAAACATTTCAAATTCAGCGTAGTACTAACATACTCGTATGTAGGAGACAAGGCTTTATCAAAGACATTGAGGGGAACTTCCATATAGAATTGCGACAGTTTCCCCGGAAATGAGGAACATTATTCTCAATTTAAACTACGTCGCATTCTGTCCAATGATAGAGGCTCAAGGCTCATCTTTGGGGTGGGAGTAGTTGAAGGAAGACTTGTACTAACTATGATATGAGCTTAAAGTATAAACAACGATTAAAGATAGTTAGTATCAAGTAAAGTCATACATGTAGCAGGATAGTGATATATGATAGTATTAAGTATTTTCGATAGCATACATAGTATGAAGTATTTTAAGAAACATAGAAGACGGTCACACTGAAATGAGGAGCGCGTCATTCTTGTGAGAACCGTAAAAGAGTAAAGTCGCAATAAGCAAATAAAGAAAGTAATAATAAAAAGCCGCCTACATTTATATACTCTCACATACAGTACTCAAATAACTCTTTTAAAATATACTACACATAATATCACAAATGTTTAAAAAGTGTGAAGGAATGATACATGTTTATTATTTCATTTTAATTGTGGCTTAGATTGATTAGTAGTTAAAGGAAGACTTGTACTTATTAACTATGATATGAGCTTAAAGTATAAACAACGATTAAAGCTAGTTAGTATCAACATAGAATTCAAATAATTCTATCAAAATATACTACACATAATATTACAAATGTGGAATGCACTTTTAATTTAGAAAGTGTGAAGGAGTGATACATGTATATTATTTCATTTTAATCGTAGCTTAGATTGAGATTCGGCAGTGCCATAGTATAGCCAGAGCAACTGGGGCCTTCAGGCTGTGTTTTTGTTCAGGTTAATGCATTGATATTTATACTCATTAGCTTTTGGGAATCATCAAGTTGTTTATAATTGCTTGTGGCCTACTTGATTAATGTACAAAATGTGCAAGACAAGCTCTAGCAAAAACCGTTTATACAGTGTGAAAGGCTACGGTCGGAGGCAACCGATAGCAGAAGACGCTGCACAGTGGTTGGGCTTGTATGGAGACGAGGCCAAAAATACTTCTAGTGGACATATCGTTATGAAATTGATACCAAAAATCTAAAAAAATATTTTAAGTATATAATAAAAAAATTGGTCAGATAGGACGTCTATATCCTATAGCTGCCATAGGAACAATCGGTTTAAAATCAACATTTAGTATGAACAACTTTTTTGTTTTTGAAGATATCCCAACAAATCTCACAGATTATGTGTTTGGTGCAGGTTTATATATCCTTACCAAATTTGGTTAAAATCGGAGAGCTATATCTTATAGCTCCCATACAAAAGGAGGGTGCAACTTTTAATAAAATTGTCTTTTTCCAAGACCGCTGTGTTTTAGAGGTGGAGAACTATCGATGGCACTATCGACACTATCGATGGTTTAAAATAAACTATCGTCGACTATCGATGGCGCCCACTATCGATAGTTCTCCACCTCTACTGTGTTTGGCCTTGACTCAGCTGATACTATAGAGAATTCAAATTAGAGGTGGAGAACTATCGATGGCACTATCGACACTATCGATGCTTTAAAATAAACTATCGTCGAATATCGATGGCGCCCACTATCGATAGTTCTCCACCTCTAATTCAAATTACAATTTATAGCACAAAAATCCACAATTCGTTAGCATAGCTAAAAAGTTTCCATATTTTGTGAGCTGTCAAAGTGTTTACATTTTATAGACACGTCACATTTGCCAAATCACGAAGAACTATAAAAAATCGTAGATAAGAGCAAGTAAATGTCCATGAATATACAAAAATATTGTGAAATAGACAACAGTTGGGGTATAAAATATACTTTTCCTTACGTTCAGTTAGTCTGACTAAAGTGCCGCTAATACATGCTTACTATAGATATTAGTCAGTCGCAAATTAATACATAAATCAACATAATAATAAATGTAGGCCTCATGTCACATGTACAATTTGCTATGCCTGGGTTTATTGCTATCTATTTTGGTGTTTTCCATTTGCTTTTATCAATTTGCAGTTTCCTTTTTCGTTAGTTTTAATTAATACTAAAGATAGTGCAAACGCAATGGCAATTACTGTTACTCCAGCTCAACCTTCGCTTGGCTTTTGCACAATTCCATAACTTTTGACACACTTACATAAACAGCAGCAAATTTGAAATAGATTGCCGGCGATATGATTAAATTTATGGCCATATGCCATACGAATATTTATGACGGCGACTGTGAGTTGTTGATGTGGATGTTGAAAGCCGTTCGATTAAATTCGCGACTTTAATTTGGCCTTTTCAAACACTCGCTGCAATTAAAAGTATCTTTTTGACCTTCAAATGTATCTTTTGCTGGTTCTTCACCGCAGACGGCAAAAACTTCCCAGCCCACGCTCTTTTTTGTTAGCAACGGTAATTTGATGAGTCAGTAACTTCAGTCTGATGATTTTTCCCCCGTCTGTGAAGCCAGTGCTAAACAATCCCCATTGTGAACATAAACAATTAGCAATTAAAGCAACAATAAATAATTAACATACGTCTCGAAATGCGAGCATAAAAACCCCCATCGATAGCGGTAAAGGAAAATAGCATTCGACTACTATTACTACGCTGAATATAAACAATTGCCTCACCAGGCTTTCACAGCATTATAAACAGTGGATAAATTTAGCAAAACCCTAGTTTCGAGGGAAACCCAACTGGCGCGTGATCAGTTTGTCTGATCTTCCATTGTGTGTCAATGACCGTTCTATGACCACTATATACACAGTGAACTACTTGTATACAGTGGAGTGTGTATATATATAGAGTATATAGAGTATATATAGAGTGTGCATACGAGTAACTCTCCATCCAAATGGAATGCACTCATTTCAGCAGAGTTTCGCAAATCCCAACAACAGTGAGTCATTGGATACGAGAACTCACTTAAATTCCACTTGATGATTAAGTTGGGGGAAACGTTGCATCAAAGATAATCAAGTTAGGGGAAGTGTTAAAGCAGAGATAAACTGTAGCCAATAATATGTCTAGAAACAGTCTAAAACAAGCCAAATTGTATCATATTTGAAGAATGACCGTTCTATTGGAAAATTGTATATGATTGATGGCATGGAGGTTCTTTCCTAAGACATCGATATAATCGATTGTGTTAGCGATCGATGATTTTGCAGGTGACAGCTGTATGAATGAGTCGTATTTGATACTATTTCTATTGACTGATCCGTCGATTCATTACACTCAACCTCATTTGACCATTAGAGTAATCGATTGTTGTGCTTATCGATAACATACCGAGCGAATGATCTTTCGATAAAATACGCTGATATTGCTAACAATATTTGAACATTTGACTCATTTGCGAGATTAAACAAAAGACTAAAAGAATAATTATATTTTATTCATAGTCTTACTTCCACTGTATGTATGTACATATGTACATATGTATATTTGATTGTCGTATTTGATACCATTTCCATTGAAAGATCAGTCGATTAACTTTAACTCCTCCTTATTTGATCATTAGAGTCATCGATTATTGTGCCTATCGATAAAATACTTGATTCGTTTGGGGCGAATGGTCATTCGAGAAAATACACTGAGATTGGTATCATTTGCGAGATTAAACAAAATTCTTATAAATTATATTTTATTCATAACATTTAGCTACTTTATTTAGTCTTACTTCCACTGCATGTATGTATGTATGTGTGGTTTGCAAGTGTGTGTGTGTGGTGTATCAGTATCTATGCGAAATTTAGGTGAACTAAAAGCAAATATTTTTTCTAGCGAAATAAATGAGAATTCATTGCGCTTATCAGCTGCGGCAGGCCTATATCAGCTATAATATTTACCAAACATAAATAGAAAAAGAGCTTACACACATACACATAGATCGGTATGCATGCATGTGTGTGTGTGTGTAGTGGGTTATATTGTTATTGCAGAAAACAATTTGACAACCACTGCGACAACTTTGTTGTTGACCTTAACACCAGAGCAGCTGGCAGTGTAAACACACACACACACACACACACACATACATACATGCGCATTCGTGAAGTTGGCTGCAGCAATTGCAGCGCCCAAGGAAGTATGTAATTAATTGCACTTGGCCACGCTATTAACCGATTGAATTATATGCATTTATGTACAATATGCAGTGGGCTACAGTCCCGCATAATAGTATAAATAAAGTCACATGTTAATTAAAAGCCATGCCGGCAATACGTTTGCTAATTCCCATGCAGCAGCCGGAGCGGCGGAGCAGCTGAGCAGCTGTTGTTGCCGTTGGTTACTTATTGCTTTTGTCTTTCTGCTGACTGGGTCGAGACATCGAAGTTGCTTTATCCAAACAGGTTTAAGCCTAAGCAAAACACAAGGCATTTGCGCTGAATATCACGTGAAGTGCAACAACAATAACCACAACGAATAGCAACAAAATAAAAACAAAAGTGCTACGCTCTCGTAAGCAATAAAAAAAACAGTTGCAAATTAGCGCACGGCTCAAAACAAAACGGGCGCTTACAACTGCCCGCAGGTGGCAACGCTGCAGCTATCGATAGGTAATTACCACTGTAATATCGATAATTTTCGCATCGATTTACTGTCAGCACTAGCAGGTCGACCACTGTTAAACCATCACTTTATAATTAATAAGTGCCAAAAATGAATGAAATAAATATAAAAAAAAGGAAAATGGCCAAGAAAAGACTTCAATTCATTGTTATAAATAATATTTAAAAAATAACTATCTATTTAGATAAAAAAGTAGGTACTCTAACAAAACTTGCATTTGAATTTCGACGTTGGCGCACTGGTTGATTAACATAACCTAGAAGTTCGTGAGTTGCGGTGCACACACGAACAAGTCCGTGCATTCCGATGCGCTAGCGAACTCAAATATATCCGCGAGCAATGTAGTTCTTTTTGGTCTGACGCATTTATGGCAAGTGCTGTGTAGACCGCACAAAGTACTTTATACATATATATATTTGGCGCGCCAAATAGGTAAACAAAGTGAGGTGCATCAAACGCAGGCCGAACCAAATTCTTGCACGGTTGCAGTGCAGTTTCGCCAGCCCTGAATAACCGCTCACAGTATCTCGTTCAACAGATGGCAAATAAATCTGTTTGTGATTAAATTATTTTATCATATATTGATATATATTGATTGGAATTGATTTTAACTCAATTTTGGCAAACTTATAAGTCGCTATAGCGATGTAAAATTGTCAGTTTAAAATCAAAGTGCAATTGCAGCAACATATGAAAAATGTGCCAATTTTGGCGCAAAAACGCCAAGTGTGGCAGCCGTGGCACCAACAACAACTTGTAAACACGTAGTAAACGCAAAGTTGCAAACTCTGTGGCAACAAATAGTCTGTAGCATATATAATAAATAAAAGTTAATTCATGAGCGGGTGTGCAACATTTTCAACCAGTGAGTGTAGATTAAAGCATAGATGTTGCTGTGGCGCAGCGAATAAAATACGTGCTAAAAAGTGGCAATTGCATTAGTTTTCATTTGTTGTTGGCGTTTTGCTTGGTTGCAGTTAACGGGGTCGGGGGAGCCCAATTAAGTCAAAGCGCTATTTATATTATTGGCTTGCATTGATACATAGCGTATATAGTTAATATATATTTGTGCATAGTTACGCCACTGTAATGACATCACAGCTGTTTTTTGTGTGCAGAGCGAAAAAGACTTTCTCCTTTCACTCTGCACATGTACACACTTTCGTATATAGTATATCACTAAATATATATATTTGCTTTTATCTGTGTGTGCTTGCAGTTTCAAGAGATCGTGCCTGATATGGACGACACGGAATTCATGTTTAACGAAAAGCAATCAATACGCGACTCCTCGCGCACCCTCAAGAAATATGGCAGCACCTGCTGCAACAGTCTCCGCAATAACGAAATCCTCATACGGCACACGGTGGAGAAAACGGATACACTGCAAGGAATATCGCTGAAGTATGGTGCCACGGTAAGTGGGCGTAAAAGTGGGAGTAGTACTATATGATTAATAAGTGATTGTTTAACTAGTTGGAGGTAGAGCTGGAAAAGAATCGATGGTATTCACCATCGATGTTTTTGATAGTTTTCAAATGACACCATCGATACTATCGATTGTTTCTAAAAAAATATTAAAACCAAACTTAGGATACCCCTCGACCATATCTTATAAAAAAAAATAGATTTCGCACACTTAATAAAATTATTATTTATTAGAATATTTAAAAACATATAAATTGACTTTGCATTTTTATTAAAAATCTTTTTTAAACCAATAAGCTGAGGAGTCTTGCCAGGTGGTGTCAGGTGGTAGCCTCCACGGCTTTTTCCGACACAAACTTCGTCGTAACTATAGTTTTTGAAAATATATCCACAAAAACTTTAGCAACTTAAAAAAAATACAAAAAAAGAAAAAGAGGGAAATAATCAATGGGGCCCAAAATAATCGATGTTCATCCTAAACCCGAAACAATCGATACAATCGATAGTACCATCGATTCTTTTCCAGCTCTAGGGAGTAGTGGATGACTGATAAGTGATTGTTTAACTAGTTAGAGGTATTAATGGAAATAATGATAATGATAACAAGAATAAGAAAACGATGGATTTTCAATATTTTCATTCAATTAAACTTACATATTTTTATGTTAAGTTCATTCTAAAGTAAATTAACTTCACTCTTAGTTCAATTCCACAAATAAATAACGTCTCGCACTAAAGCACCAATAAAAACACCACTTTTATCCCTATTGTGTGCTCACTGTGGCAAGCGTGTATGTCAGCCAACTCTGACTTGATTTATTACAAACAAAAAAAAACGTTAGTTTGTGAACTCATACTAGTAATTGCTCTAATACTCATATTAGCACTCATACTAATGCAATTACACTTGAAGTTTCATAATTTCTGCCATTCATTGATTCGAGCCAGTTTAGCACTCGCTTTGCCCCCACTTAGCCCCACACTTGCACTTACTGCGAGTGTGTGTGTGTGTGTGTGTGTGTGTGAGTTAGTTGCAACTTGGCATGGCTTCTTCTACGGATTGCCGTGTTGCACGCAAATGTTAGTACTTTAGCTTTGATTAGCATTACAAATGTCAGATTTGCTGCATCTGCTACGCTATTGATTTAATAGACTATAAAAAACACGTTCACAGCAGCTAAAACACTAAAAAAAAACCCATAAAAAACCTTCAATATATTTTTGAGTTTAGTAAAGTTATTTGTTGCTAATTTGTTGTTACAGAACAACAAAATAATTGGCAATTAATATGAGTTGTCAGTTGAAGTTTTTACTTGGTTCAATACTCTATGTATTTACTGTTAATATTTAGTTATTGTTTGAGTACTTGATAAATGCATTGTATAAGCAGATTAGTTGACGTCAGATTGTACATATTTTCAGTTAAACTTCCCTATAATGAATCTTGACGGGACCAGAAAATCACTTCATTATATAGAAACTTCATTATACAGAAATTATGTTTTTTGAAATGGAAATCAATTCATAATAGGGAGAGCTTCATTGCATAGAAGTTCACTATACAGAAGTTCCACTGTATGTCATATTTTTACATATCCCCTTACCTAAGATAAGACAGTAAGATATTCCTTGCCTAAATGGCACTAAAATGTTCTAAAATGTATTCGATTTTTGATAACTCCCCCTCAAACCACGAAAAATCACTACACCCACAATTATAACGATACAAACTTGTGCTTCAGCATACATATATCTTATGATAACCTTTATCAATGCTGTGAATTGTGACCCAATCGGATAATAAACACCGGAGATATTCGAGATTAAAGTTTCAGTTCGAGTACCTAAGCAAATTAATTGCCGTCAGATTTTACATATTACAGTTGAGCTTCCCGATAATGAATCTTGACGAGACCAAAATCTTTTCATTATATAGAAACTTCATTATACAGAAATTATGTTTTTTGAAATAGAAATCAATTCCTAATAGGGAGAGCTTCATTGTATAGAAGTTCACTATAGAGTGGTTCGACGGTATATCATATTTTTACATATCTCATATACCTAAGATAAGACTGAAGATATTCCTTGCCTAAATGGCACTAAAATGTTCTTTTTATTTTAATTCATGCTTAAATCAAGCACACTCGACTGTAGCAGTCCCGCTCGACAATTGCTGTAATTAGCCTGAGTCTACTAAAGCATAAAGAAATCTTGCAATTTTCTCTGATTGAAAACAATTAGAGAGATCTAAAAATATAAAACTGAAATACAAATACTATATACTAGTAAGTGCTTTTAACTAGTTAGGCACTAGTGTGTGTGTGTGTGTGTGTGTGTGTGTGTGTGTGTGTATTTTTCAGTTTTAATTTAATTTATGAGTAGGTCCACACCTGCTGCCAGCTGAAGCGAGTCGTGACAGTTTCTTGGGCAAATAGAGATAGTATTACAATTAACATGCCTGAAGAAAGGGTGTGTGTGTGTGTGTGTGTGTGTGTGTGGGGTAAACAGCAGCAGCAGGCAGAAGGCAGCAGTAGGGAGTGCGAAGACCGTTTGTCTAGCTATTTAGCAGCTTATCAGTTGAAGTTTTGCTTATCAGCAGGCGAAAAGAAAAGACTGCAGCCAAACAGCAGGCGACAGTTGCTGCATATAATTTAGTAGAGTCACGAGTGGGTCAGCCGGATCACTGACGAAACTGGGCTAAGATAGGATCAGTTAGTTGAGTCAACAGCCAGCTACACTGCCAGAAAATGAGCAAGTTAAACAATCAATAGCCGACACACTGGCCAGACAGGGTACCACGGTCCCCCTCCTACCGGATAGGAGTGGTATTGGGATACCCTTGGCCACTTGCAAACTCCTGGTAAAACACCACTACTACCGTGAAGCCAATAACAGATGGCAACACCCTAGACAACCATGCTCCATAGCCCGCCAAACCTGGCCCATCCTCTGTCCAAAACGCTCCTCCGAGCTTTGCGGACTTGACAGAGCCTCTTGCTCTATAGTAATCAGAGCCTTGACCGGTCACTGGCTCATTGGCTCCCATGCTGCTAGACTTAAGGCCCCTTTCAACGACTTCTGCAGAAGCTGTCGTGACGAAGAAGAGGAGGAAACAGTCCATCACCTCCTCTGCTCTTTTCCTGCCCTATGTAGAACCAGGTTTTCTCACCTGGGAGCCTACAATCTGACAGACCTGATGGACCTTGCTCCAATAAAGCTAAGGAATCTGAGACGGTTCGTAAAAGCCACAGGCTGGTTCTAAAGCGAAGTAGTTGGGAATTATCAAATCTGCCCATGCGGTACCATAATGGGCCTCTTTTGGCCTAAGTGAGCTGAGGTCTATTCCTCAGCTACCGCCTAACCTAACCTAAACAATCAATCAATCAAATTGTCCAACTGTCAGTCGGTCAGTCGGTCAATCAGCTGTAATTGCCTTGTCTCATCTGTATTATGTTTCCACCCATTCACAGACGGAGCAAATACGCCGTGCCAATCGCCTCTTTGCCTCGGACAGCCTCTTCTTGCGTCAGTTTCTGCTCGTGCCCGTGGAGAAGACGTCGCCGTACTATGCGGCCAATGCCGTCGCCGCTGTGGATACGCTGGTGGACACACTGGGCTCCTCGCCGCCGGGCACACCCGATGCCATGCGCATGCAACGCGAGGAGTCGCTCAACAACGCCAACAGTTTGGGCCAGGCCAATTGCTATAACAGCAGCGGCGGCAGCAGCACCAGCTGCAACACCAATATCTCGTCCAGCTCGGGCAGCACGCGGTCCGGCCACCAAGCACATCACAGCTCGCCGCGTCCCTACTCCATTGCCGGTGAACTGGTGGTGGTGCAGGGCAACGACGAGGACCCAGCTGCCATGATGAACATGAACCACAATGGCAGCGGCAGCGGCAGCAAACAGAGCAGCAAGTCCCTGGACTCTGTGGCAGCCAACAGCAGCAGCAGCAGCATGACACCCGAGGAGGAGAATCGCAAGTGCATGAACGATTTCCTCAACAAGATCGACAACACCATATCCGAGTCGCGCAAATATGTGGAACGCTCCAAGGAGTAAGTTGAAATGGTTATCACTTGATATAGTTACTAATGATCCCTCCTCCTCCTCCTCCTACAGTCTGGTGAGCAGTCAGAGCGATGCGGACATATGCATCAGTGGCACCAGCGACATCTTCCCCCCGTCGCAGCGTCGCAATCCGCTCAACAATTCCTACAAGAACAACAACAACAACAACAATCGTCCGCCGCAGCATCAGCGTCACAGCTCCACAGGCAGCGGCAACTCGTCGGATACGGCGCAGCTGCTGAACACCACGCAGACGCGAAGGGTGCAGAACTCGCTGAAGCGCCTGGAGAAGCAGCAGGACGACTTCTTCGAGTTGTAGCAGCCTGCAATGGGCATCGGGATGTAGTCTAAGTTCTAACAAATTGGTTTTGTTGTTAACTCTACGTGTAAATTATTAATTCTAATACACACACACACTTACACACACACACACACCTATACCTAGACTTCAGTATGTGTTGGAGGAGTGTTTGAATGTATGTTATAAGCGCTGCGCTATTTAAACCTGTACTATATACATATACCACATATATATACTAACCTATATATATACCATTGTTTATTCTGTTCTATATACTTAGTGTTAGTCCCACTGTAATTGCCGCCAATTGCTTGCAAAGTGCACCACGCCCCCTCCCTTCCTCCCCTACTCTTTTGTACATTTAGTTTTAATTACTCGTTTAGTGTTTAATCTTAGTTATGAGAATTATTAATCTTAAACTTCACATTAGTCGCTAGAGAACTGGAACGAAAATGAAAGTGTTAAACAACTAAATAACGACTGCTGACTTTTTATTATTATTATTACTATTATTATTATTTTTTAACTTGTTTATTGGGCGCCCAAGAACTCAACTGATAAATGTATAATTTAATCTTTTTTGTATTGTAATTGATAATATTTTTAAAGGCATTTTAAGAGTTCCCCTAGAGACACACGCACACCCACAAACACACACACACACACACAGATTGTACCTTACGTAAGGCCAAAACAGAATGCAAACTGTATAGACCCTGCGTACTTTCCAAGTACAGGGCTCTGCAAATGAAATTGTATTAAAAACCTTTTATATACTACATATATAAATGAAAATAAAGTAAGCATGTGTTAGAAAAACAATCAACTCTTTTTTGTAAAATGGTTAAGTAAACTACTGAAAGGGAATTGGATGGGAATAGACATCTAGTTTTTAGACCCTGTACTTTAAAAAACTACAAAAGGGTCTATTAAGTTTGTGCAACTCAGAAATGTATGTAACAGGCAGAAGGAGGCGTGGCAGACCCCATAATATATTCTTGATCAGGACGACGAGCTGAGTCGATATAGCCATGTCCGTCTGTCCGTCTGTCTGTCTGTCTGTCTGTCTGTCTGTCCGTCTGTCCGTATAAACACCTAGATCTCGGAAACTATACGAGCTAGAGACTTAATTTTTTTTTTGTTAGGTTCGTGTATTACATAGGCAGGTCAAGTTTATTTCAAATGTTTGAAAAGTCATCCCCCTACCCATCAAATTTGCAAAAATGTCCTTAGTATATACAGTTTTAGAGTCACTGTTTTCCTTTCTTGCATGAATAAAGCTTTAGGTGCTTTGAATGTTTGGTGCGAGTTGCAGCCCAATCGGATAATAAACACCGGAGATATTGGACAAACAATTTTCAGTACTAGGCATTTGGCTAGGGGAGGGGGGAAGCCGCAGCGTATGCGGCCACTAGGGCGTATGCGTGATTTTTGATTGTGAGCATGAATTTCTGTATGAGTATTGGTTATTGTTTGTATTTGCGTGTATATTTGTATGTATAAGTGTATATATGTGTATATATGTATGTGTATGTGTATGTGATTATATACATATATGCAGCTGCTATTATCGACGCCCAGGGTAAATCAAAGTACAGGGTCTTCTACTGTCGGTTGAATCCGACTGTAGCTTTCCGAGTTTTTTTTATTTATTTTGTTTTTATTTACAATCAATCTATCTAAAGATAATAAGTAAATGCTATAACGAAGGGAATGACAGAAATTATTATAATTAATTATAGGGGATATTGACAAGGAAATATTTACTACCACTCCTTGGGTGGCCTAAAGGGAATATCAAGGGGGTGGTGCCTTTTCAGACGTCGGCGGTGTTGGCTATTGTCAAGCAGGTTAACTGCCAGTGGGTTGTCAGTGCCGATACAGTCTCTCCTGGTATTTCAAGGCGTACCTTTTAACCTCTTCGGTTACACTTGGAATCCCAGGGTCCTTGTGGATCACCTGGTTTCTTACATAAAAAGGTGCATTGAGCTAGTCTTCGCAGAGTAATGTTTCGGAAGTGTTGCTGCATTTAAATGTTAGAAGTTGAGGCTGTCCCCCACAGCTGAATCCCGTACTTCCATATGGGCTTGAGTACCACTTTGTACAGCAGGACTTTGATTCTAAGGCTCAGTTGGGATCGTAGTCATATAGTGGGGTGGATTAGGCTTAGCGGATGAAACTCATCACAATTGTGTCACTCGTAGCAGGTTCCACAGCAGTTTGTGGGAGTGGGAACTCTATGTCAGTACCAACGGAATGTGCCTGGGAGCGACGCATGCGCAGTTTCACCCACCATTGTCCAGGCAACCAGGGACCAAACAAACAAACAGTTCCACAATTGCAGAGCTAGAGCAAATAGTATTTGTGTTATTGCAACATTTAGTTAATAACTAAGAGTATTAAAATGTCTGAAGCTGAAGTAGATGCCGCCGTCATAAAGGCCACACAGCAGACCTTGGGCAAGTTCATAAAGAAGCCTCCGCTGACTGAGAAGTTGCTGAAGAAGCCGCCGTTTCGCTATCTAATGGATGTATTCAATGCGGTAAGAAAAGTTGAACTACATCTTCCAATAGACCCCAATATACCCTACATAATAATCCCTAACAGTTCATCAAGCAGACGGGTTGCTTCGAGGGTCTCTATACGCCGGAGGAGTCGCTCTTTGAGAACATAGGCGATCGGTAGGTGCAACGGCTTTTACCTTTATCTTATCCCAAATAATCTCTTGCCTCTCCACAGCCATGACAAGACGCGATTTCTGCAGAAAATGATTGATGTGATCAGTGAGTAGACCCCATATGAATATAGATTCATATTAATGACATTAATCTCTCCTCAGAACTCACCACCAAAGCGGAGCTCAAGGTGCGCACGGCAAAGATTGTGGCCGGGCAGGAGGCGAAGCTTACCAATGAGCTGCTGCAGGCCATGGCCAGTGTGGCGGAGCAGCAGCTGGAGTGGCGTGGAGCCCTGCAGCAGGTGCTGGCAGCAGATGGACAGGCACAGCCACAACAACAACCACAGGCCAGCGATTCCAAGGAGGCAAAGGAGATCAAAGCGAAGCAGCCAAAGGAAGCTAAACCTACAAGCAAGCATATCTCACCTACATCCAAGGAGGAAGCAGTGCAGCGGCGGGAGAAACGCATATCGCCGCAGGAGCAGAAAGCGCGCAAAAGCACAGAGCAGCGTGTCACGCCCACGGGCAGGGAGAAATCCAAAGCGGATGCCAAGTCCAAGTTAACCAGACAGGGCTCCAAGCAGCAGAAGAGTCCCTCGCCAGTGGTCAAGCCAGGACTCAGGCAAAAGCAGCAGGTTTCCACGGATAGCGAAAACAAGTCCATGTCACCGGCGCCGGCCGCAACCAAACCACGCTCACCGGTGAAGAGTCCTTCGCCCAAGATAAAGCCAGTGGCAGCTGCTGAGCCGCCACCAGCACCACCACAACAGGAGCCAGCTGCTCCCGCACTCCCAGCAGCAACTGCTGAACCTTTACCGGAACCCGAGAGTCGCAAATCCTCTAGCCGAAGTCGCCGCTCCAGCGCCAGCCAGCGTCATGTTGCAGCGGATGTGGAATCCCTGGAGTCAACTGTAAAAACAAGCAGTGAAGCTGTCGAAGCACCTGCACCATCTCCGCCAGCAGATAGCAACAACAATAAGAGGGAACGCGAGGGTACTTTCACGCGAGAGAACTCCAAGGAT
Organism: Liodrosophila aerea; assembly: GCA_035045005.1. NCBI lineage: Eukaryota > Metazoa > Arthropoda > Insecta > Diptera > Drosophilidae > Liodrosophila > Liodrosophila aerea. The sequence goes on along the minus strand of JAWNNL010000782.1, from coordinate 111,424 downwards.
TCGAATGGTTCCGTGACACGGCCGCGCACCTCTCTGCGCCCGCCCAGCGCTCGTCCTGCCTCGGCACGCCCAGGCGCACCACGTCGGCGTAATGTGGAGATTGTGCTGCAGCCAAACGATCAGGTCAAATTGTCAGGCATCAATGTGAAACTGGAGACTTTTGGGGACTTCGATGATGACGGCGAGAATCTGGTCATCATTGAAGATGCCAACGCGCACGACATAGATGCGGGCACAGTGCAGCCGGATGAGCAGCCGCCACTGGACTCGCAACAGGGACGCCTAGTGCAGCAAATACTGGAGACCCAAAAGGAACTGGTGCAGCAGCCCACAGATGCCGCCAGGGAGGAGAAGTCCTCGGCCAGTGGCACACGTCAGAGTTCGGCGAGACAAATGAATGATCTGCGCGACATTATACAATCGCTGACCAAGTCGGTGAGTCCGCTGGGCAAGCTAATGGACTTCATACCCGAGGACATAGATGCCATGCAGTTGGAGCTAACCATGTGGCGGGATACGTACACGCAGTCGGCCGCAGAGCTGAAGCGAGAACGGAGTCTCACAGCCTCCGCCACGGAGCCGATGAAGCAACAGCTGCTCTCCATCGAGGCCAGCATTGTGGAGTACAGGGAACTCATCGATGAGAGCCGGCAGAAGATACTGCAGAGCAATGAGCGCATACTCAAGATGCTGATGGAGCAGTGAGGGTATGAAGTGTAGCAGGATTGTGCCGATACTAGCACGGCTATCGTGAGAGCTATTCCTTTGATTGTAGTTGGTCACTCTGTTTAACTCACATAACTCTGTAAAACTCAAATGACTCTGTTAAACTAACATAACTCTGTAAAACTCAAACGGCTCTGTTAAGAAAAGTGCGCGTCAGTCTGGATTGTATGCTCGAAATAAATAGACACATTGTAGAAAAAGCGGCCACAGAAGTATGAATACAATGTGTATTATTCAAATATCGTAATCCAACTTTGTATATTAATGAGTTCTACAAAAAATACGTATTATAAAATATATGTAAATCTTCAAAACTCTTATAGTATCAATTGATATCAGCTTATCGGATTGTACAATAACAATTCGGAGTGATATTCTGTTAGCTCTTCTAAGGTCACTTAGTGTTCAAACCGAAACCCAAGCACTTCCAACATAGTATAAAGGGTATGAACAGCTGGCAACAGTTAGTGGATAGGGTGTCCTTCATGCCCCATGCATATTTACATAGTGTTCAACTAATCTAAAGTTAAGCTTTTGCTTCAACGCTTCCCGCTCTGGTGTCTTTGTCCGATTTCTCGGTTGACTTCTCGGCCATCTTCTCGTCCGACTTGTCTGTGTCCTGCTCCTGGTCCTGATCCTCATCGCCCAGCACATATTCGATAACATCATCGATGGGGAAATTGTTGAGCAGCGACTTTATGGAATCATTGTGTATTACGACTGTGAATAGCAGTTTGCAGTATTCACGCATGCGACTGCCGTAATCCAACTCGGCATAGTTCTCGCCGCCTTTGGTCAGGTCGTGGCCACAGTTCTCAATCACCTTGCATAGCACCGTCTCCTCGGAGCTGTTCGGCCAGCCGTATTTCTTGAGGGTCTGTGGATCCACCAGCATATCGATCAGCTTGGCAATGTTCTCCTTCAGTTTAATGTCCTCTTCGGTAAGCATCTCGCCGGTAAAGTCTTCATCGCTCAATGGCTCATCGAGATCATCCGCAATGGCAGCTGCCAAACTGGCCGCCAGGGATTTACGCTGCTCCTTCTTTACCACCGGAGACAGTTGTTTTTTCTCCGTGGACTCTGTCTTCTCCTCAGCGTTGTTGCCGACTGCTGCCGTGGCTGTTGCAGCTGTAGGCGTGGCGCTTGTTCCCTCAACACCATCCAAAGGCAGTATGGTATAGATTTCATCATTCTCTAGAATAATTGTTTGAGTATTGCCATCGCCCTCATCGACTATGAACTCCTGCACCACCACCCCATTGGGATCCTCTCGGCTAGATATTAGCGAACCCGCTGACGCATTTGCAGGTACATAATCATCTTTGTCTTTGTCTTGCGCGTTCTCCTCCTCCGATTCCTCCGCTGCTTCATCATCAGCTCCGACGAAATTGTCTGGCGCCGCCGCACGCTTCTTAGTGGCCCTACGCTTGGCTGGTGGGCCAGTGCCGAAGATGTCGTCCGGATCGCATTCATGCACTGTGCGAATGTGGTTCCTCAGCGTCTCGGTGCTCTCAAAGTTTTTATCGCAAATGGCGCAATCCGTGCGCTCAATGGTCTTAGCAGAGCGCTTAGTCCGTGTGGATTTTACAGCTGAAAGAACCCGCAATTAATAAAAGTTCTAGGTCAACTCTAAAGTGGCATAACTTACGCGAATGAACGCCGGCATCAACGTGCTCCTTGAGCAGGGCGCTGGTGCGGAAGGTACGCGTGCACTTCTGGCAGCCAAAGGAGGGACGCTTCTGACGCGAATGATCCTTGACGTGGCGTTCGAGTCTAGATGAAAAGAAATTGATAGGTTACAATTGTTTGGAGGAGTCAGAGTCTGAGTTGAGCGTACTGTTTCTCCGTTTTGAACTTGTCCGAGCACTCTGTGCAGGAGTAGGGACGCAGATGCGTCTTGGAATGCGTGCGCAGCTGTGTGGCCTGGATGAAACTCTTGCCGCACTCGTTGCATTTGTGTGGCCGCTCACCCGTGTGACGCTTCATGTGGCGGTTCAGCACCTCCTTAACAGCAAACGATTGGCTACACTGCAGGCACAGGGAGGAGAATCAAAGGATTAGCCATAAGAACTAGACAAGTAACAATCAACAACGTACCACTGTGCAGGTGTAGGGTTTCTCGCCCGTGTGATACCGTCGATGCTTCTTCAGAGCCACCAAAGCGGAAAACTTCTTGTCGCAGAGATCGCAATCGAAGGGCTTCTCTCCGGTGTGAGTGCGTATGTGTATGCTGAAAGTATTGGCCAAGGATTACTACACATTTACTAATTCACATTGAGGGGTTGGCTTACTTGAGCGTGGAGAGACTGTAGAAGCAGTTCTTGCACACATGGCACATGTACTCCGGCTTCTTTACCACCTGGGTTCCCAGGTGCTGCTTGAGATGCGCACGCAGATTATCCAGGCGATAGAAGACGCGATCGCACACCTTACAGCTCATGGTGTCATTCACATTGGCCGAGCACGAGGAGTACTTCTGGTGGCGCTTCAGATGGTACGAGCGCGTAAAGTCCTTGCCGCAGATCTTGCAGGCAAAGGGCTTGCCACGCGACTGATGCTGCTGCTCGTGCAAATTGAGCAGAGCGGCGCTGCGCAGTTTGGCATTGCAAATGGAGCAGGGGTAATCATTAAATTCCGAGTGTGTTATAAAGATGTGGCGCTCATAGCTCGTCTGCGTCTTGAACGACTTGGGACAATCCGGGCAGTTAATGTGGCCCAGCTGCAAGAGAGAAAGACTCACTTATTAAACATATTCAAGTCAAGTAACACTAACACTGCTTACATGGAAGGTATCGTAGCTCTCGCTGCAGCAGAAGCATATGTCCTTCTTCTCCATAAACACTGCATCCTTCTCGATCTTCTCCAGATTCTTCAGCATGTCTGCCTTGCGCAGATGATAGCCACTGTCGTAGCGACAGAATTCCAAATGCTTCTTCAGACTTTTGATGCGTCGGAATGTCTTGTAGCATTTGCCACACACATGCTCCACCATTTCCTTAAATTCGCCATTATTGGTCTGTTTGGTCTTGGTCTTAGCATCGCCTGAGGGCTCTTCGTCCTCGTCATCATCGTCCTCGTCCTCTTCATCCTCCACGCTGGAGACAACGAACTCGGCATCGTTCGATTTAGCTGGACCCAGCTCGACCTCATCGTCGGCGAGTATAAAGTCAATGGTATCATCATCCTCCACAGTGATAGTGGACGTTTTATCCAGCTTGTTGCTGTTCTCGCTCTTTATGGCCTGCAGCACGTAGTGATCCATTTTCTTCCTTTTGTTCGGCGTTGTCTTGATCTTGCTTGACTCCGGAGTTGTGCTTGCCGGGGTTGTGGCGGCAGCACGCTTTTCGTTCAAGATTTTCACAGCTCCAGCGGGACTGATGGAATTCTTGGCAGCGGAGCGCCTATCCGGTTTGGAAGTCGCTACTGTGGTCTCATTATTGTTGTTGATTATTTTAATGCTGGCGCGTTTCTCCTGTTTTACGGGCTTGCCTCGTGTGGCCTGCAGATCGTTGAGCAGTTTCATGCGCGTGCCAGGACGTTTGTCTTTCGGTGCCGTGAGTTGAGAGACATCCAATATTTTGATCACTGTACCTCCTGAAGCGGACTTCGCCGGCGCGGTGTCCGTCATCTTGCGCGCTGCGAAAATGGCAAGGATGCGAAAAAAGGATCAGATTGGGATTACGTAGGTTAGCCTACTTTTAGGCTTGTGATTTATTTAAATTTAAGATCTTTGCCAGACCCACTACGACAGCGTCACGTCAGCAAACGCCTAGAAGCAGCGCACGAAAAATCAAAAATGGCGTCGTCATTGGCCGATCGCGGGAGAGCGAGCCAGATTGAGAGAGAGTGAGCGGGAGCACGCTACAAACCTACTGACTCAAAGCAAGAAAAAAAGCAACAACAACACGAAGAGCAACGCAACAAGTTCGCTTGCGTCGCAATGTGGAAAAAAAATGTATTTCGGGGTTGAAAATAATTCTAATATAGCAAAATTGAAAATTGTTGCATACTTTTCAATATTAAATATTTCTGTTGCCGGCTTTATAGCAACACTGTGTATATTTATACTCCACACTAGCACTTTGAAACTAAATATTTAATTTGAAACTTACTTATTTTAACTTGTTTTACACGCACACACCGCTGCAGTCGTAGTTTCTCTCTAATTAAATGCGAAACTTGCGTCAATGAAAGTCGCGTAAGGCGATCGGTTCAGGCCGACTGTAGCAATGTGGAAGCGAAACAGACATATGCGAACGCTGTGTGCAAGAAAAAGAGAGTAGGCGAAGGTTTGCTAGTTAGTTTCGGTAATCACTGAGTCAAAATGCTATTGCTGCCGAGGGTGTCAACACACAAATTTAACAGTTATACTGCGCACCTTAATATTAAGTAGTTTACAGAAATTACTTACAATTTTGAACCACGAGCGGGATCACGAAAATGCGTACAAAAAAGTTGGCGTCTACAATCACAATTTACGTGCACACGCAATCAGCTGTCGAACATTGCGACTCAAAATGGCAACAAAACTTTCTGTGCAGCCCTGACTCGTTTTCAATGAATCGTCAACTCTAACCACTGTTACCACTAGACAATTAAAAAGTGTGCAAAATACATAAAAAGAAAGAGACATTAGACTAGAAAAAACGCCAATATATTGTTAAAAATATTATTACAGCAACAAGCACCAATTTAAATAAATAAAGTAATTTTAATAACGACAACTTCTCTAACAAAACTTGCATTTCAATTTCGACGTTGGCGCATTCTGGTAATTAACACAACAAACAAGAAAAAAAATTGCGCCAAGAAAAAAAAGCGCAGTTTTAGCGCAAAAAAGCCAAGTGTGGCATATGTGGTTCTCACCTAGTGTTGGGTAAGTACCGCTCACTTGAGTGAACATGTTCACTTGTTCTTTTCTTGGAGGTGCGCCGACTCGCTCACTTGTTAAGTTCGAACCTTTTTAAGTATCTTCAAAATCTCCCATTTAGCATAATTTGAATTCGTTCCCACAAGACATATTTGTTTAATATTTAATCGTCACTTTAACAAAAAGTGAGCAAAAAGGCAAAAGTTCTCAGAAAAGCAAAATTGAGCAATAAAACATAATGATCACGCGCATAATGTGAGTAAGAGCAGGTAAGCAGCTGAGTAATGAGCAAGAGCAGCTCACATCAGAGCAATTAAGCAATGAGCAACAGCTGTTCAGTACCCGAGCAATGAGCAAGAGCAGGTGGGAAACTGAGCAGTGAGCAGAGCTGTTCAGTATTTAAGCAGCTGAGCAGTGAGCAAGAGCTTATCGATAACTGATCAAAAAAGAACAATTTGGGAAGAACACGTTCACTTGTTCATTTCAGTGAGCAGCTCATTTTTCAACACTCACTTGTGAGCTATCCAACACTATTCTCACCATATTTTTATTTGGGTTTTTGCACAAGCTCTTGAATTTCATTTGTAAACAACAATAAAACAGGTAAATACATCTATTCAATTTAAAATTTATAAATAATAATAATATTATCGTTAACTGTAGATAGAATGGCTGCACTGTTTGACTCTTCGCATACCGAGGGACCCGGCTTTGTGGGCATTCGCTTCTGCCAGGAATGCAACAACATGCTGTACCCCAAAGAGGACAAAGATAACAAAATTCTGATGTACGCGTGTCGCAATTGCGACTACAAGCAGGAGGCCGACTCGAATTGCATATATGTGAACAAAATTATGCACGAAATCGATGAGCTCACCCACATAGTGCCGGACGTCATATCCGATCCGACACTGCCACGCACCGAAGACCATGCATGCCCCAAGTGTTCACATCGCGAAGCAGTTTTCTTCCAGGCCCAGACGCGTCGAGCTGAGGAGGAGATGCGACTCTACTATGTGTGCACAAGTCAAAGCTGCACACATCGCTGGACGGAGTAAAAGCCAACTCAACTTATTCAAGCACAGCATTGTGTAATTAGTTTTGTAATTAAATTAAGTACGAATGAGTTTTGAATGCAGCAGCAAATGAATTGAACATTGTACCGCAGCCGGCATTGGCAGCAGCTGACGCCGACGCCACACATACTTCTCATACGCCGATTCCAGTTAACTAAATACTTGTTATTCAATGCAACAAATCATTCGATCATTGGGCCGGAGAGCGAGAGCAAGATGCAAATTTCGCTTTGTTTGTGTACAGTGTGACAAAATTCTATTTCCATCGAACAATAAGCAAAAAACCTACTCAAACATAGCAGAAGAATAAAATGGCAAATATTAATAAACAAAACAAGTTTGTTGTGCGTATCGAGCTGCTGTTTCGGACTCGGACTGTGAGACGACAGTTTGTTGTTAGAACTTGACGCGACATGTTGATTAACATGTAGAATCTGCTAATACAATACAAATAATCAAGTCAACTCAAATATACGTAATTCTGTAACTCGTGCTGAAAATGGCTAAAACAAACAATGCCACCAATGGCACGCCCGACGTGGAGGAGCCCAAGCTCAATTACTTTCAAAAACTATGGCGCTATCGGCGCTATCTGGTGATCGAGCCGTTCTTCTTCTTCTACTTCATGGCATCGGTGTTCAATCAAGTCGCCATGCAGAATTTCCCGCTGGAAAAGGCGTGTCGCGTGAATCTCGGCTACAGCCCGGCCACCTGTACGGCCATGTTGGACAAGGCCGAGTTGGGGATCGAGTGCGATGACTTTTCTTTCGAGAATACCACCCAAGGGGCTTCAGCAGAGCAGAAACTAATGGATGTCTTTGCAACCGGATTCAATTATACCGTTTGCAAAGCGGAAGTTGAAGCGCAAATTCTCTCGGCTGATGTTTCGGGAAAGCGTGCGCCGATAGGTAAAGCGAAAATTAACGACATGCGATTGATTAGCAATGTATTAGGGTGGCTCAGCAGCTCTAAAAACAATATAGCGAATTCGAAAAGGAATAAAGCAATAGTCTTTATCTTAGATATCTTTATTTGTAACTCCATCCTAGACACATCCATCTCCATACTGAACCACCCTAATATATGTACATACATTTATCATTTATTCAAATTTCCCATACTAATTTATCGCCCGAGTCTGAGTCTGAATATTCCTATAGCACAAGTGCAACCAGTTTTTTGATTCTTCGCATTCCAAACTTTATATACCTTTTCGTTTTCAGGTTTCTCCAAAATAAATTGTGGATAGTCAAGAAATTATTTCGCATTAGATAGCTAACACACACCACTATACATATCGCTTCTTATATAATACGTATATGATGGTAAATTAGCGGTTATCGTAGTCTGTCTCTCCCAACATTTAATTGCATTCTCAGGTTTTTCTGATTGGTTTCTGTCATGTAGCTCTCTCGATTCAGCTACTTTTTTTTTTGCCTACCCTCATAAGTATTGTAGTATTATTGCCGATTAAATTTAAAAGCTATGCTTAGTCTTAAATCATCAAAAATGCGTTAGTCAAAGAGAAAAAAGCAAACCGGTTCGTTACACAGCTTCCAAATCGATTTGTTTTGTTATACACTAACAAAGTGTATTATAGATTTGTCATCAGATATGTAAGCTATAGATTACCTTATAAAGTAAATGCTTATATAGTATTATTGATTAGTTTACCAGGTACAACTATTCTAATCGGTTGCCTATGACTGTTATTGCAAAATGTTTATATACTAGTATTATTGATTAGTTAACTAGGCATAACTATTCTAATCAGTTGCCTACGACTGTTATTGCAGAATGAGATGTCAGTGGAATATTGTCACTTTATAGAATCTTATCAATGAAATTGTCCCACTGTTTGGCTTGTAAACATTTCGATGAACTTATGTTTAGAGTAATTCCAGCTTCGGCTCTGTCTCTGAGAACTTTTCTTTCTTTTAACCCGTAGTTTGGTCATTGTCAAGGCGAGTTCTGCTGCTGCCTCTTCAGCTCCTTAAATAGTATTTGAATGTCAATAAAAGTCTTAATTGAAAGTCATTGCAAATCTTGCAATAAAAGAAACTATTTGAATACAGTCAAAGCACACTATAAAGACTATTGTAGGGGGATTTACTGCAGCAGCGTGAAATGAGCTAATGATTTTTTAACTAGCTGCTAAATGAACTTAAGTGTATATAATTTATTAAATATCTCCATTTACTTTTAGCTGCCATATTTCCACTTATCGTGCTGCTCTTCGCTGGAGGCTGGTCGGATAGATACAATAAGCGCAAGCCATGCATGATCCTGCCCATTGTGGGCGAAGCTCTGTCCTTTACCTGTAAGTATATGCATATATAATATATAATAGTACATAAATTATTAATTAACTCCCCCACAGGTCTGCTCATTTCCTCCATATTCTTCGACACTCTTCCCATGGAGTTTGGCGCTTATCTGGAGGCAATTGTGCCGGCTCTTTGTGGTGGCTTAACCTTCTGCCTGATGGCCATTTACAGCTACATCACCATAGCCACACCTGAGGAGGATCGCGTGTTTCGCTTCGGCATCTTTGCCATGTTTGTGACGGGCGCACCATTCCTGGGGGCATTTAGTGGAGTTCTGTTTAAAACGTTTGGCTATACAAGTGAGTAAAAGAAATCTAGTATATTATATGTACTTATGTTAACATTAACATTTCTCTTCTCTCACAGTTTCATTCGCCTCTGCTGTGGTCTTTCAAATCATTGCCATACTCTACATTGTCTTCTTTATAAAGGAAATCAAACCAGCCACAAAGGCCACAACTGAATCGAGCACCACTGAAGCACAAGTAGTGGGACATGCGGCCGATAATATGGCCTATGAGATCACGAATTTGGATGAGCTGCCGGTCAATAAGAATGTGAACTTCCAGTTGACACCACAGATGGAACCACCCAAAGTGGAACCACCACCCGTGCCAGTGAAGCGTTCCCTGCTGAAAGAACTCTTCGATCCTACGCTCGTTTTGGATTGTATTCGTTTCCCGCTTGTGAAGCGAGAGAATAATGGACGCATGTTGTTGATACTGCTGATCCTGGCATACTTTTTAACCCTGGGCCCGGCTACGGGTGAAAACGACTATTGGTATCGTTTCACATTGAAGAAATTGAATTGGAACGGCAACGATTTCAGCATCTTCTTGACCATCTCTGGTCTGGCGGCGTTAGTGGGTACTTTTATCGGTACGGCAATACTAAGTAAATTACTGAAGTTCTCCGATCCTGTGATTGGCATGCTCTCGGCGCTTAGCATTGTCTGTTCCCGATTTTTATATGTGAGTAGATTTGAACTATACTTTAAATTGTTTTCTTTTATAAAATTAGATCAATTTCAACCATTTCAGTCCATATCCAGCACTACCACTAGCTTCTATGTGGCCAGCACAGTGGATATGTTCGTCAGTCTGCGTGTCATTGCCATCAAAACTATTGGAGCCAGCATCGTGGCTGGAGACGAACTGAGTGAGTCTCGTGTGTCAAAAGAATAGCTGGAGGATTACTTGCTTATATCTCTTCTCTTTACAGGCAAAATGTATTCCATATTTGGCATCAGTGAACCCATCGGCCAGTTCATCTTTCCGCCCATCTACAGTGAGATTTATAAGAGCTCCGTGGACTCATTCCCGGGCGCCTTCTTTCTCTTTGGCGAAATCTTCTATATACCCAATGTGCTAGTCTTTGTGTACGTATTAACTTAGGAATTTCTTTAGTTAGTCTGTTTAATTTCATATATACATTTACAGGCTCTGCTATTTCCTGGTAAGACGTCGCAAGTCGAAAGAGAATGCTGTAGAGTTGGCACAGAATAACGATGGAAATGGACAGCTGAGTCCAGGCACCGAGATTACTAGTCTTTAAATCAATTCAATGTATATAACAATTTTCTATATATAAATACATTTGTACATAATGTAAAGTCAAGTTTAGCTTTGCTTCTAAATATAAATAACTAAATATACATCATTAATACCAGTTGTTAGTTTGTCTGTTTAGGGGGTTCTTTCTAGCTTTGGGCAGTTGGCCTAAACTGTATACAGTAAGCGATTGAAAGAATGAACATAGAATATAAATAGTTAAATATAGAATCTTTTGAAATACCATAAGAAAATATGTATAAAGTGTGGAGGGTAGAGTTGGATATCTAATTTGAGTAAAGGTAAATCAAAACAATACTTATATAAACTGTATGTATAAACTTCCTTCTTATAATGTTCCTATTATCTAGTGACTACTGTAAATCAATTGCTCGATGCTGGAGGAATGATAAGTTTACCTCAACGATGACGTATAAGAAAACACGTGTAACAATAATAAAGAGTCTGCGGCTTCAAGCAGCAGGCTCTAGTAGAGTGAGCTCTACCACCTGATACTCTATTAAGGTGTATCTCTTAAATTTCCTACTGTTTATTCAGTTTATTCTGCTTACAAACTGTTCTACCAAGCATCCTCCCAATGTTTACAGGGTATCAATAAAATCACCCTTAACCAAGCACAACCCTTTCTCACTTAAGTAAACCCAGAACACTCTGCTTTTCGTTGGGAGCAAGTGGCAATTTTCCAATCAGCAAATGCATTCAATTTGATCAGTCGGGCATGTGTGTGTGTGTGTGTGGGTTGTGGGCGTGGCACGTGTTGGTACTAAATGCCACCTTTGGCCACGCTGGAAAACAATTGGCAACTAATAATCTCAGTTAATCTACATGTGCGAAACACTTGTTGGGTCCATCCTCCCCATTCTCCTCCTCTTCTTCCTCCTTTACTTTTTCATTTATTGCCGCAGGATTTTAACGAAATTGCTCTTTGGCTTCTTGAGCTATAAAAGGCGGCAGCCAGAACTATTAAAGGCTCAGAAGTTCTTTCGTCCTGGTTGTGTGCAGTTAAACCAGAGTTATCTCGATTCTAGGCAAGTTGTGAATAATAAAACTCAAAGCAAAGGAACACAAAGGAGTAGTGAAATAAAGTTTTTGTGTTGAAACGTTCAGGTTTCTCCATTTAGTGGAGAGAACTGAGACAAAAGAAATCTCATAATTCAAAATTTGGCAATTTGAGAAAAAGACGTTTAAAGTTTTGCACTTGTACTGAGCTTACACTAAGCTCGTGCTACTTATTCACTTCTCACGCTGCGAATATTTAAGATAGACAGCTGAAATTTAGACACAATATAAAACAATATTCAATGAATATTTCTGCATTATTAACTCAAAACTGCCAAATTTTGTGTTCTGACTCTATTCTTTTCAGACTCTTGTTTTATATTTTATCAAAATTATATTAAAATTTTTAACATAAAATTCACTTAATTTTAAATACAACCCATAAATACACAACTTAATTCACCAATTAAAAATGTCACTTATTTTATTCTACAGCTGTTAGACTCTCCATCCGCCAAAAGATGCTGCGGCTACTGCTGTTGCCGTTGTTTATATTCACCCTATCGATGGCATGCATGGGACAGACATTTCAATATTCTCGGGGCTGGACCAATGGCAAACGGGCACCGCCTGCCACTGTCCTGACCAATGCTCACAATTTGGGTCTATTGGATTTCTACGATTTACCGGATACGCCTAATGACCGCCGGCTGGAACGGTAAATGGCAATTGAAACTCAATTAATTTTCACTCTATTAGCAATTTGTATCTTGCAGCTGTTTGTTGCATTTGCAGCATTTTGTTGGCAACACTCTGTTGCATCGCAACTATGCCAACGGCTTAGCCTACGAGGCAAATAGACCCGAAACGGAATCAGAAGTTCGCAATCTACGCACTAGACTTGGTAACAACAACAACAACAATGAAAATAACTCACAATATGGCAGCGGAAATCGACAACGCCAGTCGGGTGAGCTCTTCGAAGCGCTGTCCTCCGCCTCTGCGCAGAGTTCGGATTCGGTAGAGCCCAGTGATTACGGCAAACATTAAACGGGTTTTACAAGAAGTTGTTGAAAAATACCCATAAAGTAAATACTAATTACAGTTATTAGCAAAAAATGCTACAAAAAGTTTCAAAAAAAATGGAAGGAAGTATACTTGATATTGCCAATTATAAGTAGAAGTGATACGAAGAATTATAATTGTTGTATATTAAATAAATTTTTAAAGAAACTATAATAAACCATGCTGCTACAAAGTATATATTTGCTATGTATTCATAAATGTTTATTAGGGGCGTAAGCTTAAAAATTCTCATTCGAAACTCGTTTCAATTTTATTACTCAAGGCGTTGTTCGGGCGTAGCTTGTTCACAATTAATAATTATTGTAATAATGTTTAACCTCACAAAGCGGCAAGTTCAAGTAACAAATGATACTACATTGGTTAATTTACATTGAAGATATTTACTTGTGGGCTCATCATTCAACCACTCTTGGCATCATTTTTTGGCTCATCAGCTTCGCGCTGCTATTTAAACATTTGTTTGTGCCAAATCATGAAAAAGCGCCAATTTTAGCGCATAAACGCCAAGTGTGGCAACCATTTGGTTGGGTTATTCGCTGTGTAGTTATTGTCTACGCTCAGAGCGCGTGTGGCGCCATCTACAGTAAAGTATAGCACAAGCGGTTATTGCAGCTGTGTTTCGTGCTCAAACGGTTATATTGCCTTGCATAGCTTAAATTGTTTAATAAATTATCATTTATTTAATTATTAGGGCTATTATTGTAGGTTAACAATTGTATTTTTGTTGAGATTTATAGAAATACAATTTAATAATTTCAACAACCCATTTACTTCATAGAAAAGGGACGTAAAATGAAAGTTCTTCCGATACAGAAATATATTCTTTTGGATTGAATGATTTAAAGAATTTTAATAATTCTAATCTAATAATATTAATTTTAGTCTCAAGTAACTTCTCTATATTCATTTGTTATAACAGTCTGAGGTGTGTATAAACTGTAATAACAAGCGGTTAACTTGCGTATTACAACCATCAATCAAGTCAAGTCTACGGTATGGTAAGGGGAACAGGGAGATTGGCAAGATATTATGGACATTTAATCGAAATGGGTTGAAAAATCGATGGAATGCCTAGTGTTACATGGAGGTTTAGGCAAATGTTAATGCGAGTGTTTGCATGTGCTATAAATTATAAATAAAGAGCAGAGATGTGCCATACAAAAGTCTATTAATAAACCTGTACTGCGAGCACTCATCTAATATTTATGGCGAATAAAAGCCAGAATCAAATTACACCTAAAAGAATATACGGAAATATAATTGCGCTCTTATGACAAGTGTGCGTGTGTTATTAGATGCAAAAACGTTGTAGGCACGTTTCTGTGAGTGTGTGAGTGTATGTCCTTTCCATGCTGATGAAAAACAGCAGCCATTTAATTTGGTCGCGGGGACGAAGGGATGAATCGCACTCAGCAGCTCTCGGCATCTTGCAGTTAATTAGTTTAAGTGGTTTGGGCAATAGTTTGTGACGTCAGGCACCTGTTTAAGGATGTTGCAGGATGTGCGCGTGTTATGCATGCAGGGATAACATCGCACAAGCAAATCAAACGGACTGCCATAAAGCTGAGCCAGCTCATCATTCACGCAATCCCTTTCATAAAAAAGATATATGACACAGTCACGAAACAAATACAAAAACCGAGAGAGATACATGTGTAGTTACGGCGTGCACTGTGCGAAATAGTGTAGCAAATTAAACATTACTTAGTTATTTAGTCAATAAACAAAACATATTCTATAGTAACTAAATGTAATCAAGTGTGCTGGATAAGTCGCCACTTATTTTGCGCAGTGTAGGACAACATGGAAAACGCAGTTTTGAAAATTGAATTGCTAACAAGCTAATCGATCCTCGGGGAGGAGGCAGGCGGCAGGAGGCTGCTGCATGGGCACAGGACACGCACCGCCTCTGGCTGCTTGGGGAATATGAATTTATATCTTTTAATCTGCAAGCGGTAGCACTGTCACTCCCTCTCCCTCACCAACTGTGCTCTCGCTCTCTCTCTCTCTGCTGACTGGCAAAAATAAAAGTGAAATTAAGGACGCAGGACATATTTCAACAATTGCAGTGCCACATAGCCTTTACGCCACGTTTATTGTCAATGTCAAGTGGGCCTTCGGGGGGTGTCAAATGGACAAATGGCATTTGCCAGGCCACAGCAGAGACGAGAGACGGGAGACGGGAAGGACAAGGGATCTGCTGCTGCCATTGTAATTGCATTAAAATGCAATTGGAATTGCGAGTCGAGCTCGCTCGAGCACATTCGACTGTCATCATCGACATCCTTGTCGCATTGAGGTCTAGGTGTACTACTATATGTGTACTATATGTAGGTGCCCTGTGGTCAGCGTTAACCTGTATTGAAAGCTGCTCTCAACGCCTTTTTGCCAGCAAAGTGACCAGGACAACACAACTGTCAAGGACACGCCTCGACCTGCCTGCTGACAGGCATTTCAAATTGTTTACAGCACATTGAAAATGATGCCTGGAAAATGTCTTCTAAATAAAAAATGAGCTGCAAAGTATATTTTCTTATCAAGTTCAGCTGCGTTTCGAATTGAATCTAGGTTAATATCTACTTTATACATCTTATTATTATTAAGCAAAGAAATTCACTTGAAAATATATGGCAAAAATTAAAATTATTAATGCGAGATATAAAAGTATATGTTAGATACAAAAGTATCTGTAAGATACAAAAGCATCTGTAAGATACAAAAGTAGCTGTAAGATACAAAAGTATCTGTGAGTTGGATAATTAACAGTATTTGTTAGGTTCAGGTATTTTAGCCATTTGTAAGATGCAATAATATCTGTAAGATACAATAGTATCTGTAAAATACAAAAGTATCTGTAGGAAACAAAAGTATCTGTAAGATACAAAAGAAGCTGTGAGATGGAAAATTAACTGCGAGATACAAAAGTATCTATAAGATATAACAGTATTTGTTAGGTACAGGTATTTTAGCTATTTGTAAGATACAATAGTATCTGCAAGATACAAAAGTATCTGTAAGATAGAATAGTATATGTAAGATACAAAAGTATCTGTAAGATAGAATAGTATATGTAAGATACAAAAGTATCTATAAGATACAAAAGTATCTATAAGATACAAAAGTAGCTGTAAGATAGAAGAGTATGTGTAAGATACAAAAGTATCTATGAGATACAAAAGTAGCTGTGAGTAGAGTATCTGTACGATAGAATAGTATCTGAGGTAGAATAATACTCATTCAAAATATCAAAACTTTAGCCTCCTGCCAGAAACAAACTTTATTAAATTCGAATTAAGCAAAAGATTCCCAGCCTAATAGGCTGTATCTTAATTTCCCAGGATATTTATCTCAATCGAAATTCGCAGCATCTGCTAGTGTTGTCAGATACATATCTGCATGTATGCCAGGGTTCAACACTTATCACGGGAACAAGTGCTGGGAAAATCTCAACACTTGCCGCTAACAACTAGCAGCAAACACACAACAATAACAACAACAACAAGCGAATGCTTCACCCCACACAGGGGAAGCTCAAAAGCGGATAACAATTATATTAAAGAGGAAGAGGCAACAGCATTGACACTGGATTTTGTAACAGGATACGCGTGTAACCACGAAATGGCAAGTCAAGGCACAAGGACAACAAGGACACTAATACTTGTTACAAACAACAAACAGAAACACCCTTTCAATTAAATATCTGAAAACAACATTCGGCAATTACACAATTGACACTAGAGTCTCTTTTTTTGTCGTTGTTGTTGTTGTCGTTGTTGTTGAGGGGGGTGGCTGGCACACCCTCCCCTGCCTCTCAGTGGCTGCACACAGCTTCATCAATTTGAAATACTCTGAGCAGCCTCATGCCTTACTTCAGTGGCACACGCGCGTCAATTTTCGCAGCGATCTGCTCACAGTCGCCGTTGGGATTTGAATAGATAGAGGGCTCAGTTTGCTGAGGGGGGGAACAGTGTGGAGTGGGGGGAACAGTATAAACAGCGGGAACAGTGGCAGCGCAGGTTCATAAACAACATCAACAAGGACAAGTTGCGCTCGTTAAACATTAGTCAACATGAACATGACAAGCCCACGGCCCATGCCACGCCCAAACTGAAACACTTCCTGGTACTTCAGTTACACTGCGAGAAATTGTTGATGGTGTGAATGAAAACTAGTTTAAGGAAAGTATATATTCGTGATGTTGGACATAAATTTGTCATATAGAAAGTATACTAAAATTGTGATGTCAGTTATATATCGGATCATAAAACTTCGAGAGATTTAGATTAGCACTTGTCTTAGTCAGGAATGTAGTATATAATCCTTTTTGTTTTACTTGAATAAACAAGCCGTAAATATTCAATACATTCCCTCGGTCAAACATCGTTTATATGCCTAGGCTCTCGTCTATATACATCGTAGTCTTTATCGCTATCTTTATGAGTATCATTATCAGTTATCGTTTATCATCATCTTTACCATCATCATCGTCTGGTTTTTGCTATCACATTGAATAGTAGTAGTTGCTGCATTTTGTCTGGTTTCATAAAAATCGTTTAAAAGTATATATATAGAACAGATATATATAGATAAACCTTGAAAACTCTTAAAAAATGTCACACATACCCGAAATATCGCTTTCCCAAAAACCACAATCAATAAGCACTCAAAAGTATTACTGCATTTTTATCGGAACCTTTTCGCACAGTGTACTTACTTGCCCTTAGACTTCCGCACAGCGTCCATATTAAGCCCGTTTTCACGTTCGTTTTTGAAATGTCGTAAGTCGTGGCCTTTTTTATTGTCGGCCCATTCGTTTGTCGTTTATTTTTACAGTCTGCCATTTGTTTGGGCCAAAGACTGACACAACGGAAAATGGCAGAAAATCTGTGAGACGTGGGACGTGGGACTCGGGACGTAATGCCATAGTATTTTAATATGCATTTGGGAAAAATTTGCCAAAAACCCACGAAATTTCGAGTTGATAGGGGGTTGGGGTTGGATCTAAATGAGTTTCTTTTCATTTCAATTTTCTTGTGTTTTGTGTGCGTAAAAACGCCTCTGACTGTTTTCTGAATTTCCTCTGCATTATTTATGAGAACGGACTGCAAGTAAAAGAAAAATTACGCAAAAATCAAAATTTGCCCAGAAGGCCACTTTGACCAGAGACACGAAAAGGTAAGAGTCCAAGGAAATGTTGTTTCTTTTGTTCGTTGTGTACAAATAAAAAATGCAAATGCTGCGAGTCCATGAAATGGACATTTGGGAAAATGGGCCACAGTTCGTGTGAGAAAGTCGAGCGCAAGAGGCAGAGCGAAGATAAAGAAGGTACGCAAGAAATCACAAATGAAATGAAACTCTCGAAAATCTTGCTCAATTTGCCAGCTTTATGTGAATATTTCAAGAGACGAGCAGCCTAAATAGACTTTGGAGATTTGTACCAGAAAATGAACAGCTTGATTAGCTCCCCCTCCCCCATCCCCCATTCTCCCTTCCGATTGACCTTTTCTAATTGTTGCATTGATTTGTTGGGAAAGCCAATTTTCACGCTATAACTCTAATGGAATTCAACATAAATTTTCCACCAGATTTCCACTCTCAATTATTGATGAGGCAATAAAATTGAAATGTTTTTTCGTTCGTCAAAAAAGTCAGTTGTTCCACGGCCTGGTTATAAATTTCTGTCTCTTTAGCCATAAATATACGAAAATAAACCAGGGCTCCTCCTCCCAACTGTTGACGTATTGCCAGAGTCAGAGTCAGAGCCAGGGCTGGGAAAGATATCGTAAAAAAAGAACAACCCCTCGTATATGGCTGACCACTCGTTTCAGATTGAGTTGTATGTGTGTCTGTCTGTCTGTCCGTCCATCTGTCTTTTGAACTGGGCACTTTACACTTTCCACTTACCGCTTACCACTTTTCACTTTCCACTCTGACTGTGTGTGTGTGTGTGTTTGTTTTTTAATGCTTTTGATGTGATTTTGCACTCAATTGAAAAACAAACTTGATTAAAATTTCATGTGCAATTGCATGGGTCGTGTGAAACATGAACTTCTACTCCCCCCTCCCCCCTGCACAGTTATAGCAATTTTCACTATTATTTCTCTATTCTATACTAGTGAATCTAGTGTTATTCCTACGTGTGAGCACTCTGAATATGCATTTGAGGAAGGCCACTTCATCGTTTGATAAATGGAATAGCTCTTAGTATGCACCAAGAGATACTACTTCAGAGGTTGCAATAAAGAAGCGGATTATATAGTCTTTAGTATCGCCTAATTCATGCTAACAGTCAAAATATAGTTCAAGTTTGAAGAAGAGAATAGTATCCCCTTAATTCCATTCTTACTGACTTTATCTATATCTATAATGTAGTTTATCCTGACTGACTGACAGACTGCCTCCATGACGGCGTAGGAAGCAGCAGTATAAATGTGGGAATGGTTTTGCATAAGAGGTGCAGAGTCGTTCTCCAGTGCTAGACAACGACGAGCAAGGAGTTCAAATGAACAGAACAAAGCGAGCATCTGGTTCATTTGAACTGAACAGCGAGAGAACAAGCGAGCTGCAACGAGATGGCAAGCAGTCGTTGTTCGAGAAGTTTACGCGTAAGACGAGAGACGCTTAGACGATTGAGAGTTGGAAAGCCGTCCCAACCACAACGACGTTACTTATTTGATATTAAGTTACCTATACTTACTATATTTGATTACTTATAATTAAAACCTAAATAATATAATAACATGTTTTGCTCTGCGATTACCCCTAGTAAAATATATAATATTCCCTCTACTAGGCATAAACTTCTTTCTGTTAATAATATGTCTTTTTGTTGTCATTTGTTTTTTCATTCAGTCATTTGGCGCGTGGTGTAGATAACCTTTCTAACTCATTTAGCTAGCTAATCTATAGACGCGAATAAAACATACAGAGTTCAGTTGACAAACAACACGTCATCATGAGCTATTAGCGAAATAGTATAGCATAGAGGAACCCAAACAAAAGAGCTACAAAAAAAGAACACTGGCAATAAAGTGTAAGCACATGAAACTAATGACAAGTTGAATGATTAATTTACGGCATGGGATACCCAGAGTCATTAGAAGTGCTGTTAGTTGTCGTCGCACCGGATTAAAAAAGAGAGAAGAGAACCTTGCCTCCATATCAAAAAGCCCCGTTTCGACCATAATGGCAGTCATTGCTCGAGCATGTAGGGTATGCCGGGTATGCGGGGGTATGCAGTCCATTTACTCCATTTTAAAACTCATTTAGTTTCGCTTTTGTGTACTAATTTTAATAGATGCACAAACACACACAATTACACACTGACATGATAGTCACAACTAATGACAGTTAGCCTGCTGTTTGAGGGCAAAAAATTACTACACGGATACCCTAGAGTTGGTGTCAAAGAGTGTATATAATTACTTAAAATTAAATCAAATAAATTTTAGGGAATATCAAAGAAAAAAGGAGGCATAAACTTAAAGTGGAATCAACCAAAAAAGTAGATGAAAGTTAGGAATTATTTAATTTATTTCATATATATAATACTTGATATCTTAAAGAGTCTCTTTGAAAAGAGGAATTTATTAATATGTTATGTAAAGTAAAATATTAGAATTACAAACCTTTTCTTACAATTTCCTTGTAAAAGAATCTCTCTATTTTCATAGAGTATCTGCTAGTCATTCAGTTGTGGTCGTACTTCGTTCATGTATGTAGCTTAAAAATGGTTTCCTTTTATGACAATTTTTTATTTCCTTAAGTGGAATCAACCAAAAAAGTAGCTGAAAGTTGGGAATTATGTATTTTATTTTGAAAATATAATACTTGATATCTTAAAGAGTCTCTTTGAAAAGAGGAATTTATTAATATGTTATGTAAAGTAAAATATAAGAATAACAAACATTTTCTTACAATTTCCTAGCAAAAGAATTTCTCTATTTTCATAGAGTATCTGCTAGTCATTCAGTTGTGGCCTTAGTTCGTTCACGTGTGTAGCTTAAAAATGGTTTCCTTTTATGACAATTTTTTATTTCCTTTATGACAGTCGTGGGTAGGGAGGGTTGACAGGCCAGCCAAACGACGACCATAATTAGAGGCCACTAAAAAAACTGCAACTAACGACTACAGCTACAACTGTAATGGTAGCAACAACACAAACAACCACATGTAAAAATATAGTATAGCGGACTCATAGTTAATTCAAATGTCGCTCCATGATGGCCGCTAATTATTTGCTGTTACTGTGTGCCCATCCACTGTGACTGTGACTGTCACTGCGACTGTCACTGTGACTGTCATTGTGACTGTCACTGTGACTTGTGACTGCTGCTTCTTCTGCCTTTCATCTTTTGTCTATTGTTTCTGCTTTGTTAACATGAAAATTGCAGAATGAAAATTCTCTGAAAAGGTTAAAAAACTAATTTGAAAATTGCTTTACTCGAGCGCCCAGTGGGCTTGTGCCTGTACCTCTGCCTGGACTTGCCTTAAATCCCTCTCAATCTAGCCTTAATCCGAATTGACATGCCAGACTGGACTCGAAATTCTGCCATCTCCAGTTCCTCACTCCTGACTGTCTTGTTGACCAACCGCAATGCTGTTCATTTGTATTTTTCATATCCACTCACTGGGCTGACACACGGCCAGTGGCAGGGACGTAGTCAGCTCTATTTTAAAGGGGATTCCCTTCTAAGTATGATCTACTTTCCATTCAGCATTCTAGCCCCCTTTGGCCCACGCCTCTGTGCATATATAGTGGTGGCTGCACACCCTCCTGGTCAGTTTCAATTTGGATTTTCTTTTTGCTCGCTTTTCGGCACAAACTTTTGTACTTCGGTGGAGTTGAGCTGAGTTTTTGGGACCTGTGGCTCCTGCTGTCATTTCACTAAGTGGACACAAATAGATTCGGTTTCGGGTACCAAGTGCCTGTCCGCAACTTCTCTCAATAATCAATCAAACTGGCTTGCTACAAACTTGGCAACCAATTAGAGCCAACATCCCAGACAATCCCCCAATTCAATTCTCCCCTCCCCCCATGGTACCATGTTACCACGTCCATTTCATCCCTACACTCACATGCAATGGTCGCACAAAGTAAGCAAACGAATGTGAATGTTGCCTCATTACATAAAATATGATATAATACGAGCGTATTCTCTCATCTCTGGGCCACAATAAACCTAAAAATTGTCCAATTAAACGCAATTTAAGTGAATTTCCAAGTAGTCCGAGCCACAGTCCGCACTGGCTCCAGGAGCAGAGCCCTTTGAGGGCATGTGGCAAAGGCCAGTGGCAGCGGCAAATGCCAAATTAAAAAGGTGTCTCTGTGGAAGTTGCAATAAAGAGCATTTGATCGTTGACCGACGCACAGTGGTTGAAGCAATGCCCAAATAATATTCTTGGTAACCAAATTAAAAATTATTTAAAAGAACAACAGTTTTTTAAAGGGTCTTACTAGATAATCTAAACAATATATTTCAGCTCAGCTATTATTCATTCTTTTTTTGGAAGAAAGCGGGGTTAACTTATACAAAAGTCTATTTGAATTCATAGATAATCTAAGCAATATATTTCAGCTCAGCTATTATTCATTCTTTTCTTGGAAGAAAGTGGTGTTAACTAATACAAAAGTCTATTTGAATTCATCTATGCCTTCTGAGACCTTTAGTTGGCAGTACTCTAAACATATTATACTATATTTAGTCATGATATTTTAAGAATACTACGTTTAAAACCGAACTCATTTCATCCTTTAGGTTCGAGTATTGAGTCCAAATTTTATACCTTTAGATCTATCGTTGGCAGTAATCCATTGGAATACTTAGTCATAATATGTTAGCATACTACTTTTAAAATATATTTCAGTTTAGCTACTGTTTGTTTTCTTGGAAGAAAATGTGGATAAAATAAGGTTTTTGTGAAAGCTATACAAAATTCTATATGAACTCATCTAATCCTTTAGTTTAGACTCTAAACTTTAGAGTATAGAACTGAGTCTAAGTTTTATATCTCTAGACCTTTAGTTCGCATTACTCTACTGGAATACTTAGTCATAATATATTAGCACACTACTTTTAAAACAGAACTCTATATATTGACAACTTTTCAAGTTCTCAGTTTACATTTTCACATTTAAATTTCGCAATGTTTAGCTCTAATTTGGCACACTTTGCCCCACTGTGCCAACATCTTCTTCTGCGGCGTCTGCAACTCTTGGTCTTCTTAGGGTCGCCGTCTTTCAACTTGTAGCCGAAAATGGTTTACTTCCGCAACATCGACCACCAGGGAACTGAGGCAACTTGTAGGAGTGTAGGAGCGTCGCGTCCCTGGCTAATGTGACAGCGGGCAACACTTTAGAGGATCTGTCCCGCTGTCCCTCTGACTGTCGGCATATGCCTAAGTATAGGCGCCTACCTGCCGCACAGGCGGCGTCTGTTTGTTTTGCCACTCAGCGCCAAAAAACACGTAATATATTTATAATGAAAGGCCGCAGAATTGTTTCGTTTCCTTCGATATTTTGTTTGTTGTGTGTCTAATTGTTGTTGGTTTTTCAGGGATTGAAACATATGGCAAGGGATGAAAGGAATTGGAATTGAACACATTCATTCGGTTAAGGTGAGCGGCACTTGCCCCAACTGCCTATAAATCATATTTATAAGACAGTTTTAGCTATTAGTTTGTAGGGTAGGATAGTCCAGTGTTTCCATAGAGCAAAAGGAGTAGGTGGACTGAAGAAGGGAGTGTTTGATAAAGGGGAAACATAATATGTAGAATAGTTTAGCTATTTATAAGAATCTTTTGCTTAAAAAGATGGTATATAACTGCTAATATACCAGGGATTATGGGATTAAGTTTTTATTAAAAGCTGTGGTCATATCCCAAATTTTCTATAATTTATATTGAAACCAGGAGTTTAGATTTTAAAATGAAAAGTATTTGGACTAAAATAAAAGTAATTGGATCAAATAATATACTCCATCGCAACCGTAAATCGCTTGAGATATCTCCAATAACGTAAATTTTGTAGTATATGTATTTGTGTAATATAATTTCCCTATTCAAATTTCCATTTTTTGTAAAACAAATTCCAATAAAATACTCGTATTTCTCATATTCGATGAAAATAATAATAATAATAAAATAAATATTGGATCAACTAATATAATCAATTGAAACCGTAAACCGCTTGAGATATCTCGATTAAGAAACGTAAATTTTCCATATATATTTTGTGTGATATAATTTCTCTATTGAAATTTCCATTTTTTGTAAAACGATTTCCAATAAAATACTCGAATTTCTCTTCTTTTTTTGATTTCGTGGTGTAATTTTTATTATTTTCATTTCTTTAGCTTGTCATATGTCATATGTTTACTAATTATTCAGTTATAATACCATTTTGACTTAGAACTAACGTACAATACAAGCCATACTATGTTTTAAAATGTTCTTCTTCTTCTTCTTTTCATTTCTTTTATTTTTATGTAAATTTATAATATGCTTAAAACTTGACATTTTGAGATGCAATTTCGCGTTCAAGTTGCTGGAACAATAACTGTAAACTAAATCGAAAAGGAAACACTGCACTACGAACTAGGAGAACTAACTTAGGTCACTAGTTAAGTATATATAGTATCTCTATATGTTGTGTGTATTTATAGCTGAAATTGCTAGAAAGTAAAGCTAAGTATTTACACTTATAGAGGGCAGAGTGTAATCTACACTGTCCTACACTGTTGGGAGATAATGCGCATTACTTCAACTCTATGTACAAAGCAAACTTTATCACAAATAAATCTTAGATATTAGACTATATAGTAATCGATTAGCAGCCCGCTGCATGCGACGCCTCTGCCCAGGGCTGCAGTCCGTGCAGTGCGGCAAGCGGTGCTCCATTGACGCCGGACTGCGAGCTGAGGGGTGCTTGGGGGGGTGCAAAGCCCTTGCTAATGGCCTCCGCCTGCAGGGACAACATCAATCTATTGGCTGCCTGACGCTCCGCTTCACGCTCCTCAGCAGTTTGACGTCTGTAAAGAGGGGAGAGAGAGTGGAATAGTTTGCATTAAGTACTGTATTTATTTAGACAGTATTACTATCTGTATCGTGTCATCGCTTAATGTGCATATTCATTATCGATAAACAATTTACCGGTTAGCTCATCGTGTCAGTGTGTGGGCTTATTAAGACCATTTAAAACTAATCAAATCAAATATGCCCAGCGCAATTATTGTGCCACATCAGAGTGGGGGACTTTGTTTATTGAAAATTAATTTTCGAGACGACTCTGGCGTTAAAATTGCATTTTAAATGGGGTTTAGCCCCAAAACGAACCGAAGCCAATTTGTGTGTAACTCTCTGTATGTGTGTGTGTTAACTGTTTAATTATTCAGCTGAAATTGCAACAGGATATTGCAATTCAGCTGCAGTTGAAAATTTATCCCCCAGTTACGAGTCTGCCCCTGCCACTGCCCCTGCCCTTTGCCTGCTTTGCGTTTGCGCAGCATAAACGCTGCTCTAATTGTGGCCATCCCCCAATACACACACACACACACACACACAAACACACACATAGTATGTCACTCCACCTCCTTCTGATTCTCGCTCATTCTCTGGGGTTGGTTTATTTACCATCTCGCGCCATATTGAATATTTCATGATCTGTCGCTACTAGGGAAAACTTTGTCCCGTAATTACACTGACTACCTAAATACTTTACTCATTAGTACACACTCGTGTGTGTGTGTAGGTGTGTGTGACCCACACATGTCATGATTATACTATAGTTTAATATGCCATCATTATGGCTTTCATCAGCAATGTCATCATTCAAACTAATAAGTATCATAACTCCAATGCGAACACCCTATTAAAAATTCATTAGAAACTAACTAACTGTGTGCCTTAACTATGGCGAGCACTGTAGAGTACAGTGGCAAGAAAAGCGAGAGTTTGCGGCGGACTATGAGGCTGAATTTATAAATTGACTAAATTTTAATTGATACTAGAAAATGTTATTAAAATTTGTTCTTTTATAACAACTATAAATAAAGATATTTAATTCAAGAATATTTGTTTTGGTCATTTATGTTTAGGTCGGTTTATGTATTCATATGTCCTGCCTACTGAAATCAACCCCATTTTGCATTTAATATTAACTCTGTGATGAATCTCGTTCTTTGCCTAAATTGGTCAGGAATCTAGACTCTAGATTCGTTTATGATTCCATGTCAATTTGAACTTTAAATAAAGAAACTTAATTTAAGATTATTTGCTTAGGTCATTTATGTTTAGGTCGGTTTATGTATTCAAACATATATCCTGCCTTATTAAATGAATTCCATTTAAAGAATCTACAATCTAGATTTGTATATGATTCCATGTCGGTTTGAACTTTAAATAAAGAAATTGAATTTAAGAGTTATTGTTTAGGTCATTTATGATTAGGTCGGTTTATGTATTCATATATCCTGCCTACTTAAATCAATCCCATTTTGCACTTAATATCCACTCTGTGATGAAACTCGTTCTTTGCCTAAATTAGTCTAGATTCGTTTATGATTGATTCCATGTCGATTTGAACTCAAATCATATATGGTCACTGTGAAGTAAATATGACCTTTAAGTGAGGCAATACTACCCTTAAAATAATCGCAATTAAGGAAGCTTTAGTCAATTCTATAGGTGTGCCAAAATTTAGTCGTTTTATATGTCCAATAAAGTTAACCAGGTATACAAATTAAATAACAGACTTGAATAGCTTAATAAGTCAACAAAAACGTAATCAATAAGAGTTTATTTTTTACTCAACAAAGAAATAAATTATACTTGAACATACATAAATATCTACGGCAAACAACTCAATTGTCTGGGCAATTGAATTATAACATGCAGACTATATTTGATTTCAGCATTTTTCACTCTTACTTTCGGGCATTCGGCATTTATCTGTGAGCATTTTTTACAGCTACCGCATGAAAAATTCAACAAAAATTGATTAAAACCCCAAAACAACAAGCACAACAAATGAGTGTGAGTGCGAGTGTGTGAGTGTGTGTGTGTGCGAGTTTAATTTCTGTTACAGAGACAGAAGACAAGAGGCACGACTGTAATTTATCTTCAGTCACGAAAAGCGTAAATGGAAATGCGACTGGGGGAAAATGAAAATGCCAGCGGAAAACACTTTACATTTGTTAACTGTTTGTTTTCTTTTTTCCTCCACAGCGCAAGATAAATAATGTACCGGCATTTGGCTAAAATGTATATTAACGCCTCGAGCATAAATCGTTCGACTAGGGGGAATTGATGTTGTCACTAAACTTTAATGGCAATGTCAATTGTCGCTTCTGGCACAGGTTTTTCCACCCGGCGGGTAATTAAAATCATTTTCACACAACGTCCGCAAACGCCGTCAACAAATTACGAGAAGAGGCCCGAGAGCTAAGAGCTATTCAGATTACACTCCCACTATCGCTCGGACCTCTGGTAATTATCTTTCAAGACATAACAATTTAGTCAGACCATTAATTGGCTGGCCGGTCGGTCGGTCGGTCGCTCCTGTGGGACTAGAACAGAGCCCGTCCCTGCTGCTGGCAGGACACGTGCCAGAACTTTCTTGGCTAAAACGAAAAAGGCTTCAAAGTTAATTTACAAATGGCCCAAAACGCAGCTGTAATTAATTTTATTTGATTTTCCTTTAGCCCAAGAAAACAGGAAACGCAAACTTTGCTCTCAGCCAAATTGATTTCCTTCTGCCTTCTGTGGTTTAAGTTTTCTTTGTCCTTAGTGTGAGTGTGAGTGTGGGTGAGTGTGGGTGTGTGTGTTGTGTGTGTAAATTTTTAATTAGACAGCTTTCAGCAGAGCAGAAACTTTTCCATATGCCAGGCAATTAATTTCCATGTGGAGATCGTGTGAGCATTTGTTACACTAATTTAAGATTTCGCCAAGCCAACTCAACTGACTGAAAGTGGGGCAGGAGGAGCTAAGTTGATAATGGGGGATACTTTTGATGTATGACCGTGTAATTAAAAAGGGTTTAACGGCAAGTTGATTTATGTGCCGGTAACTAATTAAATTATGCATGTAACAACAGGCGGTATGCAGTGCCAAAAGCAGTACGCTAGTCGAGACAGCTCAAGGCGAAGGCAAGCAGTGGAATAAATTAAAGTAAAATAAAAAAATAGTATATAAAAAGTACATATTTGTGAATTAAATTACAAGTTATTTGCAAGCATTTCTGGTCCCAATTAAATAATAATATTCAGACCTGTTCTGAATAACGAGTCGTTTTGAAAGGGGAAATTTCATAGTGCAGGGCGCTAAAACAACCATATACATGTTAAATTTGCCAAATCCTTTTCATTCCGACTGCTCATAGGCACTCATTTTCAAAACGATTTTGCTCGGAACTGAAATGTCAGAATTGAAAAAAACGTTCGGAATCAAAACGATTCCGATCAATTTACTCGGAATCGAAATTCAGAACAGGTCTGATTATCTTCATTGAATGAAAAGTAAAGTAATTTTTTACTTGAATCATGATACAAGTTCAATATTCATTCAAAGAAAAATAAAGTATTTTTATACTTGAATCAAAATTATAGTTCAATATTCTATATTTGAGACCTGTATTAAAATCTATGAATCATTGAAAATTTTAGAATAAAATGGGATTAATTTAAGAGCTCTCTTTTGTAGAATGAGTCCATCTTCATATCTCAAATCAGTACAGTAGACGATCAGCAACGATATAGAAACTTTCTCAAATAAGATAAACAACTTTGATAATGTTTTTATTTAGAGAACTATGTAAAGCAATATTAGGGAAACGCAACACAGTCTGAGGTATTTATAATACTATTTCGAGCTGAACAGAAATTGCATATATTATTCTTAAATTTAAATTGGCAGTCTACCTTTTTTACCACGCTGAACTGAATGTCAGCCCACCACCCTCTAATAAATTGGAATCTGCTCTGACTTTTCCTAATTTCTCCTGCCTCTACTCCCACTGCTTTGCCTCACTTCACGACATACTGCCAAATTGCCTTGTTTGCAAATTTTTTGTTTTCTTTTTTGTTATTCTGCGGTTGTTCAGCTAAATACATTGTCGCAAATGACAGGCAACAAGCTTCACTCAATTGCCGAGTTCGAGACTGAGCAGAGAGGCTACACTTTGCTTTTAATTATTAATTATGAATGTTGTTTTTAAAAGCCTGAGATAACATTACATTACAGTACAAGGCCTGCCATAAACAGGTTACAATTTATTAATATTAATACACACGAAAGGGAGGAACAAAGAAACGAATCGCATAACTCATACGCCATCTTGGCTCTGGCTAATTATTTAAATAATGTGAATGCAGCCTGCATTAAGGCAATTATGCGATATGTGAGTGTGTCTGTGTGTATGTAATACTACGAGACATACTATACGAGTATGAGGCATAATCATGGCACTTTGTATAATGCCGTTGCCATTTCACTTAGCCACAAACGAGCCGTGGCCATTGCCGTTAACAAAATTGCGTTTTACATCATTAATTTTTACGAGCTGAAATAGGCTCAAAATGGCTGATAAACTGCGAAAGAGTGAGAGCGCAATTAGACCAAGAGAGAGAGGAAAAGAGTACGAGTTTTAAGGGGAGCAATAAGTGGTGAGAGCGGCGTCGCGTCGGGGCACAGAGTCAGGCCAGAGCCTGCTAAGCGGCAATTAGTGACTCTTAAATGCGCCCACGGGTAATACTCTTGTCGTGGCTTGAGAAAAAGCACAAGCTGTAATAAACGATGTTTGTAATAAGCGATGTTTGTAACAAGCTATGAAAATATTATTTAAAACATAGCAAAGATGGGCAGTCTACTTAGAGCTGACTGCTATGATACTTGTGTGTTTTGTTGAATCGATTATTGCGTTGAGTACTACACAGACTATGAAAGCTGACTACTATGAGTACATTTTTGATTTGTTCTACAACTTAAAGCTGATTGCTTTGATGCTCGTGTGTTTTGCTGGTTGAGCTGTGAGACTGACAGTCTACTAAGTGCTGATTTCTATGATACTCTATGACAGCACACTGTACAACATTTTCATTTGTAGTAATTGAAAAATATAAATAAAAATAAATAAAAATAAAATAAAAATAAAATAAAAATATATAAATAAAGTTTATAATTTTAACACAAAATTTTATGTCTGAAACTCCGAGATTACCTTAGCTGAACTTTAAGTTTTACATCTGCTTGTTAAGGTTATTTTTCATCATTTCTCATCTGTGCCAAGCACTTAGTTACCCTTTAAAGCGAACTCTCCTTCTTTGGTCCCCTCTTTGCATATAGTCCCAAACATATTCTAATGCTAATAATAAAATAGAAAACAGTTGTAGACACGCAAACGCGTTGAACGCATCAATGCCTCATTAAATGAGAGACAATAAAAGTTACAAACATGAAATAAACGCGTGACTTGTTTAAGTTCATGGGGTAGCTTATACAGTTGATAGGGCTCTCTGTATGGCAGTAAGCGTTAATTGCCAAAAGTCCATCTAAAAACGCCACAATTCAAATTGATAAACAAGCCATAAACAGCTGAAGCTTATGCGTGTTAAGTAAAACTTTTGTGATTCACATAAAAGTCATCTAAATACTATATATATACATGTGATATATACTGTGCAAAGTACACATAGAGATGGAGTAGGCTAAATTAAAGGCCTGTCAGGCTTGAGCGAATTGATCAAACTGTTTAGATATACAGTAATTACTCGCATTGTAATTATTATTAAATGCTCTTGTGGTATTATTTTGAAAGCCAATTTGAGCGTCTATAGAAGCGAAATTATTTGTATAATTTTATGCAACAAATACAGAATTAATTTTAATAATAAACTTTCAATAAAATTGTGCGCTATTTATACATTTCTAAATTCATAAGAGTGCTATACTTTGCTCTAAAAAATCAATAGGTAAAAAATGAAATACAGCTACCTGACTCACTTCCAAAAGTGCTGACAGGTAACCTCCTTTGTCACACCTTCGCTCCACTTTTAAACTACGAAATACACAAAAGCCTTTGTCTAACAGAATGTGTAAAAAAAGAACAAGTGGAAAAAAGCAAATTTGCTTTTAAACTGGGGGTAAAAGGCTTTTGCATTATGCATGAGCACATTAAATGAAAAACGCGCTAGCAGCAACGCCTCCATCACACCCCCAAGCCTCCTTCCTGTCGTACATTTAGCTAGGGGTTGTCCAAACTGCGGGGGTGGATTTATGCGGCACGACTACTATATAAAGTAAATAGCCCTTTGTTGCGCTGTTAACTAACTATGAGCAGAGCGGGCTTACGCTAGCCAGGGTCGCCTGATCATGGCCACAAAATGGCCGCGAAAGTATGCGAGTTTATAGAGAAATATTCTATAATATAGTAAGGTTATAGCAGCCTAAAGAAACCAGTTGTTCTGACTCCACTATTGTAGAAATTAATTTAAAGAAAAGAAAAAATATTTCATATTTTAAGGCCATTTTCTAGTTACCCAAAAGAAAATAACCTAAAAATAATTTATCTTTTCTTATCATCTATGCTTTAGTTAGAGCTAGATTCATAATTTTCCCTTAATCTGTTGTTAGTTCCAGTGTTTTCCCCTATATAAATGCTGAAATAAACCTTGGAATGTCAGCTTGATAATAAGTTTAGTAATTTTTTTGATTAGTTCTTGCTTTATCGACTTCATCTAATGATTTTAATTCATAGATTCTATAATGAAAACTACAACCGATATCTTCTATCTATATAAGCAGTGTTTTGCCTGAATTTTGCCACGAATTTTATGAATTAAACATATCAATTTTAAGACTCAAAATAATTTAAAAGAATTAAAAATAATTCAACATTAAATCTTCAGGCAATATTCAAACTCACTAGCTCTATCGAAGATGCTTGAGCTGAAGTGTAAAGCCTTCAACTTATGCTATAGACTTTTATAGTCAGGCCTGTTCCCATTTACGAATTCGATCATTCGATTTACTTTTTGAAAAAAATGGGGTTCCAAATTTCAATTCATCGTTTTCGATTAGCTTCATATTTGGTCCACTTCGAAATAGATTAGTTTCGTGAGTAAGTACAATAAACAATTTCGTTTCTTGAAAACGATACATCGAATTTAGGAGCCCCATTTTTTTCAAAAAGTAAATCGAATGATCGAATTCGTAAATGGGAACAGGCCTGAGTGTTACAGTTTATATCTCTAGCCATTACTATTTTCCACTAAAATCCTTTTAAAACTAAACTTCACCTCATTCAAATATTATTTCACTGCAAACTCACCTCCATTTGGTGCGTCGGTTCTGGAACCACGTCTTCACCTGGGCATCGGTCATCTTGAGGCCTCGCGCCAGTGCAGCGCGCTCTGCGGAGGCGAGATACTTCTGTTTGTGGAAACGCTTCTCCAGCTCGGCCACCTGGATGCGTGTGAAGGATGTGCGTGGCTTTTTTCGCTTGGGCGGCGTGCGGTTCTGGTAAGGATGGCCAATGCGACGGGCAATGGGAAATGCAGCTGTAAGCAAAGACACACAAATGCTATATAGTAAAGCAGTAATGCAAGTCAGAGTTGGATTATATTTAGTTATGGTTAAGTGGGTAAAGTAATTGCCCGTTTACTTTCACGAGCTGCTGCTGTTCTCTCTGTGTGTCTCTGTGTCCTGGCAATTAGCAAAACAATAAATTCTTG
Source organism: Liodrosophila aerea (assembly GCA_035045005.1). Classification (NCBI taxonomy): domain Eukaryota; kingdom Metazoa; phylum Arthropoda; class Insecta; order Diptera; family Drosophilidae; genus Liodrosophila; species Liodrosophila aerea. Next base: position 79,045 of record JAWNNL010000782.1, on the reverse strand, counting down.
AGCAGATAACAAGCAATTTCCGATATTTGCTTCCGGTAGACTCACCTGTACGACCCCCGCTACCTGACGCACTCAATGAGTGCCTCACTCCACGCATTGTGATGTGAAATCAATTTAGATAGCCACACCACAGTTTGAGGCACACACACAGCCCTTAAAGAGTCACTGACTCCGCTGCCTAATTGCCGCTGTGGCCGAGGTCGTACCTGGACCCACTAGAGTCCTAACCTTTATCATAGAGACGAGAGGCTCTACACGCGACTTTAGTTGAGTTTCTCATTGAGAGTTGAGTCATAAAGTCGCGGCTTCCTAGGATGCGTATGCTTATGTGACCCACTGTCTGGGCTCTCAGACTCTGGCACTTAATGGGTGCGGGCGCAGGCGCTGCTGGCGCTGAACCTTTTAAAATTCCTGCCAGTCGCGTGTTGTTGTTGCTGCCGTTTGTTTATTATGTGCGATAAGCCTGGCGCAGTGCTCCACACCAACACCAACCAACCTACCAACCAGACCAAACAAATACAACCAACAAAAATATTAAAACGCAACGATATCGTCGTCTTCTTCGTCTTTGTCGTCGTTCTTTGGTGACAACTGAGCAACGGGGCAAACCGGCTTGACCATCGTCCACTGGGGTCAGTCGATAAGCCGGACATGAGCTTGTGAATAATTTTGGTGCCAGCATTTTGCAGGCATTTGAATAAACCACGAAATTCTAACCATGCACTTGGCATTTTTCATATAATTTCAAATTAATCTCTTACTAAAAGACTGAAAAATAACGTTTGAAGTTTGCAACTATTACTATAGTAAATAATTTTTCAATTAGCGGAATCGAATTGGTCTCGTCAAGGTGTTTTTTCAAAGCTCACATTTTGCTCATATGGAAGAGTCATTTTCGAGTCTTTCATCCTAATCATACTTGGGATTAATCTTATTGTAAACATTTAGAGGATTCGAATAAGACTCATCCTGTGATAACCGTGTAGGTTAGTTTCAGAAGGTTAGTAGTAGTAGATCTGCGCTTCATAAAACCATGCTGGGATGGTGAAATAATGGACCTACACAAATGTTGCAGTTGAGAAGTAATTATACTCTCCAAAGTCTTTGGTATTGCCGATAACTTGGAAATACCCCTATACTTGGAAATACCCCTATAGTATGCTCATCCAAAGGTATTTGGTTCAAACGACCTTCCAAATGCTAGGTGAGTATGTTCAAACTGAGTTCCTACAACACGAGTAATAGTATTATTATTTATTAAAGAATTTTTATCAAAAACCACAAGTATTTCTTCCTCTATCATAGTGTTAGTCACTACTAATATACTAGAAATATTTCAATTAAATATGTGGCATGGAAATCTACTGCCATTAAGATAAAAATGTGACAGAATATAAATCAACATTCACTGATAATTTCGGCTTTACTTCCTTGAGAGATACATACATATTTTGAGTACTGATAGTCTTTTAGTGAGTGGTCTATATTTCCTTTAATATTCAATATAGTTTCCTTACTAATAAATACTATTTTTATATTAACAAAAATTGCTCTCTCCCCAGTAACTTTGATAGGAAAAGAGCCGCGTGGGCGTGACTAAAGAAAACTCCCATTAAGATGAAATTGTGACAGAATATAAATCGACATTCACTGATCATTTCGGCTTTACTTCAGTGAGAGATACATACATATTTTGAGTACTGATAGTTTCTTATTAAGTGAGCTATATTTCCTTTAATTTTCAATATAATTTATATTTATAATGTCAAAAAATTCCTCTTTCCTCAGGAACTTTGTTAGGTAAAAAGCTCGTAGGCGTGACTAAAAACCACTCCCTAGAAAAGAAGACTCCCTTACCAAATAAACGGCGTCAAATGTCCATCAATAAAACTGCTACAAAATATGTGCTCAATAAAATGAGTAGCTGTAGCGAGTGTTAAGCTGACAAATCATGTTTTTTATTGCGAAATTTCCCAGGAAACGGTAAACCCTTTTCTCGCTCTCTCGAGGAATTGTGGCAACGTGTGTGGCATAAATTTGCTACGAGCGTTTCGAAGTTTCGATTGGGGCTGGTTGGGTAGGCATTTGAATATTTCAAGCAATATCAATTTCAATAAAAAGCCATTTATCGCACCACATAAGTAGCAGCACACATAACCTTAAAGGATTTCCAACAACCAGGGGGAGAGCATGGCAAGGGAGCATGGCAGCCGCGTAAGCATAATTTTATGGCTTACCCAGGTTTCCTCGTTGTTCTTATTTATGATGTTTTGGGTACTTGGCGTTTGCTTCTTAAAGATACACACACTCACAGGCTGTCTGTGGCCTGTGTGCCTGTTTCAAAATACGTAAAATAATGCTAAAAGCTTTTAGCATGCATTATTGATGGCGCCTGTGGTCGAGACGGAGAACCAGGCTCACATGGCGTATGCGCAATATGCGCTTAAGCTTACTTAAAGTAACTCAACTCTGACCTTTGCGGGCTTAGAAATTGGGAAATGGATAATATGTGATTGAAAAGTGTTGGCCATGTGAATATTACATCATTTCTGATGATTGACTACTCATTTGATAATTGAGCTGAGGTTTAGCCAACAGTATTATGTGAGCTGAAAGAACTGCATAGAAAGGAGTCCTCATAATAAGTAAGAAAATATCGAATTGTTATAACAAATTCAGAGAAAATATCAAATTGAATATCAAATTCATTCTGTATATAGAGGAGGCCTCATTATAAGTAAGAAAATATGGAATTGTTATAACAAATTCAGGCTAATTCTTGGCAGTGAGTCAAGTGTATTTAGGTAGCTTAATAATCCGCTTTTTATAGACATTTTATTACTTCATTAAAGGAATAAATTTTAGTCATAATTAGACCCTGTACTTTAAAAAAGTACAAAAGGGTCTATTAAGATTGTGCAAGTCCGAAATGTATGTAACAGGCAGGAGGAGGCGTGGCAGACCCCATAAAGTATATATATTCTTGATCAGGACGACGAGCTGAGTCGATCTAGCCATGTCCGTCTGTCTGTCTGTCCGTCTGTCCGTCTGTCCGTCTGTCCGTCTGTCTGTCCGTCTGTCCGTCTGTATGAACACCTAGATCTCGGAAACTGTAAGAGCTAGAGACATCATATTTGGTAGTTAGATGCCCCTATAGTGCAAGCAGATCAAGTTTGTTTTAGATTTTTGATACCTCCCCCCCGTCCCCCAAAAACCGCGAAAAACTGCCACACCCACAATTTTAAATATACAAACTTGTGATTTGGCATACGATAATCTAATGATAATCTCTATCTGTGCTGTGAGTTGTGGCTCAATCGAATAATAAACACCGGAGATATTCAAGATTCAATGTCCTGTACTATATAAGGGGGGAGCAGCGCGAGCGTATGTGTGGTTGCATGCGACTTTACAATATGTGTGCATGTGTGCGTGTTCGTTAGCGTGTGTGTGTACGAAGGAAAGTACAGGGTCTCCTACTGTCGGTTGAATCCGACTGTAGCTTTCCGAGTTTTTTTTGGTTATTTTTTTGAAAATCGCCTTAATAATTGGCGCCTGCTGAGAGTACTACCAACAGCTCTCAATTATAACATGTAAGGGTTATTAATCATATGGCGTGGCGCTAAGGTCAGGCAGGTCTGAGGTCTGAGGGTCTGAGGGTTCCGCTCGTTTGTCTTCGGGAAATGAAAAGAGCCCAGGCGCCAGCTTATCAGCACAGCCAGCAGAGCCAGTGCAGGCCTGCAGCTCAGACGAAGAAGATGTTGACAAAACGAGAACTGGTCGAGGGAAGAGGGAAAGAATAAGGGGGGATTTCGCTTTTAACTGGTCTTGGCTGGGGAAGTGTGGCCAGGTTGTTGGTTGGCTTTTTAGCCAAGTTAGGCTAATTAAAAGCTGACCATGTCAGTCAGGGACGTCCCCACATTGAAGTGTGGTATGTCTGCTGATAATATAAGCCCACTCGGCATCTCAAAACTGAGTGGAGCGACCGCCCAATGTGTAATTAATTCCCTTTCGGTGCACAGCGCGAAATTAAAAAGTCATGTAAACCAGGCTCATTAAAATAACTAAAGCACCGTCGCCGGATGTTGGCCATAAAAATTCAAAACAAAATAAATAAAAGACGCTAAAGCTGAAGAATTCTTTTTAGCAATCGCGTTTGCCAATCGAAACGATACGGGACTTAAGCCGCTTTGCTACTGCCCAAATAATAATATGACTTACAGGGCGGTTGCCTTCACTCCCGCCTGACTGAGCGGAGAGACAGCTGATAAGTCTCGAGGGCAGCTTGAGACATTCCACTGGGGCTATAATGAAATCAACGCCAACTCATTATGAAGGCGGCTCGCGCTGCGACACCAGCTTGTAGCTACAACCGAAGCTCATAATGTAAACAAATTAAACAAAAATCCAAGACCAGTAGAAGCCACAACTCCTGGTCTTGCCTCGCGTTGCACACCATATGCAAATGCGTTTACTTCTGGGCGGTGGTACAGTGTTCCGCTTGCCATCTACCCTGTAGATGCTCTGCTGAGGCAAGACCGACTGGCAGGAGTTACTATGTGGAGTATGGAGAGCTGAAGACTGCCAAGTAATACTGCCAAGAATTTGCCTCTTTTCAGGCTCTTTATATAGAGACAAATATATATGAAAATATATAAATAATATGTCTAAAAGTCTCTTCACTATTACTGCAGGCAAGAAGGACTGGCAGGAGTTACTATGTGGAGTATGGAGAGCTGAAAAACTGGCAACTAATACTGCCAAGAATTTGGCTAATTTCAGGCTCTTTTTATGTAGACAAATATATATGGAAATATATGAATAATATGTATAACAGACTCTTAACTATTACTGCATATATTTGTGATATATAATTGCTCTTTTTATATAGTATTTAAGTATATATAGAAACATCTGAATAATATATAGAAAATACTCTAAACTAAACCAGTAAATACTTCGCTGAAGTCAAGCTCTTTTTATAGCTATACAAATAAATAAAAGATATTTTAATGCATATACATATATTACAGGGTATCTCGCTAGTCTTGCCCATTCCTTTGGCTACTCTTTCACTTGTAGTTTTATTTTTATTCTCTCAACTTAAGCTGCGATTGCGCATTTGAAGGCAAACATGTTTTTATACTTTAGGGCCCACAGCAGCAGACCGCACACACACACGCACACACTCGCACACACACATCTACATACGCACAGTAGTTTGTGCGCCTGAATGACATGCCGACAGGCATGTTTGGTCTTAAGAGACTTCTGTGATCGCGCTTATTAGCCCGGGACTTTAATAAGCCGCACTTGCAGTACGTGCATACACTGCCAGAAATCTGCTGTAGCTGTGAATCAGGAGTAACTAAAGTCAGAAAGTCTAAATATACTTTATAAGCGATTTTCATAATCAAACTGTTAATATGCAATGTTATAAACATAGAGCTGTTAATTAACAGACTGTCTGCTTACGCCTTATCGATAACAACTATCGATAAGCAGGGGGATAAGCAGAGTTGCAGTTGACTTTAAATGGAATATATTATATTGAAATTAGGCATGTTATGCAATAAATCTTTCAAATATAATAGAAAACTTAATATATTCACAAAAAAAATACTTTATAAGCGATTTTCATAGCCAAACTGTTAATACGAAATGTTATAAACATAGAGCTGTTAATTAACAGACTGTCTGCTTACGCTTTAGCGATAACAACTATCGATAAGCAGGGGGATAAGCAGAGTTGCAGTTGACTTTAAATGGAATATATTTAATTGAAATTAAGCATTTTATACAATACATTTTTCAAAAATAATAGAAAACTGAATATATTCACAAAATACTCGCATGTTTTTTGCAGTGCAGTCAAACAGTAGCTGCTGCTGTTGCCACACTGACTTGTTTTGGCTACTGTTATGCACATAAAATGCTCGTAAGGAGAAGTGCCTGGCGGAGGGGCATAAGTAACTCCCTGTCTCTTCACTCACCTGCCAAACGATCCTTGACCGCCTGATGCGCCAACGCCGCATGATGCAGCGGCGGCAGCGCCCATGTTAACGGTGTACGCTGCGGCGGCACACGCAGCACATGGCCAGCGGCGGCGGCTGCTGCCGACGGATAGAGATGCGGATATGAGTAGAGAGCGGCGGCACTGCCATAGGTGGAGTTGGCGATGCTTGTGGCCAGTTTATAGGCAGCCAAATCCTGATCGTGCTCTGCCTGCAGCTCCTTCTCATCTGCATTGTTGTTGTTGCTGCTGGGGCTGCTGTTCCTCTGATTGTTGTTGTTGCTGCTGTTGTTGTTGTTGCTGTGGTTGTTGTTGTTGGTCTCAAAGGGTTTGGAGAGCAGACGGGATATGCTGAAGGGCAGATTCTCGCTGGACGAGGAGCGTGTCTGTTCCGACTGCAGTGATTCGCTAGAGAAACGCAAAGAAACACATGAAACATATGACAAATTGCTGTTGTTGTTGCTGTTGTTGGGCTCATTAATATTATAAAAAAGTGTCGCACGATAAGCCAAAAATAAAACCGAGAACAAATTATTAATTAATGTTGCATAGCTATGGTGGCAAGTCGCGACTCACAGACTGAGTTCCAGCTCCAAAAAGCCCACGCAACAAATACTAAGTATGTCCGACTGCAGACAGGCAGTGGCTTAGGCCAAGGGGGTTGGCTAAAGAGCCCACCTCATGAGTCTAACTAAACTTGAGAATATTATTGTTAATATAATATGATGTTATGTTTTTGGAAAACCTTTTTAAAACTCGTAAAATGAACAAGAAATACTTAAAAATAAATTTAGAAAATTTATAATGAGTAACAAAGAATTTGTCTATAAAAAGTTGAGGAAGAGAGTAAGTAAGAAATCTGCTGAATATTTATAAATAATGAGCACACTACTTTATACGTATAGAATGTAGATATTATGTAGATAATACTATACAGAGATCTATAAAAATGAATATTCTTATTCATATAAATAGTCTCATAATCTATTGATCCAAGAACTATCAGCTCGAAGAAAGACTTTTTGTAATGAAACAAGTTAATGGAAATAATATTAAAAGTTAAAGAGTAACTTGGAACTTAAGACCATTACATAATACTACACTGAAAAGCAGAATAATATTTTATAATATTACAATATGTATAACATTTTAATAAATATTTCTAGACTCACAAACTTCCTTCAAGCTTGAATTTCAGGACTGCTTAAAGAGTGATTTAAGAATTCTTTCTTAAGTTATCTGCTCTCCCCCTTCACACACTCTACTACCTACGTCACTGTCGCATGTTGTTTTTATGCCTATTACTGATATTTCACAGAGCAACTTAGCGAACGAGATAACCGCGAGACACGCAGAAATCATGTTTTTCCCGAGCCGCAACACTCGGCGTATACGCAATGTGTGCATATGTATCTATGATGGTCGTTTTCTTCTTTTTAGCAAATTAAGTAATTATGCAAATGCTGGACGGCGTTTTATTTGAGTTACAATAAATCATCAAAAAGCGCTTAAAACAAGTCACGAATGCTATAACAATTTTAAAACACATTTTAATAGCACTTTCCTATGCTATACTTATCAGTTCCCAAATGAAACTTGTTCGAAAACATCCATCAATTGCAGCTCATGTGCCATGCTGCTCCACATACTCCCGGTTTGAGGTATTTTTTTATAGGATTTTTATAGCGTGCTCTATTAAAATGTTAATCCAATACGCTTTAAAGGCTTGGGACAGCCCGCCGACTGTGTCTTTGTGTCTGTCTCTGCTTGAACTCGTTTAAGAGCCATTTGGGGGCATTGTTATCAAGTCGCGTTTTTTGGCGCCTGGCTAATGTGAGTTTTTATCGCCGACTGATTCCTAAATTCTCAATTCCCCAAATTCTCTCGCTTATTAACTGTCTGTGTTTCGATGATGCTCTGTAAATTCAGGGAGTTTCTTTCGGGCCTTTGGCTGTGGCAATTTATTAGTGTTTAAGAGGTTTGTTCACGCCACAACAAATGTGGTGTAAACTCAATGAATGGAATGAATGAATATGAAAAACAGATAAAAAGAAAGACAGAACTGAGACCATTTAGTGCTCAGCTGGTTAGCGACAGTGAGAGCTTGAAAAATGGTATCATATGTATGTGAAATAGTGAGAAGAGAGTTGAAGTTCTATATTCTTATTAATATTTGGATTAAATTAAAAGTTTAAATTTTTAAAATTTATTGAAATGAATTGTGAGAATTATAAAATAATTGTGTAGAATATTTACAACTATTTTAAACAGGCGCAGCCAACTTAACATATCAAATGTATATGAAATAGTGGGAAGAGAGTTGAAGTTATATATTCATATTAATATTCGGATTAAATTAACAGTTTAAATTTTTTAAAATTTTAAAAATGAAGAATAAGAATTATAAAGTAATTTTGTAGAATATTTTAAAATATTTTAAACAGGCGCAGCCAACTTAACAGAGCCAGCTAAAAGGTCTCTTTAACGCAGCCAACTTAACGTTCTAGGCGATCATTTTAATATAGAATATTCTGAATTTACTCGATGAATAAAAAGATGAGGACTAAATAATAGTATAGAAATATCTCAGTACCACTGAATAGAAAGATCTGAATATCTCCGTCAAAAATCCCAAAATATGTATATCGAAAAGTTCCACTTATCGAGAGCTCACTTTGCTTCGTCTTTAAATTCAACAAAGAAAGTTCTCTGTTTGCCCAATGAATGTTAATGTCATAGAGCATATATTTCACTGACTTTTAAAGCTCGCAATAAAATTATGAATATTTTAAAAGAATTTTTAAAGAATTTTGTATCTGTTCGTAGAGTTTTATGGCCCACTGTGTGCGAAAAGTTTGTTTAACTAATTGATATGTTACCTGAGTGGCGTTTCGGCCTCGTCGTAGCAACTGCCGCCATCCATATCCACATCGGAGCCACTCCCGCACGACATGCGCGAATCGGAGTCGACGTCCACATGTATTTCCTGCTCCTCGATATCGTCGCCAGCATCCCGCTCGTGCTCGTGCTCGTGCTCGTGTTCATCCTCCTCGTGACTGGACATGTTGATGACGTGTGGAGCCAATTTGCCAGGGTGTTTCGAGCAGATCATTCAACACACTTGATTGTAAATTTATTTTACTTTATTCTATTTTCAATTCTTATTGCAAATATTCTTCAATTGGGATTCTTTCAAGAACTTTTCACTCTCAACACACACGCGTGACGAGTTTTCGAGTTTTGAGTTTTCAATTAATTTCGAACTTGCGACCGACTCTCGCACCGGACTCGACAAATTGAGCTGAAGCCGTTGACTGAACCGTGCGATTTGTGCTGCGAGACCAGAGAACCCGTCCGTCCGTCCGTGCGTCCCTCCCCCTCCGTAACTGACAGCGGGCGCGTGCTGGGCGGGCGTAAACGCTTCTCATAAATGCAGCAAAATATGCCGACGGACTGCTGCTGCTGCTGCTGCTGCTGCTGCTGTTACTGCTCAGCTTGTTAGCCGAAATAAACTCAACGCAGGAGTCACCCCGCTCTGCCAGTCAAATAATAAAATATAACAAAAACAAAGAGTACAAAAACAAGTTGAACCTGTTTCCAGCGTACGTCAGCGGCGCTGCCGACGTCGCTGCCGCTGCTTCCTTCCTATTTGGTTAACGTTAACGAGCCTGTTTGCCACCTTGTTTGAACCTAACCTACCATAATAAACGTTAGCCAACCCTCACACAACAGCTCACCCCCCGCCGCAGGCATCGTCCGCTTGCTGCTGCCAGCTGATTGGCTCGCCTCAGGCACAGCTGCCCAGCTGCAGCTGCATCTCGCTCTGTCCGCTCCACGCTGCGCTAGCCATCTCTCGCTCTGACGCTGAAACTGGTTTCGCTCTGCGCACTGCTTGGCAGCACTGGTCGACGCAGTGGCGCAGTGGGCGTTACGCTGCTGCACGCTGATTGGCCGCTGCTTGTGGGCTGGGGGAGGGGGAGCACTCAAAGCATTGCGACGACATTTTAAATGGAAAACGTTTTGCTTTTGGGGTTTTTATTGCGAAGAGCGTGGAGAGCAGAGAATGTATTTTCATTTTGATTGTTTCTATTTTCGGTTTAGCCAAGCGAGACGCTCTCTTTATGAGTGCGAGTGTGCGTGTGTGTGTGTGTGTGTGTGTGTGTGAGCTTGAAGAAGTGCAAATGTGGCAGATTAATAGCACAATTGGAAATAGCAGCGTTTTGTCAGTTTCAAGCGAGGGAGTGGGAGTGGGAGTAGGGGGAGTGGGGAGGGGAGGGCACTGGTCTTAGCTTGTGGTCTAGTTTCCGCTCTTGGCATTCGCCTAATGCCCGCTGTCCAGCTGTCCAGCTGGCGTCGCTGTGAGATCTCAATTCGCTCTTATCACAGCTGCAAGCCCGTTGGCAGCCAGCGATAAGATATTCCCCCTGCCACACGCCCAAATGGAAATTATTTTGTTTAGCGTCTTATTTGCGTGGTTCACTTAAAGGTTAATTGACAGTTTTATTGCCAATTCCTGGACCCACCACTGCCTGCCACAGAGACTATAGATTATGCCACGCTATGTGGCATGGCATGTGCGTAACTCTGCCTCGTTTTCAGAGAGGCAGCAAGGGGTGGTAATACTCTTTCTATTTGATTATTCCCTGCTGCAATTCGTACAACGAAAAAATTAATCACAAAAATTCAATTTTGCACTTAAGTGCAGCGCTTTTTGTTACCAAAAGCAAAAGCCATGCCAAATCATAGCCAACAATGAAACTGGCAATTACTGCATATACAATTGAGCGCGTGAGACTGCCTACTACACTGCGAGAAATGGTGTGTGCAGAGTGTGAGCTGAACTAAGCGGAATGCTGGGGTACGCAAGCATTCTGTATAATCGATAATTATCTATTATTTTGTGTATTTATTTTGAATTATACAATTTTTTAATATTATAATTTATGTTTTATATTCTGGCCTGTTCCCATTTGCGAATTTCGATTCATTGTTTTCGATTAGCTTCGTATTTGGTCCAATTTGAAATAGATTTGCTTCGTTTGTAAGTACAATAAACACTTAAATTTCTTAAAAACGAAACTTTAAAATTAGGAACCCCACTTTGAAAACGTAAATCCATTGAACGACTTCGAAAATGGGAACAGGCCTGAAATATTAAAATTATTCACATATTTTCTGTAATTTTGGCAGTAAACGTAGAGCAATACACAAAAATGTCAAGTAAAATAATGCCAACGTTTTAATATTTATTAGCAAAACATAATCCGAGTGTACACTAGAGATGGGCGCGTGTCGCTTTTGCTCAACATCCAACAGAAACGCGAACCTCCCATAGCAGAATATGGCATGAATTGATTTGCATTTGAATTTGACACTGAAGGATAAGTTAAAAGCAAGTACAGTGCATTTATTTTCAATTCCTCAAGCTATTGCAAATATTTCGCTGTATTTTGTGCACACATACGTAATATACACTGTTCAAAGGAGCCGAATCATTGAGTTTTTCCCATAAATCACACATTTGCCCTTGTTTTCTATCAGAGAAGAAGGAGAAGAGTCGAACCAGTTGTTAATGATTGATTTTTGTCTTTGACTTGTTTTAAGTACGACCACATAGTACAACTAAAATAATCATTCAGATTCTAAATTTCTAAATTTTAAAACTTACCGGAATTTACACCAAAAGAAACCTAGAAAAGATGTAATTAATTCTCTATAATTCTGTCACGCATTTCATAATTACATTTGGCAAGCTGTGGAGTGTCGTTATTAATAGCGATACATACATATATCGATAACAGTAGTTGCAACAATCGGCCAATCCGAGTAAGCGACGATAGACACGAGGCCAGCTTTAGTTTGTATCCATATTATAGCAACTGTCAGTGTATTAGGAATATTTGTATACACACACACACACACACACTCGCACACACACGCAGTGCCATGCAGTCGCAAAAGGACTTTGCGCCAAGTCACGACGCATCGTCGACGTAGGCCTCTTGTAGCCAACTAATTGGATTTCATTTGAACAGCAACAGCAACAACAACAATAACTGCGAGCAACAATTGCCATAATAAAACAGCAACAACAACATCAATGACAACAACAACAACAAAAGTCTTGGCTTGGGCAATTGCAATGCAATTTTAATGCAAAGCGAGAGACGGGCCGCATTTTTATTGCAATTTTGCCGACATTGTTGTTGCTGTAGTTTTGTTTCAGTTAATAGCAGCTAACAAAAGCAACAATGAGTACAGGCAGTCGAGGTGGGGTATGCACGACTAGCAGATATGCATTGAGTATTGATTGGCATGAAGAAAAAGTAACTTGGATTTGATCAGCTTGCATCTTATTAAGCTAATAATAATAATCAATATTTAACTTGTACTAATCAACCCTCTTGACTAACTGGTACAGTCCATAATAAGCCAACAACGGCAACAATAAGTAACTGCAGCAAAAGCAACGAGAAATTGGTGCTTGGTATGAATATAAAATGAGGCCAAGATGCCACCACAATGCAGGGCAATGGCAGGGACATGGGCAGGGGCAGGGGCAATGGCTGGAGGGGGAAGCGAAAACAAAATTAGTATGCAGCAGCAGACTGCAGTCAACAGCAGCAACAAAATGAGCTCTCAGTGTGTGTGTGAGTGTGGTGTGCTCCCCCCTCCACTTCCGGTAGTACAACTACCATTTTGTGCAGGACTTGCCACTTGACTTTATTGGCAACTTCATGGAATATTCAACAGCAAAAGTTCTGCGCAAGTGCTGCCAAATGGTGTCTTGCCTGCCACGTCTCTCCGCTGCGTGCACTGAGAGAATTTGGGGCTGAAATTGAAATTGCCAACAGTATGAACTACATACTATAAAAACTCAAGTAATTCGATTTCATTTGGGGGTGGAGTCCGTAATACTCATTTCAATACAACTGACAACTCTCTACAGCAAACACTCTGTTGTCCGCTGAAGAGGAGTGTTTGCTAAAGAAAAGTTCAAGTAATTTGCTTTCGATTAGAGTTTGAATCACTAATACTTATTTCAATACAGTGAAAACTCTCTTCAGCGGACACTGATTGTTCGCAAAAGAAGAGTAAAGTTGTTGAAAAAAGTACACGAACGTGTTAAAAAAAATTGTTCGTTAAGAGAGGGTCTCCGTATTGTAGAGGGTTTTCACTATAGTTAGTTAATGAAAACTTAAATATATCTAAAAATAGAACTAAAATTACTAAATCAATTCGTTTTAAGTCTTTTACTTTTTCCAATTCAATCACCAAACAATTCCTTTTTCCTCCTTTACTTCATCCCCTTCGTTTTCTTTCAGTGTAGCTGCAATATTGGTACTGCTTGAGCTTCAGCTTCATTTGATATGCATTTTTATTTGAGCTCATATACAAATGGTCTGGGGTTGCCAGCGAACCTCAAGCAGCTTGACAGAGCCCCCGTCAGCCTCAAGCGAGGTGGGCGTGGCAGTGGGTGGAGCCGACTCTGGTAAATGTCATTCGAATTGCCAATACTGATTATGGCTATCCCATCTTGTCGTTGCGCGAATTTTATGTGTGGTCAGGTGAGCGCTATTATTGGTGACAGTTTTAGCTTTATGTGAATGTGTCTCTCACGAATGGAGACAGCGACACGTAGAGAGAGAGTGGCATAGAGAGAGAATGGAAGATAGACAGTTACAGAGATAGAGATAGAGACAGAGACAGAGACTCTTTCTAAGTGATTTCCCTCAACACGCGGCGCAGCTCAGACAAGAAGTCCAATGCCCCAGGCCATTGTGATTGCTTTTCGAAAATTCTTTTCGCCTGTCCACACTTAATAGCAAAGAGGGAGCGAGGGGGTGGGGTGGGCGAGGGGCTGACTATGCGTGATTTTGTTAGTGAATTGACCACACAATGTGCTAAGCGATAAATTAACACATTAATTATTTAATTCACTTGGCTATCTATGTACTACTACAGCTGCCCCTCATGTGGCTGAGCTTTAGCTTTTTCGAGGGTGGCTTTGACTTGTTGAGCTTTGGCACAAATCGAAGTGGAATCTTAGTGCACTGATTGGTATTGGAATGTCGTAGGGAGTTTCTGGCAGTAAGAAATTGCGGGGGAGGGGGGAGTGGGAGTAGGTTAAGCATAAGCTGAGCTGAGCTGAGATTGCAGCTTCCATACAGACTTCTTACTAAACGAAGGAATTTGCTATGGTATACTTGTATTTTCGTTTAGTTGGTAGAAGATAAAAATAAGCTTCGTTTTTTAGAAGTATATATTTGAGGATTAATCTAAAATATATTCATATATCTTATTTTAATTTAATTATTCAGACCTGTTCTAAATAACGAGTCGTTTTGAAAGGGGAAATTTCATAGTGCAGGGCGCTAAAACAACCATATACATGTTAAATTTGCCAAATCCTTTTTATTCCGACTGCTCATAGGCACTCATTTTCAAAACGATTTTGCTCGGAATTGAAATGTCAGAACAGAAGAAACGTTCGGAATCAATACGATTCCGATCAATTTACTCGGAATCGAAATTCAGAACAGGTCTGATTACTAAAAAACTTTGTAAAACTAGACTAACTTATGGATTGAACACTATTGGTTATGTCTGTTGTCAGGTTATTGGTTTACATTATTGGTATATATACGAGTATTTTGTCATATCATAAAGTCGAATCATTAACCCTCCGATAAGTGAGAAGTTTCCATGGTTTCATATTTTTCATTTTCAAACTGAAATTACTCTCGGATGATCCATGGGAAGTGATGATCCAAGTGTTTCAATAAAATTGTATATAGAATCGTTTAATGAAGCTCAAGTCGAACCAAACCATAGTTTACTTTTCAATTGTTAACCCTCCGATCTTAATTATCTTAACTTTTATTCTATTATTATTTATAAATTCTAAATTATTTTGTAATTAATACGACTTTATTTAATTCATATATTAATTACTAACTAAAATTAAATTCTATTAAATTCTATTCTATTCTTTTCTATTAAATTCTACCCTCAGCAATCTGCTGATTAATCGCATTGATTGCATTTGATTTCAGCTCACTCTAAACTCAATTAAACCTCAGCTGTATATTCTCAATTGTTTTTCCAGTAAGCAGCTCAACATTATCTTTAATTGCTGCACAGACTTAAACGTACACTGCAAAAATAATCGTGTGTGTATACATTTTTCGCGTATTGCTTAATTAATTTCGCACCCACTCTTACGCAAGGAACCACTGATTTTTATGAGGTCACTCACACACACACATATGTAATACATTCGTATAGTATACTCACACATACACACACATGTGCACACACTCACACAGACTATACACATGCATATTGCATGATATCTGGGCATTTTTAATAAGTAACCAATTTTTTTTCACGCACTCTTCCGCCACAGAGCTTTCTCTTTTCGCTGGCACCCTTCGCCAAGCATTACCCTCTCTTTCGCGGTCTTCCTCTCTCTCTCTCTCTCAATGGCCCCACCTTCACGCCCCCAACAAACATGTGCCCCTGGACAATTTTGTGTGCGCCATTTTGGTCGTTTTATAAATTAAATATGCCCTCGCGCAATTTCAGCCAGCAATTGTTAGTATACCCTGTAAATTTACTGAGGTCGGGTATTTGTCCATATAGTAGCTGAGAGGATATTATTATGAGTATATGAATTATTGTACATTTTTGTGTATTATTGTCGCACCAAAAACCTTTAAAAAGAATTAATTTCGTTGTTGAGATGATTCTTCAATATTTTCATTTAAATAAAACAACAATTTGGTTCTTAAAGTAACTTCAAATTTTAAAATTTGTTAGTTGACATATTACTTCAATAAAAGACAAAGTTTTACACCTAAAATTGTTATATTTAAACTTACTTTCGCTTAGAATAAGCGAAAAAGAACCAAAGCTCCAACAGGGTATTAAGACACCACTTTTGGCACCATTATGCTTGCTGTGGCAAACGTGCACTAAGCTCAGCTAAAATTGCTGCTGCTATGGCATTAGTTTATCGAAAATATCGATAACAAATAATAATTTAAAAGTATAGACTACAAAAACGAATAATTTTATTAGATAAATTACAGAGTATCTCTTAAGTCAGTTTAAGTAAATTTCACGTGGAACTTTTCTTGACTGTTCTCTGTTATTTTAGCCGCCGCAAACACAAATGTGGCACAGTTTTTGGGTCCGGGTTAAATGGATTACAATGAGTCTGTTGTTGTTATTGCTGTGTGGGTGTTGGGGTTGTGTGTGTGTGTGTGCTGGGGTTGTGGGTGTTCCGAGTGTTACCCGAATGTGCGACACGCCGTTAAGCAGTTCATTTGTAGGCAATTTTCGTATGATTACAAACAATTTCCGCCGTGTGGTACGGGCTGAGAGTGCGTGCGATTAGCCGAAAATATTTATGGATCATACTTAGCCGGGTTTATGCCATGATTTTTATTGCTCGAGTGAGGGGAGAACAGCTTACGGTGCATACGGAATATGACTAAATAATTCACTCGCTCGACACAGCTTATAAATTTTTTGGCGCATTTCAGTAATTTGTTTAACAACTTTGATAGCCGAGTATTATTGTTATGGTTTATTATTTAATTCAATTTTTGTTTAACGTCTTTTTTGGACACATAAAACTAATTAAATCAGCGTCGGTCGTAAAAAACGAAATCAGTCGAGACGCCTCCATAAAAGATCTAAACAAAAGCCTCGACGAAACGCAAATAAAGAAGAGAAACATAAATATTTGGTGTGTATTTACCTTAAATATTTTCGAAAGTAAATTATAACATTAAAAGCTTAAATATAAGCTCATAAAAAAGTTGCTTAACAAAAGCATTCTTTTATAAATAAATCGAGCTTAAATCGTTTCGACACGTTTTTATACTCGTTGGATGGTAAAGAAAGAGGGTATGACAAATATGTGGAAAGGTTGACTCTCTCGACTGTAGTTTGTTCATATGGAAAGGCAGCTATATACTGCATATGTATGTAAGGTTTATTATATAGTATGTAGGTTTATTTAATTATAATATGCCAAAAAACGATAATAATGTCTGAGTTATTACAAACTTAATTTCATTGTAGTCAATTCAACTTATTCAAAACGACGCGACCGACGACTGTAGTTCCACTTTACTTCTTGCTGTATATCGATAGTTAGAATCGATATCTCCTGTACACGAGAGTGTTGGTTAACAGCTGATACCTCTGCTATCCATATGTATATGAAAAGTATCCAACTGATATAATCCCCAACTCCCTCATTTGTTATCGAACTGTGTATCTTTTAGCCGAGCTGTCCCGACTGTAGCCGTCCCACTTGATCTGATTTGCATAGGCAGACGAAGGCGAAATCGAAATCGAAATGGAAATGCATTATAATCGCTTGAGAACGGCATATATGAACATATTTAAGGCATCAACATAAAACGACACCTATTCCCAATTCTTCTTTGGTTGAGATGTGAGAGTGTTATCTCAACTAGCCAAGTTAATTGCTTAATCTGTGTGTGTGAGTGTGTGTCCGTAGTGCATTAGATGATGGCTCACATCTATGGCTGAGTTTACCCTTACCTCTACGGAGTATGGCTTACGGCTTACGGTTTACCTGCCCGATGAGTCGATGAGTCATCCGTAGTTGGAAACATGAGCAATTTGCTTATCCGATGCGTGTCTCCTGGCGGCGGTGGCTTCAATAATTTTATAGCCCACGTTGCACTGCAATCAATTAGCATTGTGACCTGTTTTACTCCTCCCCCCTCTGCCCCTTCTCCACTCTCTTTGTATCACTCTCGCTGTGCTTATCAGTTTGACGCGCTTGTTAATGAACGAGCGAGGCTCTTGAGAGAGAGCGAAGTGAGCGCCAGAGAGAGGCAAGCCGTAGAGCGGGGTTTCCCTCTCATATTTTGATGCATCGATTCCAGTCTTTATTTTTGTTCTGTTGTTGTTGTTGTTGCTGTTGTTGCTGTTCCTGTTATTGTTATGGGGCCGTTTCTTAAAAGCTTTTTGCTTAATACGCATTTTAAATGTTAATTAAAATGTGTTCATTTGCCCAGGCAGCTCATTAACCGTTTCTTCTCCTCTATCTACTTATATGTTTTTGTCTTGAGACATATACATATATTCTTTGTTAAGATTGCTTGTTATGGACTCTACTTGAAAGTAGAGCTTCTAAGGCTATGATACACTGCTTTTTCAGCTCTGATATAAAGTGTTTATTATAAGTTGAGTAATAACTAATATAAGACTGCTTAAGGCATATAGAATTTCAATATCAAAACTACCTACAATAACGATGCCTAGGAACTGGGTCCATAACGTTATAACATTTGGATTTTCTATAGATTTTTTTAAAATATATTTTCAGCAATTCGTCAAAGACATCTGAGCGCCTGAGTTCCAAATTGAAATATCTTTGAAATGAGAAAAAGTGACCTGAAGTGCAACGTCTCTAATTCTTTATTGAGAGACTGACATTAAACATTTGTGTAACTTTTTCTCAGTACTTAAAATATGTATGTATGTACATATGTATATCGGATATAATATGAGTTTGTTACCTATATATATATATTCCAATTGGAGGAATCTATATTCCAACTGCAAATACTGCAAACTTCAAACAAACATTTCATATCCATTTCATTGTACTTAAATTTGTTCTAAGTCACTATAATAATAGAGTATTTGTTCGCCAGCTATAATTTTCAAAAATAGAAACTAACTACATATATATTTGCACCTACTTTATCTAGTCTATTTTTTTTTTTTTTAACAAATTGATGAAAAAAATGTTATAAATGACTTTTTGCATAATGCAAATTGCAATCATTTTTCAAAGCGACAAAAGGAAAGAGCAAAAGACTTCCGTGTAACAAATGAATTTTTTCATTTTTCTGGCCGTCTTTTCCCAAAACAATTAAAAATTGCAATTGGAATGCGAAGCGGGAAGTGGGAAGTGGAAGGGGGAGGGAATTGGGAAAAGCCAACAGTCTGTTCTAGCACAGTCTGCTGGCTTTGGTTATGTTTCTGTTGCCGTTTCTCGTTCATCATCTGAAATGCATTTTAGTTGAAATTAAAAAATTGTCTGAGCCGTGGAGAGGGAGAGGACTGTGAATCACAGTTCATTAATTTCGAATGGCCAGCTCCAGACGAGGACCAGAAACAGCAGCAGAAGCAGAAGCAGAAACAGATACAGTAGCAGTACATAGATGCTGGTCTCTGATGGTGTTGTTTATTATTTGAAAATTCTGGCAAAAATATGCCAAAAAGAAAGGGATGAGAGGTAGAGTCAGACACTCTCTGAGACTCCCACTCAAACTGCCTTAATGCTGTCTCTAACTGACTGACAGCTGAAATTTGTTGGAAGTGATTCCCAAGGTAAAACTAAGTCAGGCTCTTGACAAAAATAAGAACCTGTAAATGTAACTAAAGTTAGCACTAAGCTACCACAATCAATGGGACAAAGGGTGAGTGTCATAGATAGATTGATATAGATATAGATAGATATATACTATACAAAGAGACAATGTCAATTAAGCATAAGTTCAAATGCTTCTATTATTAAAACAAGAGCAGTTATTTTTTTCATTCCTCTTTCATTTGGTTCTGCAAAGATCAGACTATGCAAAAATTTGTTTCCATTTCACTTTCCCCAACAACCGCACAAGGCTCTGGTTGTGGAACATGGTAAAAAATGTTCATTGTGTAAATTCTTTTGACCACCCCTGTATTTGTACAATTTATTTGATTACATTTTCGGCTGGGTCAGTAACAAGATAAGCCTAAGTTGATACTAAGTTAAAGGCTTTATCAGCACTCTACTCATGCTGTAGTCTGCACGTGCTCTATTTAAATCTATGCAACAAAATCTGATAGCACTTATTAAGTGAACAAAGTGAATGGAATAGATCAAGTGAATATGTTCACCAAATCAAACCGAACCGGAACCGGAACCCTAAACCAAATGTAAACCGTTTCATACTTGGAACCGCAACTGTAGCTATTTAATTTATTCAAAAAACCCTAAATACTTTATAAAGAATCTCTTTTGTACCGGTATCGTACCGGAACCGAAACGTTGTACCATTGTACTACTATCTTTTTGTTGATAAAGACAGACGAACGGCGGACAGGGCTATGTCGGTTCACTTTTTCAAAATCTATTTGACAACATCAAGAATTGTTCTGCATTGTACAATGGTTTAATTGGACTTTTTATTACACATTACATTTGACAAGTTTTACCTACAGATAATTCTGCTTAATATCATTTAAGTAATTATATCCATATTAATAGCTTTAATCACTTGTTATTTCCTTGCCTCAAAGTCCAGCCAAACATCTCCCTGTAGTTTCATAACAATGCCAAAGGGATCGATCAGATTATCCTTGCGGGTTTTGGCATTGACTGATACATTGAAATGGTTAATAATCTCCACCAGAGCACTCTTCACCTGAACCAGAGCGAAACGCATGCCTATAAAAACGATGAGAAAATTAGTTTAATTAGAAAAAAGTTAAAAGAAATCTCTACAAACCTATGCAGATACGTGGACCATCACCGAAACCCATAAACACCCCTTGTTCGCGATAGCGTTTAACTGCATCTGGTTCCAGGAAGCGTTCCGGCTGATACTTCTCCGGATTGGGGAAATGATCCTCGTCTCTCATATAGCAGGCATGTGGAACAACGAGAGTGGTGCCCTTTTCAACGGTGATAGGAGAACCTTTGCCATTGGGCAGCTCAATGGTTTGGGTGCAAACCTTGTTGGAGAATGCCAGGGCTGGGAAAATGCGTAGGGATTCTGGAAGAATTACAGATTTAGTTAATGCTACTTATGCTGTTTTTAAGGCTATTACCCTGTATACAGGCATCCAGGTAGGGTAGTTCCGTTAGCTTATCAAAGTCAACAATGCCTTGGGAGTTGAGATTGGCCTGAATCTCAGCGCGTAGTCGCTTTTGCGCCTCCTGATCCCTACCGAGACAGAGTAGGGTGTTCGTTAGGGTCGCGGCTGTGGTTTCAAAGCCATCAAGCAGGAAGGTCATCGTGTGGGCGGTCAGCTCTCTGGTGTTGAGGTTCTCCTTCTTCTGCAACTGTAGTATATAATTCAGAAAATCCGCACGATCCCCTTGCTTGTTGGCAGGATTCGTTCGGGCATCGATGGCACTCTGCATGAGATCCACAAAGAAGCGTTCCACATCCACGGGAATGATGCGCAACTTTCGGAATTTTAACATGAAGGGAAATATCGATATCAGCACAAAGGAAACAACCAACGACCAGGATTGTTCGAAGAGGGTCTTGATTTTCCCCATTATAGGCGTGGGCGAGTCTGAAAAGCTCTGAGCGCTGAGACCCAGTACACAATCCGTAACGGCCTCGGTGGTGAAGCACAGGCTGAGCTGAAGAACGGAGTGGGTAAAAAAGATTAGTCCATACTATACTGATAGTTATAGTTAGTAAGTTACTTACATCTTTGCCATTGACTCCATCCTTTGAGCCAAGGCGTATTTGCTTGCGTATATAGTCAGACATTTTACCACAAACCTGATTGGTCACAGGATAAACGGCTTTGATCTAAGGAGAAGAAACCCTTTAGTACTATTTGCAGGGTATTTGTGTGTTGCTGCAGCTCACCCGACTCATCGTTAGTCCTGGCGTTATATTGGCTCGCCGCTGTTTCCACCTTTCACCCGTCATGGTGAATATATTGTTGGCTAATATATAGTCAGACTTCTCATCCACAAGCTGAGCGAGTTCATTGTCATGGAAAGAACGGAAGTCCGACACGAAGACTCGGTGTGCCAGCTCCGGACTGAGCACCAGCAGCTGAGGTAATCGTCCTGCGAAAATGCCAACTGCATCATAGTCCTGCTTGTATTTCCCATAGATATCCTGCATATCGTATATGGCATGGCGCTTCATCTTGTACATGTTGGGATAGTTGCCAGTGAAGAGCTGTGGACTCGGTCCGGGCACCCTCGCCTTGCGCCAATGACCATAGTTCCAGGTGAGGAATACATAGCCCAGAGCCAGCACCAGCAGTAGTAGTCCAATGGTTAATAACATTTTGTTTATAATTTGGTTCTTTTTAACTCGACAAACATTCAGCAACTGATTGTTTCGCTCGTCCTCTTCAGCTATTTATACGATTCACTTTGTTTACATTTTCGTGTGGGTCAGTATCGAGATAAGCTTGAATTGATACTAAAAGGCCTTATCAGTACCCAGCGTGGAAACTACTGCTGCTGTAATCGTCACTTGCGCTGTTGAAATGTATGCAACAAAGGCTGATAAGACTTATCAGTCGTACTATATGCAACCTTTTAATTGCTGCCATTCATTAGATTGATAATCGCCATAAACTAGTAATAACAATTAGCATTTATGTGCATCTAATTTGTATAAAGAACACTTTACTGTTTAGTCAAATAACTATTTTTATTAAGTTATAGTGTAGGGTATTTAACAGTCGTCGCGTATAAGTGCTATAATTTTGTATTGTGTAAGTACGAATTGATGTGATAGGGCATACATTGAGATAGTGTGTGCTACAGACAGCAATTGAAGTGCTTTAATTTACTAAGTGATTTGGTAACTGCAGATATTGTCTATGAATTCTAACAGATATATTTTAGCTAAACAATAAAAGTCCAAAAATAACACTTTGCTACAAAATTTGACTTCCTGAAAGTATTCTGCATGAATAGTAACTTTTCTATTGAATCATTGACTGCTTAAAACGAATATTATAATCAAAATTGTAATTTAGTTTCCGAAAAATACTTCAAGCATAATTTTTAGCTCTGACTTTTAGCTTTTCAGAATGCTAAACCGATTTCTTTTTGGGCAAATACTTTAGATTTTAGAGGAAAAAAAACTGTAGTTATTTTTCAATGTTATGCTGAGAATATATTTTATATACGACCGATAGGTATTAATAATATATTTTATATATAGTTTAAATTATGAATTCTTGATAAGTTTTGATAGAAATTTATTGTTATTTAAAGTCCTTATTCTTAACTTAAATTTTGTATGTGTTATGGTCATATAGGCCAATATGTACCGAGTCCATTCCAGTCAACTCGAATCAGAACTAAATTTTCATATTTTGATAGAAATTGTTTATTTGCTAAGAAACTAGTCTATAGTTTTAATCAGGATCATATTTAGTTTACGCTCTCTACTTGCTGCACAAACTCGATAAACCCTTTGTTCTTTTCTGGTACAGGACTTAAAATATATAGAAAAATTATGTATAATCTGGAGACTGATTAGATAGGGCATTCACGCGTTGATTTCATCATCCACTCAATAAATTTATCGCAAAATGTTCGTTTACAATCGCTAATTTAACAAAATTGAGAATAGAACTTTATGATGCCCTGGGGAAGCTTGCTTTATGGTCGTACAATATAAACTACGCTACTTTTTGGCAAGACAGTTAAATATACATATTGTAGAAATGATACTCGCGATAAAGGAATAATAAAATTTCCGAATAGTTCTAGGAAAAGTACCAAGGCGAGTTAATGCAACCATGGGGTGGTCTGGCTTATGAAATATTATAATCTCGTACATCATCTAACTACAAATCTGGCCATATTTGGAGGAGGGCAGAGGAGGGGAAACGCCTTTGGCATAGTCATAAAGTTGCATTAAGAGAGCAAAGCAAATGCCAGTTCCAGGCAATCAGCAGTCCAGTGACAAAGTCTGATGTATGAATATCACTTACAATACCTACATATGTAACACTGTGTGTGTGCGTGTGTGGCAGTTCCATTACACCCACACAGATTTAGTATTGTCGTCCAATTGCTCGCTTAATGGATTGCAAGCGCAGTTAATAACTTAGTCAGCTGCCCCAAGGGGGGAGTGGAGCGGTTGGAGCGTTGACAAGCGCCAACAAAAGTGTGCCAAGTGGAGCTCCACACTCCGCTCGCTCGGTGGGGCAATTAAACACTCAGCCACAAAAGCCTTCTTAACGACAGCACAGTGAGTGGGGGAGTGGGGAGAGGGAAAGGGGAGAGTGCCTCGACTGTACAGAAGTGAACTGACCACGTGTGACAAATTGACGCTTTTTAATTTCGCCTGCATTCACACTCAAACACACACACACTCAAACACTCACCCGCATCCGTATTCGCACCACTTTCAATGTGAAGCGCCACACGAATCCACAATATTGAATTACGCACTCGCACAGTGGTGTGCATATGCTGAAATATACTCCCTAGTATTTTCAGTATTTAAGCATTAATGTCAAAGTAATAAGTTGGTCACACTGAACTCTCTATATTAAGTTCCTGCTCTACTTTTCGATGACATAAAGTAAAATTAAAATAATTTGTAATAAAGAAAATTCAAATAAAAACAATGAAAAATTGAGATTGTTGGGCTTCTTTAGCTTTGTTGGGTCTGCGTAATGAAACAATATCGTTTGCGTCATAAAATCATTGATATTTGATGTTTTATTAGCTTAGTATAAGAAAAAAATTAGAAAATTATACATATTCCATAAAATGTACGTACCAATCGTATTCAACAAAACTTGCAAAATGGCGCTCAGGGCTGCATGATATCGTTTAGCAAATTTATCGATAACTTTTAGCTATTCAAACAAAAGCTCTATTATCGCTTAACATAACTCAAATTTCAAACTCAAACTAAAATTTATGCTATTTGTAATAGAGATATAGCAGAATTTAAAATTGAAGACAAATTATTAATTATCATTATTACTTTGCCAGAGTATGAATATAAATTACATGCAAATAAAAGACATATTTATATGTATAATTATTAATATGTATGTATGTATGTATAATTATTAATAATATAATCATAAATATAAATATGTATATAGAATAGATATGACTTTCATTTGACTTTCATCATATTTATATGTATATAATATTAATATACATATATAATATAATCATATATATAGTTTAAATATGACTTTTACTTGCATTTTAGCCCCACTGTGATTGGGCTTGTGGTGCAATTTGTGGAGATGGCTGCCAGGTTGTTCAGCTGCCCAGTTGCCCGCTGTCAACAGAGATACTGATTGACGACGTTGTTGTTGTTGTTGCTGCTGTTGTTGTTGCTGTAGTTGTTGTTGCTGTTGCATTGCTGCTAAAAAGGTGTTTTCATTTTGAATGCAAAAACGTCGCCTTGATTAATTGCCTCGCACAGGCGACACATCGCCACGCATTGCCTCGCATTGCCTGCGAGGCCTGTCCACTGTGCCTGCGTCCGTCTGTACAGTGGGCACTGGCATGTGAAGAGCCAAAGTAGCCGTAACTGTCGCTCTGTGGAACTCTACTTGTTTTTTTAACAAATGATGTGCATGTCTTCTGCATTGCGATAATATCCAGTTCCTGGCGCTTATAAGAGTTGACTTGAGCCCCACAGAGGGGTTGTGAGAGGGAGGAGACAGAGCACAGGCAACATGGGTGTGTGCGTGTGTGTGAGTGTGTGTCTGGCAAACCAATCAAAATGTTAATGACACTCTCAATACAGTTATCACAGCCGCAGGCAGTGGAAGTGGAAGGGGAAGGGGAGGCAGGAGGAGGCAGCTGCGATGTCCCACTTGACTCGAGCCTTTTAACATTTCTGCCATACCTTGGCGACAATGTTGTTGTTGTTGCTGCCAGTTGCTGCTGTTGTTGTTGCCTGTTAAGTTGTCATTTCCATTATGACCATGTCGCTTTAGCATTTAACAAATAGTTGAGACATTTACAAGCGCTGATAACGGATCGAAGCTGAGGGGTTTGGCTACGGATCAATGGCACCAGCTCCGCTCCGCTCAGCTCAGCTCAGCTCAGCTCGAGCGATTTGTGTTAATGTGTTTTAAATTTTTCAGTTGGAGTGTGTGTGTGTGTGTGTGTGTGATGGGGAAGGGGCAGTAGACGGGGGAGCTTTAGCTAATTTATGTCGCTTTTAAATGGGCAAACAACAAAAGTTTTTGAAAGCTTAATATTCATATGGTTTTTGTGTCGCTTTTGCTAGTTTCGTATTGTCACACATTAATCACAGGCAGAGCTTACAGAGCGTACCATAAAACTCATAAATAACATAAACAACCTCTAAAATACTAAAATATACAAGTGAGCATAGGGCGAACTTAGACTATAGAGATACCCCTTAGTAAAGGTGAATGATACGTAGAACTTTGAGATTAGTTTTGGGTTCACTTGATAGCTTAAATGATGAAATAATAATACAAATATTAATTAGTATTTTTATGATAAATGTTGCTTTATTTTAATATAACAATATATTTATCGCTTCGCGCAATATTGAATTGTGAAAGGGTAACAGCGAACTGAACTTAGAATGTACATACATAAGAAACTGAAATTACATAGGGTTGCCAGATAGTTATACTCTGAATAACAAAATATATCGATATTTAATATTAAATATTTTAAAGAAAACAAATTCATAAAAAATATATCTCTATTTATTTATTTAACATCAATCACTGCAAATATTTATTTAAAAATAAAGTTAAATAGGATACTTAAATATTTATTTATGTTTTTTAACAGCTTTTAAATGACTAAACTTCTTTTGATTTGCATTAAAATTTTGTTTATTTTTTGACTCTGATCATGATTTAAATCTATTTTTATTCTTATATCAACCTTCATTAGTTTTTTGAAATTCATATAATTTTTATTATATTTAAATGAATTTTATTGACATTCAAAGCTAAGAAAAATACTAAACAAAATCAAATTGCGTTAAGTTTACCATTGAGTATATTTTACTTGGTGTAAAGCCAATTGCTGCTCACATTTCTACCATTTACAGGGTATTAACGTCACTGTGGACTGTGGCTAAAGCCAATCAGAGACCAAGGCATCAGCCCACACAATAGCCAAACTCACTCAGGGACTCTAACTTGGCTGGAACTTGAGTGAATGGAGCAGACTGAAGCGGAGTGGTGAGCGGGGAGTGGGGAGGGGATAGCCGTAATAATTGGCTGGCGCTTTTGACATGTTAACATGATAATATGACAGACCAGTCAGCGGCGCATCAAAAAACTTATCAAAAGACAAAGCACCGGATATGCTGGAATGAGCTATGATAATAGTGAGTGAGAGAGGCGGGAGGGGAAGTGAGCTGCGGCTGCGCTTGACTGGCGCTATAGATGGCATGGCGTCCATTAAATAGGCCCTGCTGCTGATGAGAGTGTTGACAAAAGGTGGAGAGAAGAACTATAAAAAAGTAGATGATAATGCAGCGAATTGTGGGCTGCGGCTGATAATGGGGAAAGCATTAGGCACATATCGCAAGCATATCGGGAAATAGTTGCCATCATTTATCATTTGATAACTGCAAGGTGGGTGTTATTGTTTATACGCATAATTACTAGCTGAAAGGCAATTTGAAATCGATTTGTCAGACGCGCAGAACATGCCATATGCCATATGACCACATGACCATATAACTTCTTCCCCTTCCCCATTGTTTCTCTTCATTAAAGTGAGCATAAATCATTTTTCCCAATGAGTGTCCATCGTTTCCTTGAAACGTTTTAGTTTTTTATTTAATTTTCCTGTTTGTCTGAGACCTTTGGCCAACTGCCAATCAGCAAGACTGAGGGAAAAAACACTTCCGATCACTAATCGAACGGCCCCGATCGCCTTAAAATGATGCAACCGACACGTACGGAGTCAGAGTCGAAAACCTTTTGCGTAATTCTCACAGAGAAAAACGTTTTGTTTGAAATTGAAATTGTTTGCAGTTTGCAGTTTTCTGTTTTTGCTTTCGTCCGACAATTTCAACCGCAAATCGTCTAAAACGATAGGCCCAACCCCCTTTTGAGCGAGGAAAAAAGATTAATTCGAAATGTTAAACTCTTGTGTAGGATTTAGCATACCCCAGCCAAAGAGCGAACTATATAATTGGATACGGCGCATCAGACAGACGAGCACGTTTCGTATTAACAGAAAGCAGAGGGAGAACGGTCAAAAGCATCATGCAATTGGCTATGAAAATGATGGTGAATTTTGAAAGCAGAATCCTACGACTGCTAGGGATGGACACCGATAGGGAATTGGTACTGTTAAGCGATATATTGCTCAAACGTTAACGATAAGTGCGTTGCGATAATGCGATACATAATGCATACAACGATATATAATACGATATACTATATATAGAAAATATT
This sequence comes from Liodrosophila aerea, assembly GCA_035045005.1. Taxonomy (NCBI): domain Eukaryota; kingdom Metazoa; phylum Arthropoda; class Insecta; order Diptera; family Drosophilidae; genus Liodrosophila; species Liodrosophila aerea. The sequence goes on along the minus strand of JAWNNL010000782.1, from coordinate 50,832 downwards.
TAATTTATCCAAATAACTATCGAATTAACTATCAATTGCTATCGATATTTATTTCGATAGCCGGTATTGATACAGAAATGTCGATATACTGCTCAAACGATAACGATAAGGACAATACGATATTGAACACTATACTTAATTTAATATGATATTCGATTTCATATATTTCGCAATATGTATACCGATAGTTGCTAGTCGATAGCCGTCCCTAACGACTACTTATATTCATTCGCAAACGCATTTGCATTCACATTCAACGCGAATCAATTTCAAATGGCCATCCATCAAACTTCATCATAATAATAATAATCATGATCATCAATGGCTGACTGATTGCCATAAAAACAGAAAGAGAAAGACAGACAGAGTGTGATAGAGAGGGAGGGAGGGAGCTGGAAAAACTCTTTTAGCTGTTGTTGATGAAAACGATTTTAAATTATTTTTATTTCAATTGCAAAATTGTATTGCTCGACCGACTGGCTTTGGCTTTGGCTATGGCTATGGCTTTAGCTGCGGATCTGCTTCGATAACTCCATACACATAGCTCTATCTCCCTATCTCGCTTCTGCGTGTGTACGTGTATGTTCCCTCTCTATCTCACTTGGCACTGAGGCCAATTCAAGCTGCCGCATGGCTATATTCAATTTTTTGCGCTTTTTCTGTTTTATTGCTACTCCATTAAAATTGAATTGACTTTTTGTTGTAGTTGCTGTTGCCATTGCTGTTGCTGTTGCTGTTATATTGCCTGTTAATGTTGAAAATATAATAATGGTCATTACGCTGAAAACAGAAACGATTGTGCGGATTGATGTTAAATTAAAAATTATTGATTATGCCGCAAGAGACCCTGGCGAAAATGTTCGAGTACTCGACACACTCTAGGCAAATAATTACAAGTATGCTAATAGTACGAATTTTATGCAAACTTAACTGCACATTTCAGTTTAAACGGTTAGAAATACTTATAAGACAAATTACAATTTACAAATTAAATTAACTAATTTAGTAAAATGAAACGATTTAGTGAACAGCTGCTTATATAAAGTAAAATTACTATCACGACTTTTTTCATCAAAACTGATTGCACCACATAGAAATAAACACCACTTTGCTCATGGTGGCAACCCTACTTACAAAAATTTAAATTCTCAGCAAGCAGTTCAATACGGACAATTTATAGCACTGCACAGCAAGCAGTTTTATAAGCAAGGATTTAATGCATAACCGTTAGATGGAGCCAGTACCACTTCAGGTTTGTGTCTGCCACATTTAGAGTGATGTCTTGGCTCTTAATGGTTGGTGTCCGCACTAACTTTTAAATTGCGTACTGTTCTCAATATTAGATGGCGCTAGCGTTTTATAGCGCCATCTATGTGTCGTACAAACAGAAAGCGGCCATCAAGGAAGTTTTATGAAGCCAAAATAAAATATTTAAATAGCAGCGCGAAACTGATTTGCCTTATAATGACCTCAAGCAAGACTGCACACGCTGAATGTGAGGCAAAACACGTAGAATGAAGATTACATTTAAAAATAAGTTTAACTTTAACGCACCGTGGTTAACAGTCCACAATAAATTTATGTCAACAAATTGGTTATCTAGCCTAATGTGCCATCTCGAGTTTATCAGTCGCACACTCAACCCTCCCTGGCGCATGCAACCAATCGGAGCGTTTCAAACTGTTGCCAATCCAATATGGCCGCCACTACCAGATGCTGTGGCTATATGAGAAGGAAGGGTGGCAAAATCCAATAAGGCAAGTTCATTTCACAATCAGAATCTAGTCCAATTTAGTCTTCCAAGCAGAATAGACCTCAGGTCTGGAATCAAATTAGACATTTGCCATGCAACATCCGAGTGAGCAGCCTACCTACATGCCAGAGGTGCCGTTCCAGCCACTGTGGGGCCAGGAGGCACCACCGCCACCACCCATTGTGCCCTATGGCGAACTCATTGCGGGATTTCCCTGCACCGATTTGTGTAAGTATAACAAGGGAAAACTGCTGTGGAAAATCTGCTAAAAATCTACACCAATCTCTACTGCTTTTAGCGCTGTGGCAAAGATCCCAGGTGGCACCATTGGTCAACCAACGTCCGGTTACCAATGGCCGCACCAATGGCTCCTCATCCTCCGGCAACTCCAAGAAGACACGCCGTCGGGTGGCCTCCATGGCGCAGAGACGCGCTGCAAACATACGCGAACGCCGACGCATGTTCAATCTGAATGAGGCTTTCGATAAGCTCCGCCGCAAGGTGCCCACCTTTGCCTACGAGAAGCGTCTCTCCCGCATCGAGACACTGCGTCTGGCCATTACCTACATTGGCTTCATGGCAGAGCTGCTGAGTGGCACGCCCTCCAACTCCCACAAGCCACGAACGGACATCTATGGTGGCATGAATGGACATCATCATCCATCGGCTGTGGCAGCTGCACCTCCAATGCATCCACATCATCTGCATCCGGCCTATCAGCGTGACTTTGCCTCGCCCTACAACCACAGTCTGACCTAGAGGAGGAGCCACTCACCATCTCTGCAATCTGTGCTTCCTTTTCCTGTTGCCATGTCCAGTGTACGAGTTTAATATTTATGATAATATATAGGTGTGATAGTTGTGAAAATTACGTGATTTTATTGAGTGTTTGTGTGTGAAGAGGGTTAAGCAAATTAAAGCTAATAAGTTAGCTTATAATTGAGGGATATTTAAGTATTTCTGTGTATAGTACATACACATATATATCCTGTGAAAATGAGAGTGAATTCTGTTCTAATTGGAGTGAGGTGCAGCAGAGTGGGCAAATAATTCTTGGTACTTTTAATACTATGTATCGATGGTATATTTGTTAAAAAAGATATTTTATAATACTCATGCAAGTGAAATTTGGTTAAACTTAGTTTTGATTAAATACTATTATATTACTTGAATTTGATTTACAATTTTTGTATTTCCAATGAAACAAAACAACTATTGATAATAAATTGAATAAAATTTAAATTCAAATATGTATATATAATACAAAAAGTTATAAATAATATAAATATAAATAATATAAAAATATATAAATAAAATATAAATTAATAATATATATTAAACAACACCTCATCTCCTGCCTAGTCCTCTGTAGGACCAGGTTTTGCTACCTTTAAAGGCATCTGTCTCGGTTCATAAAATCCTCAGTCTGGACCTAATCCATGTTGTCAGAGTGGAGCTTAGTCCATGCGGTATTATAAGTAATAGTGCTTTTCTGCCATAAATAAGCTAAGGATTCCAAAATCCTTAGCTACCATCCTAACTTAACTTAACTAACCTAAGCACATTTCCGCAAAGGTTTCACTATTTTCTCAATTTGTTTTGGTTAAAAAAAACCTGTTTCTATTTATGTTTATTTACAAAATTATGTTTAATACGTTATATTAATTAACGACTACTAACTAGGGGATTCGATACTAATCAAAGTTTTTACTATCGTCAATTAAAACATCGTTAGATTCAAATCCAATGGCATGCCAACACTACTATACTCTCCAGCCTTACACAATACCAACTCTTACTATGACTTAACACCTTTTCACTTATCAACAATTGCAAATCAACAAAAGGAGGAAAAAACTCTAGCTGATATGCCTGCAAACATTCTTCACGCTGTTGCTTATCAGTTGATATGGTGTAGTTATCAAAGGTCTCACAAATGGTTCCTCAGTTAGTCGGGGTTTTCTGTCAATTGCTCAGTGCTCGATTGCAAGCCAATTGAATATGTCGAAGGTAGCGTTTCTCTCACAAATCTCGAGTGAACCCAGTGCACCGCCAGCCTGGTTGGATCAGCAGGAGCTCCAGCGGGTGCTAAGTGAGGATCTATCGAATTTCCAGAGCATTACGAGCATCAATACCAGAGCAGAGCTAAGCGCATTGCGTGTGCAGGTTCAAGCGAAGTTATCCGGTAAGTCACAACGATAACGATAGCCAAAACGATAACGATAACGATAGACCAATTTATTAGCAAATTCCATGCAAATGGTCAATTACCTGGTCAAGTCGGAGGCCAGCAGCAGGGAAGCTAGCCTGAAGTTTGCCAGGTGCCAAAACTTTCAGCTGGAGCTGCACATGCACAATGTGGTTCTGCCGGCTCTAATGGAACTCTACAAGGAGCTGGATACAAGCATAAGCTTTAGTCTCTCCAATCACAAACCCAAACAGGGCGGCAGTAAAGCCCTGTATCTGGACTATCCACAGGCCAAGGGTTATCGCATCGTCAATCAGCCAAAAGGTCTAGACAAAGCAGCCATGGAGACGGTCTTATCAAAGTTAGCCGCTTATCATGCAGCCACAGCACAGCACTTGCTGTGCAAGGGAAGTCCAAGGAAATTGAAGAGCGCAAGAGTCGTTTGGGACTCAAGTTCTCAGAGAGTCTGAGGGCCAACGATTTGCGGCATTATGAGGACAAGGTGGTAAGTGCCTTATGCGATATATATCGTATATGGATCATGCAAAGGGGTATAGCAAGTTTATGCAACTGAGTAATGTTCGTATGTAAAATCATATGTACAGACTAAAGGCTAAATTCTTTTCGTTATAAGGAGCTTGGAATTTAGGTCATATATTCAGGTAGATCTCATTTTCAATGTCAAATACTACAGTAGAGTCCATTGGCATAGACTCATGTAGTACTTTCATTATATAGATAGCGTGGCACACCTTAAAAAGTATATGTTTTCTTCAACAGGCCGACAAACTAAGTCCATAGAGCCAAGTCCATCAGTCTGTTTGTCTTTCTGTCTGGATAAACACCTAGATCTCGCAAACTATTGGAGCTACAGACACCATATTTGGTAGTAAGGCAGATCGAGTTTCATTTGAATTTTTGATACTCTCCCTCTCCCACCACAGCAACCACAGTTTAATAGTACAAGTAGTATATGGCCTACATACATTTATAATATACCTTCTCTATATATACATATATATATATACCCCTTATATATTTACATTCCTTTTAGAAATCCTATCAAAAATACCTGGCTTCATCTCCCGAAACTCCCGATCAAAAGAAGTCCTTCAACGTGATTACGCTGGGCTCCTGTTGGCCCACCAATCTACTGGGGCACTTCGACGCTTTTGGCCAAGTCAAGGATGTGGTATTCCATGATTTTGGCTGTTGCAGCTATGGAACTGCTAGCATTGATCTATTCCAATTGCTGCTGACAACACCGGCTGAGAAAACTGAGCAATTCGATGGCTATCTAAGTCATTATCAGAATGAGTTGAGTTCACATCTTAAATTGCTGAAATTCTCGGGTAAAATACCCACTCTGACTGACATTCAATTGGAATTACTAAACTATGGACATGGGGGTAAGTTGATGAAGTGAAAAGTATTCTAATCATTAACTCTAACATCTTCACAGCTTTTGAAGTCGTGAGTGAAGTATTACCCATTGTGCTGGCTGAATTTGAAAGCCCCCAAGTGGAGGATATATTCAAGACCTCGAACTACTCGAAACAAATTCAGCAACTGCTGCCCTGGCTGGAGAATCGCAGTTACTTTGAAGTTGAGTAATGCAATTACACTCATTACATATTTGAAATATTGTTAACTTGGAGTGAAAAGTCAAAATAAACCCTCAACCACCTGATAATCCCGCCAGCTACCTAACCGCATTTGTCTCAATACCCTTACAACATTATTAGAACTTGATTTGTGTGCGAATCCCTGCAGCTGCTGCTGCAACACGTGTGGATGCAACATTCGACTCTCAGCGCAGAGACACGAGTAACGCAAACAAAGCGTAAAATTATTATTAATAAACTAATGTGTGTTGCACAATACAATGACAATTGTTGGAACAACCCTCGTTGGGACGAAACAAGTGCAACACTTAAGGGGCGTGATGGAGGACTATGTGCATACCCTGTAAAGTGGAGAGGGTGTCTTAGATCTATCTAGAAATTAAGAAGTGAGTGATACTTATGTTGGGGTGCAACATAGTTCCACTTATTTTAGATGATGGTATGCAGACAGCTCTATAAAGAGTGGCATACGTAACTATTTAACCAGGTATTTATACTATACTATAAATACTATCAAACAGTATGCTTGTGTGCGTAGCAGCACAGCAATCGCTGTAAAATCGTAAAATCAACGAAGCGTGACGCCTGTACGTGTGAGAGCATCGACTATGCGTGTGAAAGCAGCGCTGCGAAGAAAAACGCACATGTGATAGGAATTATGAATTTTGGGCACCACTGGTCTATAGACTTTAGTCAACATTTTATGCCGTTGTTTAAATGTGGATAGAATTTATATATATTTTTATTAATTTATTTTTGATAAGTCAGCTTGAAAGTTGAAATTACAAAGCAACTGGAGCCATTGTATATATCTTTATGTCAAAAATGTATGTATAAATTAAGGCTATTATAATTGATACATGAACCACATGTGGTTTCGATTGGATATCCGCATTTCATTACCCACAAAATTGCATAGCAATATGTTGATAAACTAAATACTTTCTCAACTCAATGCAAATGCCTTTTACAATTGAATTTAGCAACAAATACAGGGTATCTGCTTTACCTACTAAACTTTTCCAAACTCTTCTTCTATGCTCTTTTTCCGCTGCTACCTAAATACCGAGGAATTTTTGCGTTCAACGCCCATTTTCAACAGATTAGCCCACTTCCCCCTCTGCAGCACTACTCGTATCAAGCAAATTAATTTTGAGCGCATAAATAGGGGAACGGGGGAAGCGGGAAAACTAGCTCTAGAGTCCCACCTGAGGGTTGCAGTCGATGCCATGTATTGTGTATAACATTTTGCGACCCCTTTGCTGACTGCTCTTGTTTTGGTTTCAGGGTGTGGCAATATGTTTTGATGAATCCGTGACACTTCATGCCGCATTAGAGGCATTAGCTCATCCCTGCCTAACGAGGAGTTGGGAGTTTGACTTGTGACTTGCCTTCAGGCGCTGAAGTGTGCTCACGTGTCTGCGATTAGCGACTGTTGCCCGATCTGTTATCTAACTATAGTTATCTGTTAAAATCTGATCACCTGCTGTGTGGGAAGCTCTTGAGTCAACAGTTTGTATTTCGATTATTAAATCTTTTCAATTTGTTAAACTCTTTTGCTATTTGCTGCCACGTGTCGTCAATTAAATGCTTCCCATAGTAAATCAGCGTATAGAATTAACAAGTTCATGATAGATGCCTAACAGGGATTTACGTAAACCCCTCTATATAGAATGGTGGTTACTTCCCTTCCATTGTGCTCCTGTCACTTCACTATGACAAATTAATTGCATTTTGCTACAATTTTCAGCAATTTTTGCGCAAAATTATTGGCTATATTCCTTTTGTATATTGAAGAGAGAAATGCAATCTATAATGTTGGAAATGATAGATTGTATCGAACAGATGCTTCGTCATAGGATTTCGTTTATTAACTTTGATATTTGAGACAAGAGCAGCATATTATTAGTAAGCCAAAGAGATTTCCAACTGCTCAAATATACATACATATTTATATTATTTAGTTAATACTTATCTACTAAAGAGAGTCAAGTGAGAAATACATTTTAGAAAGTATAAAAAAAGTATACTTAAGTTCCAGTTAATGTTTTTGTTGAGCTGTAATAAATTGTACTACATTCCGATGTGCAGACAGCTTTCAAAGCTCTATGCTGTGGCAGTAGATCAGTGCAGCTTTTATCAATGGCACAGAGTTTTTAACGCATGAGCTTTCGACTGATAACCAAACAAACACTCGAAAGCTTTGCATGAAATATGTATACTCCTCACTAGCTAGTTTATCTGGGGTAGTTAGAAGTCGAGATAGATAGTATGGCTACTAATAAATGTGTTTTAAAAAAAATAATAAAATAAATATTATAAATATTTAACACATTTGTCCATACATTTTTTGTGTTTAATTTATTTGTTTATAATATAATCCAGCTGACAAAAATAGTTATAAATATCATGGTGTCTGGATACTCGTCTCCTCATGCAGTCGTATTGTAAATAATGCAAATAAAACTAGGGTCCAGTTCACCTAATTCTGTTTTTACACGGTAGATTGGTTCTAGAAAATATCGTGTAAAAAACCGTGCAAAAAAAAAAACATTAATTGTATACAAGGAATTCCCCAAAATTTGAGCTATTTACAACTTCTCAACCAGTAAACTTATGCATACAAGGAATTCCCCTAAATTTGTGATTTGAACACATTTCGCAAAAATTATAGCTGATAAATAAAATTTAAGTCCAAATAATGTTGAATCGTGATAAATGGAATAAATTCGTGTAATAATAGTAATAAATTATTTTAAAGCGGTAAATCAAAATCGTGTAAAAAAGACCGTGTAAAAACAGACGTAGATGTAGTATGTTTTAAAATATTATAGAAAATATTATAGAAAATAATCTGACAAATAAAAATAAAAATATTTATAAAATTTTTGCCATTAACCAACATGTGATCGATTTCATAAATATTTTATCATCATTCAAATTAGACCTTATCTAAAATGTAATAGATCTTGTTAATACCCATAACCGTACAGGGTATCTCCAAGCGCACTAAAGTGTAGGTTCTACACATTTGACAACGTGGTGTAATTTGTGAGAAGCTTTCCACAATGAAAGCTCTACTGTTTATAAACAATACAACCAGCTGTAGTATGTTTCAGTAGCAGACAGACAGAGCTCGTATGAAGCAACAGCATACTAGTCAAAGACTTGCACTTACACTCTACTAACTACTGCCATCGCCATGTCCGACAATACGGTACTAGAAGTGCCCAGCTGGTTGAACCAGTCCATGTTTGTGGAGTTCTTGAAACGCGACTTCAAAGACTACAAAGACATAAGACACTACCAGGTGGAAGAAACCTGTGCCAAGGGAGAGAACTTTACCACACAGGTGTTGAGGGTAAAGGTCACCGTCGAACTGAAAGGTAAAACAAAAACTAAATTCCCAAATTCCAAATGAAACTTAAACTAATTGAATACCTAATTTAGATGGCAAGGAGGCGGAGACCTCTTTCATACTCAAACTGCTGCCCACGACTCTGAGTACACGTGATATGATTGCCAGCTGGAAGGTGTTTGATAAGGAAAAGCTCACCTACAGCAGTTACATACCAGACTTTGAGCAGATGTTTGCCAATGTCAACAAGAAGATTACGTTCGGCCCTCAGTATTATGAGTTGGACAATCCACCAACTCAGGAGCTGGTCATTCTGGAAGATCTGAGAAATCGTGGCTTCAAGAATGCCAATCGACAGAAGGGTCTGGACATGGTGCATAGCAAAGCGGTGCTCGAGAAGCTGGCTCAGTTCCATGCCGCCTCAGCAGTACGCTATGAGCTCAAAGGTGCCTATCCCGATATCTATGATCGCAATCTATGCAGCCTGGAGGATAAATTCCAAGAGTTTCGAGATACACAAGCCAAGTCTCTTATCAATGCGTTGCCACATTATGATGCGGCATATGTAGCGGACGCTCTGGTAAGTAGAGCTCACAAATCTTGGCAGAAATATCCTTTCATTTCCCTTCGTTTTAGACATCATACACTTCTAAGGCTCCGGATCAGTTCCAGGCCCATGCCCTTAAGTTTGAGGACGAGTTCCGTTGCCTCAACCATGGCGATGCCTATTGCAATAATATTATGTTTCAATATGATGAAGCGGGGGAGATTAGTGACCTACACTTTATAGATCTGCAGATGAGTCGTTACTGCTCGCCAGCTCAAGATCTCAACTACTTTCTAGTTTCCTCTGTGGCAGTGGATTTGAAGTTTTCGAAGTTTGATTATTTCGTAAGCTACTATCATAGCAAGTTGATTGAGAATCTGCAACTGTTGCAATACTCCAAGCCGCTGCCTTCCCTGAGAAGCCTACACATTGGCCTCTATAATCATGGAGACTGGAGTGAGTACTATCTTTAATTAATCGTATTATATTGTAACTATAACTAATTTGTTTTACTATTCATATAGTTTATCCTGTTATATCGCTGCTGCTACCTCTGGTGCTAATCGATCCCAATGAGAAGGCCGACATGGACAAGATCATGGATCAGGAGAACGAGGGAGATCAGTTCCGTAAGACGCTGTTCGGAAATCCACGTCTGGTCGAGCACTATAAGCAACTCATACCCTGGGCCTATAATCGCGGCTTATTTGAGTATGCCAAAGGCCAAAAGTGATAGTAAACCTGAGTTATGTTAAAGTACAAATTGTGTTAATAAAAACTATAAGAAATTAAAGACAAAGTCAATCAGTAATCCTTGATGTTCAGTTGTCTGATGTAATATTGTCCAAGTTTTCACAATGATAACGAGTAATCTAAATTTCTTACTGATAAAACACAAAATACACTTCACTCTTATCAAATATTTTCAATTCCCATATATAGACAGTACTAGTCCATTTATCAGCCTTATAAATAGCGAGCACTACACTTGGGCTAAGATATTACCCCCATAAGTTTCGAACCAATAACTCGTGCCATGGCTGAAGCAATTACTCCTGCCGCTGATCCTGTACCAAAGTGGCTTAATCAATCGCAATTTGTAGAAATACTCAATGCCAGTGTGCCAAATTTCTCTAGGATTCTTAATTTTGTTGCCAAGCCTGCTCTGAAACCAGGAGAAAACTATGCCTCCATCATGTTAAGGATTAGTATCGAGGTGGAACTAACGGGTGAGTGCCAAAGGAGGTTGTCTTTCGATCAATCGAGTATATACAGTGCGTTTCATAATCATAAGACACTTTAGAATTAGTTAAAAGAAGATTAATAGGATTCATGCAAAACCGATTGGTAGAGGATCTCAAAAGTCAAGGACGATATACAATATATAAAAAATAATTCAAAAAAATGTTTCATCAAATGGTTGTTGTTTAAACGATGATTAATCACTAATATAATATATCTATATATATAAGTGTCTTATGATTATGAAACGCACTGTAGTTTGTGGTATACATACTATATAATATCGTATCTTAACTGAATTTCACAATTCTGGGGTTGGGGAACAATCGATGGTTGAACATTCAATCCAACTCCTTAGAGGAAATACATTGATCAATTGAAACTTTAACCATACCCTATAGATCCTTGACCTCTTCCTATATTTCTCCTTAGATAAAACCCATAGGAACATTTCCTATATGATGAAAGTACCACATGAGTCGATGCCCGTAGAATCTACTGCAATATTTGAGGTTGAAAATGAGGCCTACCTGAATATACTACCCAAATTCGAGGCTCTTTATAGGGAAGTCGGTTTAGATATCTCGTTTGCACCACGTGCATATCGATTCACAGAGGGCATGAAACAGGAGCCCAAATTGGCCACAACGGTAGTCATGCACGATCTAGGTCAGGATGGTTATGGCAACATGAATCGACTGGAGGGTCTCAACTTTGAACAGACCAAGTTTGCATTGCGTAAGTTAGCGCAATATAATGCAGCAGGTGCACAGTACTATAGGGTGCATGGACCCTACACCGATGCACTTATGGTGGGTCCGTTTGGAAATGAGGAAAGTATGGCCATGTTTGCGGGTATACTGGAACCTTTTCAGCGCGGATTCTTGGCAAATTTAAAGCAGTACCAAGACGCTGACAAATATCACGCCAAATTCGTAAGTATAGTCAAATTCAGATACTCTTTACAAGATGAATTACATCTATCTGTATCTGCTTTCAGTCGAAACTCTTTGCTGATATTCAGACGAAACTTCTGGAGCAGAGTAAAGACGATCCCACGGAGTTCTGTACTCTCACCCATGGCGATTGTTGGCTCAATAATCTACTGTTCAAGACCAAGCCCAATGGAGAGTTCGAGGATATGGTCTTTGTGGACTTCCAAATGCCCAGATATGGCCATCCATCTGCTGATCTTTTTGACTTTATCATAACTTCGGTCAACATTGAGCACAAGCTGAAACATTTCGATTACTTCATCTACTATTACCACTGCCAACTAATTGAACATCTGCAACTACTGGGCTATAGCGGCCATATCCCCAGCCTAAGGGAACTCCACATCACACTATCCAAATACAGCCTATGGGCAGTAGTATCCTCCTTCATGGCTTTGCCCGTGGTTATCCTAGATCCAACCGAGTCCGCCACATCTTCTAATCTACTGGGCGACAGTGAAGCCGGTGATCAATTGAAGAACCTTATGTACACTGGGGAAAGGTATCGCCAGCACATGGAGCAGCTACTGCCGTGGCTGGAAAACCGTGGATACCTGGAAGTAGAATAGACCTATTCAATAATAAATATGTTGTAATTTAATTGAGAAGAAAAGGTCAACAAGTCTGGATGCAATTGATAGTTATCTAGATCCATTTGGATTTCATTTGGGTTCAACGAACGTAGTAAATCCTATATACTGAATATACCCCACTAGTAACTGGTATGTGAAATGGTACACATTTTTAAAATAATAAAATTTAATTTCATGATAAAGCATGTGAACATCTGTCAGGTTCAAAAGCTTTCGATTGTTATCAAAAGCTCTCTTAATTGATAGTTTAATTTGCTTATTCGATAAGATTATTTACATATCACATGCTAGAAAGATTAGCAGATTTATACGCAATTTCATCAATTTATGAAAGCTTTAAATAATAATTGTGAATAAAAGCATATTTATTGGGTTTTTTACTATATCCTAATATACAAGCTGTAGCAGGCCGATAGCACGATCACAGACACGTAAGCATAATAACATGACCATAACTGTTACTCTGTTAAGAGAAAAGCTCATCTCTAATGATAGTGTTGCAAAAGGCGAGAAGTTTATTCTGTAATAGTAATTAAAATAATGCGAGAATGAATTTAAAATATTTTTTATGTTTCAATAAACTCAAGAAAATAAATGATTAAAATATAATTTTCATTTAAAGTAATAAACTAAAATATTAATTATAATTTAATTAAACTAAAATGTTGCAAAATATGTAAAGTAGTTATTTTATAAATGTGAAAAAATTGCTTACTATCATTATTACTACTGTAGTCCCCAGCACTTCAAAATAATTTCACATATTTTCACACATCTTGCCCTCGTAAAAGCTTAGGCATGCTGATAACGATTTAAAGCTCACAATTCTATAGCAAGACCTATGCCAACATTTCCGTTATTTCCGTGTATAAATATCAACGGTAACTGTGCCAGTCCATCAATCAGTATAAAGTCTTTGAGATTAACATGAAGCTGTTCAAGCCAAGAGTTGCTTTGATTTCGACATTTACCATGGAACAGAAGTATACAAAACTATCGGATAGTGCAGCCAAATCTCAGAAGGAAGAAAAGGATCTCACACCCTCAATAACTACTAAAGTTATCAACAAAATGACAAAGAAATTAGCCAGTATATCGAAGATGGAACAAATACTCACGGTTTATAAGTGATATAGAATACTGAGTATTAATGTATTATAATAAACTCGACTCGTATGGATTAACTTAATATTTATTAATAATAATTTTAATGTTAATATTACTAGGTATTTATCGACAATGAAATACTATTTGTAAAAACATAGCAGGCTTAATATGAAGTACACAAAATAAATATAAATTTTGGTTATACTCAAATAAAGCAAAGATACACTTTGGCCATAGACCATGCATAATAGTAGAAGTTGATGAAAGACTCGATTGGGCTCCCAATATATCCTGTTATTGAATATGGAAATTAAGAAGTAAGTGCTTTAAAAAGTATTTGGGAGGAATGTAGTTCCCAGTTGCAATTCCGCCTCAGGCACGAAGGTTTTATTGTAGCATACTTTTTGGGGCTTACAGCAAGCATTATAGAACTTTTTGTTATTAATGGTACTTGTATGATAAAGCAAGGTATTTAGATATAGTAAACTTAAGCCCCATTGACAAGACCTTGATTATATAGATAACCATTTCATCAAATAAGGAAATAGATGGTATCTGCAAACAAATCAAAGCTTATCAGACAGAATTTAACAAAAAGTTGATAATTGCTAACGAGCAGAGCTTTTTTTATTATCTATTCGAAGCTTGACCTATGTATGCTAAAAATGTTTGAGTATAAATAACAGCAAGTGTTCAATTATATTTATTACTATCTATTTCGGTTTCTTTAACAGTTGAAGCAAACGTACTTAAATGTCAACCATGGGTCAGTCTAGCTCCACGTCCCGGGAAAGGGAAAGTCAGAGTCTTGACTATAAAAAGATCAGGTACATGAGAAGAGAAAAGAAGTTGGATCAAAAGGCTAATGCCGATATTGAAAGCGTTCCAGATTGGATACGCAAATCGCACTTTGTGGAAATACTCGAGGAGAATGTGCCACTGTTCGAGGGTATTGAACATTTCCGCATTAGGCCTGCCCTAAGCGCTGGCGAGAACTACTCCTCATTGATGTTGAAAGTCACCATTGACGCCAGACTTAAAGGTAACACAATATATATTAACTGTATTATAGTTATAGTATAAGTTTTATGCAGATAAAAGCATGAAGACGCTATCATATATGATGAAGGTGCCACACGAGTCGGCGAAGATGCAGCAAATGCTAAAGACTGTCAACTTTTTCACTGTGGAGAACGCTACCTATAGAGAACTGATATCCAAGTTCGAGAATCTATACCAGCAGAAGGGATTGAGCATCACCTTTGCACCGCGTACTTTCAGCTTCAAGGAGAGCCTCAAGAAGGAACCAAAACTAATCAACTCGGTGCTGATGTACGACCTGGGTCAGGATGGTTATCGGAATGTCAATCGACTGGAATGCCTCAACATGGAACAGACCAAGTTGGTTCTACGTAAACTGGCACAATATCATGCAGCTGGAGCTCAGTGTAGATGTATCTATGGACCCTACTCCGATGTCTTCACCCAGCCGATCTTTGGCTCGAGCAAAGAGAGAGCTATATCAATACTCGAGGGCATCATGGGACCCTTTAAGAAAATGTTCTTGGAGAATCTCAATCATTACGACAATGGCAAAAAATACTACGATAAATTCGTAAGTACCATAACAAACAGGAATCGTAATTTAGCTCAAGTTTCCCTCCTGTTTTCAGGCTCTGCTTTTCTCGAATTTGAGTCAACATTTTCTGAAAATGAGCATATTTGATCCGCATGAGTTCAATGTCATCAACCATGGCGACTGTTGGGTCAACAATTTGCTCTTTAAGTACGATAATGGTGAATTACTTGATATGATCTTTGTGGACTTTCAATTGCCCAAATATGGACATCCATCAACGGATCTACTGAACTTCATAATGACTTCAGTGCATATTGACTACAAGCTGAAAGAATTCGACTTTTTTATCAAGTACTATCACGATCATCTAACCAAACATCTGCAGCTCTTGGGATATGCGGAACGTATGCCAACCCTAAGGGAGCTCCATGCCAAACTCTTCAAGTATGGCATCTGGGCCATCACTGCCTCCGTCATGGTGCTACCCATAGTTCTGTTGGATCTCAATGAGGAATCGCAGGACAGTCCCAAGTTCAGGAATCTGCTGTACACCAACAAAAGATACAAGGCCTATATAGAGCAAATAATACCCTGGCTGGACAATCGTGGTCTCTTAGAAATTGTGTAAGCTCAAACCAATGAATATAATGATCATTTGTATGTAGAATAAAGCAAATAATCAAATTACAAAATATAGTAATACAGTGAGTAGTAATGCCTATCTATACTATTGATAAAGTATATTGTGTTTTTTATGGATTTGGCACTTGAAAATACTTTGAAAGATAAGATCACGTTTTATCTACATATATTTTCCTATACTCCCAACATATATTCAACTGCAGTAACATTTTGTTAATCTTATCAATCATATACGCTGCTATAATTGCTATAAATTATTGCCAAGGCTAACAGGTTTATTATTATAAAACAATTTATACACAGATACTACATCAGAATGCATTTTTTAAATAGTATTTTAATGTAATAAATTTTGTATATATTTTTTATTCAAGATTACAATCACCTGATTGTAGTCGATTGAGATAAGGCCACTAAACAAAAATATCAATATAAACAAATTCACTGTGATGATAGATTCATTTCATACATTTTTATTGCATTTTTCAATTAATATTAATATAGTGTAGCGTGTGCTCAACAGTGACAACTGACAGCTAGTTTTTAAATAGAAGATGAATGTAGTAGAATATAGATATTTACATATACATATACTACATACATACATACACTTATAACTGTCATTTACCCACATAGTTTCACTTGTGCAGTTTTATTTACTTCATCAAGCGCTTTACAATTAATAGCACTATACAAACACAAATAAACAGAGAGCGTGATGGAGAAGAGCGCCAGCGTGAGAGCAAAGAGAGCGAGCAGTGATCAAACACTACACATACACGCCATGTGTATGTATGTCTATGTTTGACTGTGAGAGAGTAACTAGCCGCATAAGCGACACAACCTTGACCTTGCATTTGAAAAAACTATTCTCACCCCTTCCACATATCAGCTGGGCGGTGTAAAAATTTCAGTCTAGGTAAAGGAATATACATATATATATTTATTGTACGAAATACAAGCTCAAAATAAGCAACATATTAATTACAACACATAGTAAATAACCTGAAGAATGAACATCCATTTTTGAAGAAATATTAATTTGAATATGCACATCGCTTGCAAAAGCTGAGTTTAACAGCTGTTTTGTTAACAGTGGACTGTTAAGTTAACATTTTCGGTTTGAAAGATAATAGTTTCATCTATTCTTAACACGAAAACATAAGAGTATCGTTAATTTGCAAGTATGTAAAAATACATTTTTGCCACTTTTAGTCCTCAAATACCCCATAGTGCAGCGGACACTCACCGTCGGCCAATTTTCGTCCGTTAAAAGAGGGTGTTCGCAAAAGAGGAGTGAAGTTGTTCAAAGAAAATACAAGAACGTCTTAAAAGAAGTGTTGGTTAAAAAGGGATGTTCCGATTGTAGAGGTGTCACTAAGAGAGTATTCACTATACTACATTAATTTTGGGATATTATGCTTTTTAAAAATAGTACAAAAAGGCACATGTAGCAATGGTATAACTTAAAGGCTCTCTAGATGTAAGTAAAAGATAAATTAAAAATAAATTTAAAAATTAGAACTCAATACATGATGCCATATTTCTACGGTTATGGCAATTCCGCGCAACATATAATACTACGCACATTGATCCTTTCTTTGTATGTATATATCCAAGCACATACACTCAAGTAACCCCCTTGTTCTAGAATCAATTGATAACACAGTTAATTTCACAGTTGCGCTCTAAAATTGAATAATGCTGATTGTGAGTTTATGGAAATGTGTATATCAGCTCTATTAATGTACATATGTTTGTATGTACATACATACATACTAGTAGTGTCTAGGCAGCTTTCAATTGCCGTTGACCGTATCAAGCGCGCACAGTTTTGCGTAGAACACTTGTCGGCACACACTGATAAAATACGAGCAGTTATCGTGTTATCAGTTTCAAATGCTGATAGTGCAAAGTGTATAAATATCATCGCAAACCCTAAAACAAATGCTCAGTTTATATTTACTTGCGCTGCCGTAAAGACGTAGTAGTAATATTAGCGCAACTCTCGCCGTAGACTTTCAGTTTTTTCGAGTGCCTCTGCCATGGGTGGTTTCAATTCCAAGTCAAAAAATAGCTACAAAGTGGCACCGGCTGCGGCTCCGACATCGCCGATCCCCGCTCCAGTGGCGACAACAGGCACCACAGGTCCCGCTTCGGTTGACAACGCTCCGATCAAGCCCGAGGTCACAAACAGCGCCCCAGTGCCGGATTGGATTAATGAGTCGCATTTTGTGGAAATACTCGAGGCAAATGTACCAAAGTTCTCTAAAATACGAAGCTTTCGCGTAAAGCCCGGTCTGAATGCCGGAGAGAACTATGCCACATGCATGCTGCGAGTAAGCATTGAGGTGGAACTAACCGGTGAGTACTATAGCCTATGATGATGTCACAAATGTCACTCATTTAATTGCATTGGGCGGGAGATCAAAACGGAATGTTAATGGTATACTGAAAAGTTTAAGCAAAACAATAATTACAACAACAGCTGCACAGAAACACAGTCAAGGTTGAGCAATTAGATACGATGGGAACAGAAATTAAAGATTTGTAATAAATCCCCACACATTTTAATCACATTTTAAAATTGACTACATTTAATCAAATTTCACATAATTAAATTTTAGTTTATAAATATTTACACAAATGACTTGAAGTTGGCGCCATAACTATGTTAAGCTTATCGAACATATGAGGTACATTATCGATAACAGTTTGTGATAAACGATAAATTTCACTAAAAATAACTGAGGTATTAATAACACTGATATTTGCCGGAACAGAAAGCGGAATCCAAATCATATTTCAAAATTTTCTACATTTCATCAAATTTCACATAACTAAATTTTACTTTATAAAAAATAAAATGACTTGAAATTTGAGTTGGCGCCATAACTATGTTATGCATATCAACATATGAGGTAAATTATCGATATCAGCGTGCGATAAACGATGATTTTACTAAAAATAACTGTGATATTCACCGGAACAGAACGCGGAATCTAAACTTATAATCTATTTGATTTGCCAGAGCACCTGACCTGTATAATTATATCAATGTTAGATTGGTTAAGTGTACTTTTGATATTTCTGCTAATCATGTGGGAAAATATTTACAGGTAATCATGACATTATTGGGGGGTAATCACTTGAGATAGTAAACATTGCAAAAGGTATACGCATATATACACACTTATACACACGACTATTGGTTCCTACGACAATCCATATCTTACGTATGACCAAATAAAGTAGTAAATTTCATGGTCGATCGAATGCAATGACTATAATCAAACCTAAAATAGCACGTACATTTTTTATAGATTATTTTTGGCACACGAACATTTATCAATTATGAATGGTTGGAAATTTGTTTTAATACGTTTAACTATAATTAACTAAACTATTCATTCTCTTTGTGAAATAGACCAAACCGTTAAGCCGCTTTCGTTTATGATGAAAACGCCGCACGATATTGCCGGCAATGAGATGATGTTCACAGCCATGTTCTCGATGGAGAATGAGGCCTACTTGGATCTGGCTCCCAAACTGGAAGCACTCTACAAGGAGAAGGGATTGAATGTGAAGTTTACTCCACAGACCTATAGGTTCAAGGAGAGCTTGAAAGCGGAACCCAAACTGGAGCACACCGTGCTCATGTATGATCTGGGACAGGATGGTTATAAGAACCTCAATCGCCTTGAAGGTCTCAATATGGTGCAGACCAAGATTGTGCTCAAAAAGATGGCGCAATATCACGCCGTAGGTGCACATTATGCAAAAGAGTATGGACTCTCAGATACTATGAAGTATGGAGCTTTTGGCAACAATATTACCGAAGCCTTCAAAATGATGGAGCAAATGTTCGCTCCCACCCAAAAAATGTTTCTGGACAATCTAAAGAACTACAAAAACTGTGAGCAATATGTAGAACCTATGGTACGAAACTTATATACATTCAAATATAATTTGCCCTTAAACTAATCTGTCTTACCTTTTCAGAAAGTATATTTTGCCAAAATGTATGATCATTACAAGAAAATGGGATCGTTCGATCCCAACGATTTCAATGTGGTCAATCATGGCGATTGCTGGGTGAACAATTACCTCTTTAAAAGCGGCGCCAATGGCGAGGTCGTTGATCTGATCTTTGTGGACTTCCAAAATCCCAGATTCGCTCATCCATTTGGCGATTTGCTGTACTTCATCATGACGTCGGTCAACATTGATTACAAGCTGAAGGAATTTGATTACTTTATCAAGTATTATCACGATCAGTTGATTGAACATTTAAACCTCTTGGGCTATAAGGGACGTAAGCCCAAACTCATGGAGTTCTTTATGCAGTTATACAAGTACAGCAGCTTCGCCATCATGGGAGTCTTTCTGGTACTCCCAGTGGTGCTATTGGATCCCACAGAAACCGCCACATTTGAGAATTTCCTGGGCGATAATCAAGCGGGACAGGACTTTAAGAATTTAATGTACACCAATCCACGTTATCAGAAACAAGTTGAGAAGATTATGCCTTGGCTGGACAGTAAAGGACTCTTGGAAGTCTAGTGA
Organism: Liodrosophila aerea; assembly: GCA_035045005.1. Lineage (NCBI taxonomy): Eukaryota > Metazoa > Arthropoda > Insecta > Diptera > Drosophilidae > Liodrosophila > Liodrosophila aerea. Next base: position 30,637 of record JAWNNL010000782.1, on the reverse strand, counting down.
GTCTGAAAAGCTCATATAAACTTGATTAGATTTTAATGTATTTTCCATTTATTTATTTTAGTGATTATGACTTGGATTTTTCCGGAACTGTGGCCCCAAAGGCAACCAACAGCCAGGCGATTATCGAAGTGGATGCTGATACTCCCGAGTGGGTGAACATTGACCACTTCAAGGAACTACTTAAAAGTGAGAAGTCCAACTTCAAAGATATACAAAGTTTCCGTGTAAAGAAGGCCACAGAAGCAGGCGACAACTACTTGTCCATCATACTCTCGGTGGACATCGATTACCAGACCACTTTCGGGGGCAACTCAACCATTTCCTACATGCTCAAGGTGCCACCAAAGAGTGAAGCCACCAAACCTGTTTTGGATCTAATGCTAACGTTCAAGAAGGAGATGACCATGTACAATGATATTATACCCAAGCTGGAGGCACTCTATCAACAGGCCGGCCAACCCGTCGTCTTTGGCCCTAAAAGCTACAAGTTCCAAAAGGCCCCAGATTCGGATCATATAATTCTAGAGAATCTACGCCCAGCCGGCTTCAAGAATGCGGATCGTCTGCAGGGTTTGAATGTGTCCGAAACGGAGCACGTGCTGACCAAAATGGCCCAACTACATGCTGCCTCCGCTTGCTACTATGTCAACAACGGTCCCTATGTGGAGTGTATAGACAAACCGTTGCACAATGAGTCCACACGTCCGATCTTTGATAGTCCGCAGAGTCAGGCGTTCATGGACATAGCAATTGAGTCAATCAAGAGCTTCAAGGGCAGCGAACTCTATGGCGCTAAAGTGGTAAGTGGTAAATGATGTGTTGAACTCAATCGCATAGACTAATTCTATATTCATTTTGTAGGAAAAGTTGCTAGAAAACTTTTTCGATGTTATGTCAAAGGCGGAGGTCTACGATGAGACTCAATTCAATTGCCTGAATCATGGCGATTGCTGGACAAATAATGTGATGTTCGTCTATGGTCCTCAGGGCGAGGTTAAGGACACACTCTTTGTGGATTTCCAACGGGCTTGCTATCATACGCCAGCTCTGGATCTGTACTACTTCCTATTGTCCTCTCCCAGCTATGACATTAAACTGGAGAAATTTGACTACTTCGTACGCTACTATCACACTGAACTCCAGCGTAATCTGGAGCTGCTCAAGTATCCACGTCATATACCCAGTCTCAGGGACCTGCATACCATTCTACTTAAGAATTCCTTATGGGCTGTGACTACGGCCACCACTGTGACATCCGTGGTGCTGCTGGAGCCCACGAAAGATGCAAACATTGACACCATGATGGGTGACAGCGAGGAGTCCAAAAATTTCAAGAAGAAACTCTTCAATAACGACAGATATCGCAAACATGCCGAGGCCACCTTCCCTTGGCTCAACTACCGCGGACTCCTGGACTTTGAGTAAGTTGAGTGTTGAGCTGATTCCGTTTGTAAATAGTATTTCGTCTACCCTCTGTTACGTCTTTTTACTGTTTCCCTGTGTTTATGCAATAAAAAATAAATGTATATAGTAAAAAGTGCATTGAAATTCATTTGAAATATTTTAGAACGCCCAACAGTATGTCCAAGGAGCACGTGTCCTTGGCTTGGTTGGATTTCGATGACTTTGGTGGCATCATTGCCACTGAGGTGCCCGAATTTGATAGGATTCTGGGCGGCACTTCAGTTTTGGCCACCAAGCCGGGTGATAATTTCGCATCCAAATTGCTTAAAGTAGAGATTAATATACAACTCAAAGGTCAGTCCATGCCATACATCGCTTCGCAGATCTAAAGCTTTCCTATTTTGTCATTAGACCACAGTAGTAGAACCTGCTCCTACATGCTAAAGATACAGTGCGACTGTGAAATAGATGAGTCCTCAATATTCAATATGTTTCCCAAAGAGATGGAGGTCTACAGGAGATTTTTGCCAGCCTTCGAAGAGCTCTATCGAGAGGCAGGTCTGTCGGTTAAATTCAGTCCCAAGACCTATAGACTACAGAAACCCATTAAGGAGAACTATTTGCTAATGGAGAATCTGCAGGCGAAAGGTTTCAAAATAATGGATCGTCAACAGGGACTAGACTTGCCACATGCCAAGTCCGTGATGAAAAAACTGGCTCAATGGCATGCAGCATCGCTCAAGCATAAGGAACTCTATGGTCCCTATCCAAGGAAGTACGATAATGGCATGATCGATGAACAATCGAGAGACGTATTTAAATCCATGTGCGAGCCAGGTGAGAAGGTCTTGCTTAAAATAGCAAACGGCTTCCAAGGAGTGCAGGAATATCTGCACAAACTGGTAAATAGTATATAGTAACAAAAAAGTAAATACATAACAATCTATTGCCATTTCTAGGAACCTTTTCTAAAAGTGTATATTGACAAGGTCATCGAAGATGGAAGGATTGATGGGGAAGCATTCAATGTACTCAATCATGGTGACCTATGGACGAATAACATTATGTTCCAGCATGATAAGAGTGGTCAGGTGCTGGAGACCTATCTGCTGGATCATCAAGTGCCGAAGTATGGCAACCCAGCGCAGGATCTGTATTATTTTCTAATGACCTCACTGAAGCTGGACATCAAACTGGATCAGTTCGATTATCTCATCAGATGGTATCACGAGAATTTGGTGGAACATGCCAAACTGTTGAAATATGCTGGCTTCGTACCCAATCTGAGGGAACTACATGTGATTCTGCTCGAGCATCCTATACATGGTGAGTGGCTATGGCATAAAGATCATAATTAAAATATGTACCTATAAATACATTACAGCTGCTGGCACAGTATATAGCACTCTGGCTCTTTGTCTAATGGATGCCAATCATCATCTGCCGGCAGATATGTTTACAGAGAGTAATCCCGCTGCCGATGAAGCTTTCTATGAACACATGTATGGGAATGCCCGGTACAGGGCGCACTTTGAGCGGATTATGCCATGGCTGAACAAGAGAGGCCTATTGGATATCTAACGTGCTTGATAAACTTGTAATTTATTGACTCTGGTACAGCTAATATCGAACAATATGTAATGTAACAGCTAAGCTAATATAATAAATATATATGTGTAAATATCGCAGGCTCTAATATCTAATGTCCAACTGCAAAAGCGACCATAGACTTATTGCATGGCAAACTTGACAGCAACATAAGTGGTCAAAATCAAGAGCACAGCATAGGCCAGTTTCCTGAGATTGGCGCGATTCACTCCTTTGATGGTGCGCACCAGCTCGATATTTAGGCGAAAAACATTGCGAGTCTCCTCAATATATTCGTCGCGCATTTCATCATCAAGACTGCCATAGACCTCATTAAATATACGACGTAGTTTGGTCTTTAGAATCGGAATGCGAACAGGAAAGAATGTGGCTTCACAACCCACTGGGCACTGGGTAACCTGTTCTGGCATGGGACGTGCTTCGAGGTCATCATCTTCGCCGGCAGCTGCGGGAGGCACAGCGGCATCTTGCTCAACTTCCCTCCTCTCCTGAGCGGAAGTGCCTCGGTCAAAGACCCAAATCTTGCGCGTGATCATGCGTTTCTTTTGCAACATCTGGCCACCAGACATCAAAGCCATATACATTTGAAAGGCATAGGCAAAGAGGAACACCTCATTCTTTTCCTTCATTTTCTCCAAGTGCTCAACATAGGCGACTGCAGCCGGGCGAGGCACATAGTCCTTCTTCCAGTTTGAGCCATAGAAATATGCAAAGTCTCGTTCGAAGGCGGCTGCACGATGTAGATCCTTCGGCAACAGACGCTCGGGGAGGTTTTCTTCAAAGTATTTGTATACTTCGTAAAAGGCCAACAGTCCATCGTACCAGACTTCATCGTCGGAAAGTGCTACATATTACGAAAGTCGTTGTTAATATTAATAAGATGAACACCCTACGCATAGTTACCGAATGCGAATTTGGCATTAATCAGGGCATCAGTCAGATTATGCACATCCTTTGTGGCTCTGCGGAGTTCCTTGGTGAAATTCATATCCACATAATCTGCGTCATTGTCTTCTGCCGTGTCAGCGGTTGGGGTTACCTCTGGTGTCAGCAGTGGTGCTTCTACCTCTTCTGTTGCCATCTTACGTTTGTGCTTTTAATCGGAAAAAATTTCTCAAATATACTATATTTTCTGCCGTAATATACGTATTAGCTTTCTTTGTTTTTTAAATTCGAGTCGCAAACACGGCTGCCAGACTTGGCGTTTTTGAGCCAAAATTGGCGCTTTTCTATATGTTGGCGCAATGGCAATAAGTTTTCGTAAATTCGGGTATTCAGGGTTGTGGCTTGCACTAAGGGTGTACATTTAGCTAACTTCGGTTGTGCACTTGGCTAAACTGCACTGCGTGAAAGAATTTTGATATTTAGTTGTTTTACAGCACTGTTTGCTAAAATTATCGAAAAGGTATCGGTTTAAAAATGAAACGATACCGGGAGTTTTGCAACACTTAAGAAAAACTTTGCTCATTTTGGAATAATTGTCAATTTCATTTCATTTTCATTTTTTTGCGAATTAAGGACGCCCAGAAAAGATAATTGTAAGTATTTTTTGCCGCTTTTGTATAATTTACGTGTACATTGTAAAATGAATCAATGTTATCAATGCTGGTTATGGTTGCTGCTAACACTATGTTGTACGCACACAAAGTATTTAACATTTGTAATATGCTAATTTCACCATTAATAATCACAAACTCATGCACAATACACTAATTGCAGTAGACCCCAACAGCTACAACAACGCTAGAACACTTTGTCTTCACTCATCCAAGCCCCAACTGCTTGTTTACTCTAAGCCCTATCACTCACACATACCCGCACGCACAACCACACACACACACACCTTGCACTTCTGCGAATCCAACAATTGCTTTATTAGAAAAAGAAACATTTCATAAAAACGATTTGAATTTACAACGAGAGCAATGTCGGATCTGTTTACCATTATTGATAGCAACAGCGGGCAACACGACGCACCAATGGCATCGCCCTCCCAGCACAGTCCCATGACAACCAACAGCAGCTCATCCACACAAAACGGTGGCACAACAGCAAACTCAGCTGGGGCAGGCGTTAGTGGTGCTGGTGGCGGTGGCGGTACAGGTGGGGTTAGTGGTAAGGGCACAAATCACAACTCTACAACCGGCGCAGAAAACACACCTGTAAGCATAATACTATCACAATAACTATTCCAACTCACCCTTGCACACGTTGTAGATGCTCACAAAACCGCGTCTCACCGAGCTAGTGCGAGAGGTGGATTCAACAACACAATTGGATGAAGATGTCGAGGAACTGCTGCTCCAAATTGTGGATGACTTCGTTGAGGACACCGTGAAAGCGACGAGCGCCTTTGCCAAGCATCGCAAATCGAACAAGATTGAAGTGCGTGATGTTCAATTGCATTTCGAGAGGAAGTACAACATGTGGATACCTGGATTCGGAACCGATGAACTGCGTCCCTACAAGCGTGCTGCCGTTACCGAAGCGCATAAGCAGCGTTTGGCATTGATTCGCAAAACTATCAAGAAGTACTAGCATCAAATAGAGTAATCCATACAGGGTTTCTGGCTTCTCAGCCCAATAACTGAAACTTTTGTTTTAAAACTTAACTTTAATTGCACTAAGCAAATAAAATAAATATAATCCTAAATTTACATTCTGCAAGATGTCTTCGTCTCCTCCAAGTGTATTAGCCTCTCCTTGTGGACTTCGCGCAAATGTGGATAAAGATGAAGTTGTTGAATACCGATATTTAGGTGTGAAACCGCCGCATGTGCACCTTTAGAGTAGCTCGCGAAATGTATTGTTTTTTACAGTACTTGCAGCGATTTATGGAGGAAGGATTCGGTCCGTGGTAGTCGGCAATATGTTTTTTCATATCGGCTAATGTGTCGAATAATTTTTGACAATATCGACACATATTTGGAAATTCTTCGGCATGAGTAGTGAGGTGGGTCCTTAGGCGTCCCGTTGTGGAGAATGACTGTGAACAGTGGGAACACTTATATTCTCCTCCTTCAGTATGTAATGCACAGGTATGTCTATCCAGATGACACTTCACTTTAAACTTGGCCAAGCATTTGGAGCACTTGAAAGGCCGTTCTCCAGTATGGACTCGTAGGTGATTTTCATAAGTTTGTCGGATCGGGAATTTTTTGGAGCAAAAAGAACACTTATAACGTGTTTCGGCACTCTTAGTTTTCTTAACAGTGTGTTTCATTTTATACATATTCTTAGATCCGTGGTAGTTGGCAATATGTTTTTTCATATCGGCTAATGTGTCGAATAATTTTTGACAAAATCGACACATATTTGGAAATTCTTCGGCATGAGAAGTGAGGTGAGTCACTAGTTTCCCCGCTGTGACGAATGTCTGTAGACAATGGGAACACTTGTGTTGTCCTCCTTCAGTGTGTAACGCACAGACATGTCTCAAAACTTTAGACTTCGATTTAAAGGTAGCCAAGCATTTGGAGCACTTGTGAGGCCGTTCTCCGGTGTGGACTCGTATGTGCTCTTCTAATACAGTTCGGCCAGCGCATATTTTAGAACAATAAGAACACTTAAAGCGTGTGTCGGGACGTGGGTCGGGACGATCTCCGGTGTGAATACGCATGTGTTGCTTTAGTTGAGACTTCGAATTGAATTGCTTTTTACAGTAGGTGCAGGGTTGCATATTCTTCGATTCGTGATAGTTGGCAATATGTTCTTTCATATCGGCTAATGTGTCGAATAATTTTAGACAATATTGACACATATGTGAATGCTCTCCGGCATGAGAAGTGGCATGAGTCTTTAGTTGTCCTGCTGAACCAAATGTCTGTGGACAGTGGGTACACTTGTGTTGTCCTCCTTCAGTGTGTAACGCACAGGTATGATTTACCAGATTAAACTTCCATTTAAACTTGGCCAAGCATTTGGAGCACTTGTGAGGCCGTTCTCCAGATTGTTTCTTCGTGGTGCGTGGTGCGTGGTAGTTGGCAATATGTTGTTTCATATCGGCTAATGTGTCGAATAATTTTTGACAATATTGACACATATTTGGATGCTCTTCGGCATGAGAAGTGAAGTGAGTCCATAGTTGTCTCACTGTCACGAATGTCTGTGAACAGCGGGAACACTTGTGTTGTCCTCCTTCAGTGTGTAACGCACAGACATGTCTCAAAACTTGAGTCTTCGATTTAAAGGTAGCCAAGCATTTGGAGCACTTATGAGGACGTTCTCCGGTGTGGACTCGTATGTGCCGTTCTAATCCACTTCGGTCAGCGCATATTTTAGAACAATAAGAACACTTAAAGCGTGTGTCGCGACGTTTTCCGCTGAGAGACCGCATGTGTAACTTTAGAGTAGCTCTCGAAATGTCGCAGGGCAATGCATTCTTCCGTCCGTGGTAGTCGGCAATATGTTTTTTCATATCGGCTAATGTGTCGAATACTTTTTGACAGTATAAACAAATATTTGGATACTGTTCAGCATGAGTAGTAAGGTGAGTCAACAGCTCTCCCGCTGTGACGAATGTCTGTGTACAGTGGGAACACTTGTGTCGTCCTCCCTCAGTGTGTAACGCACAGGTATGTCTATCCAGATGACCCTTCTCTTTAAACTTGGCCAAGCATTTGGAGCACTTATAAGGTCGTTCTCTAGTGTGAACACGCATGTGTTGCTTTAGATGAGACTTCGAATTGAATTGCTTTTTACAGTAGGTGCAGGCATGCCGATTCTTCGGTCCGTGGTAGTTGACAATATGTTCTTTCATATCGGATAATGTGTCAAATAACTTTTGACAAAATCGACACATATTTGGAAATTCTTCGACATGAGAAGTGAGGTGAGTCAATAGTTGTCCCGCTGTCACGAATGTCTGTGGACAGTGGGAACACTTGTATTGTCCTCCTTCAGTGTGTAACGCACAGGTATGTCTCAACACTAGAGACTTCACTTTAAAGGTAGCCAAGCATTTGGAGCACTTATAAGGTCGTTCTCTAATGTGAACACGCATGTGTTGCTTTAGTTGAGCCATCTTATTGAATTGCTTTTTACAGTAGGTGCAGGCATGCAGATTCTTCGGTCCGTGGTAGTTGACAATATGTTCTTTCATATCGGCTAATGTGTCAAATAATTTTTGACAATATCGACACATATTTGGATACTCTTCGGCATGAGTAGTGAGGTGAGTCCATAGTTGTCCCGCTGTCACGAATGTCTGTGGACAGTGGGAACACTTGTATTGTCCTCCTTCAGTGTGTAACGCACAGGTATGCCTCACCAGACTACCCTTCGCTGTAAAGGTAGCCAAGCATTTGGAGCACTTGTAAGGCCGTTCTCCAGTGTGTTTCTCTTTATATATATTCTTAGATCCGTGGTGGTTGGCAATATGATCTTTCATATCGGATAATGTGTTGAATAATTTTTGACAAAATCGGCACATATTTGGATACTCTTCGGCATGAGTAGTGAGGTGAGTACTTAGGCGCCACATTGTGGTAAATGACTGTGAACAGTGGGAACACTTATATTCTCCTCCTTCAGTATGTAACGCACAGGTATGATTATCCAGATTAACCTTATATTTAAACTTGGCCAAGCATTTGGAGCACTTGAAAGGCCGTTCTCCGGTGTGGACTCGTAGGTGATTTTCATATCTTTGTTTTTTCGGAAATGTTTTGGAGCAATAGGAACACTTATAACGTGATTCGGCACTCTTAGTTTTGATGGGTGGCTTGGTAGTGCCAGCAATCTTGTTTTCCTTGGCAGTGTGCTTCTCTTTATGTTTTATCAAATGGGATTTATTAAGAAATGATTTGGGATAATCGGAGCTCTTGGAAAATTGCTCAGCCTTATGCGTTCGCTTGTGACTTTGCAAACCTCTTAAAGATGAAAAGTCCCTGTTACATATTTCGCATTGATAGTTTATGCGATCCGAAGTACTAAGAGCAGAAACGTCATCTATTCTTTTCTTACTTGGCCTAGTTGATTCCGACGAACTGGAACTTGTTGATACCGACCGTCGGGAGCCAGTTGATTCTGGAAAAAGGGCACTAGTTGATTCCGACAAACAAGTAGTGCCAGCAATCTTGGATTTCTGGACAGTGTGTTTCTCTTTGTATATATTCTTCGATCCGTGGTAGTTGGAAATATGTTCTTTCATATCGGCTAATGTGTCAAATAATTTTTGACAATATCGACACATATTTGGATGCTCTTCGGCATGAGTAGTGAGGTGAGTCCATAGTTGTCTCGCTGTCACGAATGTCTGTGGACAATGGGTACACTTGTGTTGTCCTCCTTCAGTGTGTAACGCACAGGTATGTCTCACCAGATGACCCTTCACTTTAAACTTGGCCAAGCATTTGGAGCACTTGTAAGGCCGTTCTCCGGTGTGGACTCGTAGGTGATTTTCATAAGGTTGTCGGATCGGAAAGGTTTTGGAGCAATAAGAACACTTATAACGTGTTTCGGCACTCTTAGTTTCGATGGGTGGCTTGGTAGTGCCCGCAATCTTGGTTTCCTTGGCAGTGTGTTTCTCTTTATGTTCCATCAAATGGGATTCATTAAGAAATGATTTGGGATACTCGGAGCTCTTGGAAAATTGCTCAGATTTATGCGTTCGCTTGTGACTTTGCAAACCTCTTAAAGATGAAAAGTCCCTGTTACATATTTCGCATTGATAGTTTGTGCGATCCGAAGTACTAAGAGCAGAAACGTCATCTATTCCTTTCTTACTTGGCCTGAATGTAGATCTTCTAGTTGGCATCGACCAACTGGAACTAGTTGATTCCGACGAACTGGACCTTGTTGATACCGACCAACGGGAGCCTGTTGAACCCGAAAATAGGCAACTTGTTGATTCCGACAATCGAGGACTATCATCATTATCTGTCTTCGATTGGCTATCACTGTCTTCCTTTAGTTCTCTTAAGCGCAATGATCGTCGCCTGTTTATCGGGCTTAGTAGTGTCCTCGTAGTGTCATTTTCGGCCTCTGATCCTGATTCGGTTGCTGCATTAGTCTCTCGTGCGGTTTCTGGTACGGCGTCTGGTACGGCTTCTGGATCATCTTTTGGGTCAACATCTCTGCGCAATAGTTTCCACTCCTCATTTAGCAAAGAATCGAGCATTTGATCAACTTCTACTTCCTCCATTGACACGAACGTTCCGTCATCTTTTTGGTCAACATCTCTGCGCAATAGTTTCCACTCCTCATTGAGCAAAGAATCGAGCATTTGATCAATTTCTACTTCCTTCGTGTCAATGAACGTTCCGTTAGTCTGTTCAATCTTGATTGCTCTTTCTGCATCGTTAATACTTGTGTGACACTCCATATCTTTCTCCATCTTAATTGTGGATGGAGCAAACTCACTCATAATGTCAGCTAGTGGATATTTTGAATTGAAGAAAATTTTTTTTTACCACCCAAGTGAGTAGTACTTACCCAACACTATTTTCAATTGTCACAAGTACTTGTACTCACGCAGTACTCACGCTTAAACGATGTATCGATAGGCGATCAATCGATAGCTGCGATATCAGCTATGTGTAAAACAACAATAAGGATTAATTGTTGATTTTGTGTATTCTTCTGGAATTTGGATATTAAATGTTTACGGCATAGCGTAATCGCAATCGCAGGGAACGCGCCATGAAGTTGCCCGTAATGTGCCGCACTTGCGACGCAAGGGAAACGGAGAAATTGTATAAGCTTGCTACGGCCACCAAACGGTTTCCGGATAAATTGCTCTCTGATATTTTAGCGGAATTGACTCACATTGAGGCAAGTATCGGCCGAAAAGTAAAAATAGACATCATGGTAATGCCGTATTTATTGAGCAGGTGGACGATTTATTGGCCCAGCAGCTGCCCCAATGTCTGTGCAGCACCTGTGCCCGTAAATTAATCAGCGCCTATTACTACGTGAAGCAGGCGATTGCGGCGAATGAGGTCCTCATCAACCATGTGCAGGACAGCGGAAAAGCCGTGGTCTCCGACTGCCTGCAAGAAGTGCCCATGGAGTTATGTGCCGAGCAGCATGTGGAGGTTAGTATAGTTCTCCAATTGAGCAACTGAATTAAACACAATTCCATCTCGCAGATAAAATTGGAAACCGAGGAAGACGATGTGGAAAATGATATAACCTGCACAGAACTGCCCGAGTTTACTACAGTACAAAACGCTATTGATGTCGATGTTGATGTCCAAGCGCAGAGTCCTTCATTCAATAAAAAGTCAACGGATCCGTTAACAATGTTTGACCCCGTCAAACAGGAGGAGGATGTGCCCCAAACAAGAGCATCGCTCATTAAGAAGAATGAGTGCTTGAAGACTGACAATGAGGATGAGTAAGAAACCCAAATTCACGCTTGACTCTTAAGTTTTAACTTGGTTTCGTTTTAGTTCCCTCGATGATTTGCCGTTGAAACAGCGCGTTAAAAAGTGGAAACTTACGGACAAACTGCGGGCATTAAAGAGGCAAATTTTCAAGTGCAAAGACTGTCCCAAGAGTTTCAAACGTCCCGAGTATCTAAAGCAGCATTCATCGCGTGCCCACAGGCCGAAGACTGATTGGTACTCCTGCTCCTTTTGTATACGCCAATTTCGGCACGCGGAAGCGCTGCAAACACATCTCAAAGTCCATAGGGACTCGAAGCGGTCAGCCAACTTGGGCGAAAGTAAAAGGGCCAAGGACATCGATGTGAATGTATGCAAACCGCATGGCTACAAGCTAATCGAGTGCATGATCTGTCAAAGTCGATATGATAAGATATCGGATTTGCGAAATCATCTGGAACAGCACCCGGATATTATAAGCTTTGGAACACGTACGAATATGTCTATAAATGAGCTGGCTGAACTGTTCTATCCCGATGCCAAGGACATGAGCGAGGATGCATTGAAGCAGCTGATACGAAAAGATTTGGCTTCCGGAATATATCAGCGTTTCTATTCGATCACTGATCAATCGGGCTATGAAATGGATCTGGATAGTTCTGAGACGGAAAGCGAAGCCGAGCTCGATGGCGATGAGCAGTCCAAGGAGCTGCGAAACATACCCAAATCTAGGTACAGCTGTGAGCTCTGCCAGGTGCGTTGCCAGCGCAAGTATCAGCTCTACGAACACCAACGCCAGTCGCATGCCTGGCTGGATGCGCCTCACGTCTGTGGTCGGTGCGATGGCCGCTTTGTGAGCCTGCAACTGCTGCGGCATCATAACGAATCCCAATGCAAAAACTCTCAGAAACGCTTCCTGTGCCACAAGTGTCCGCTGCGCTTCCGCTGGCGGCATAATCTCAAACTGCACACACGCGAGCATAGAACCACCGTAAGTATGAGGATATCCACGACTCAAACTAGTATTTACAGATGGTTTTTAACCTTACAGAATCAGACATTCGAGTGCGCCGACTGCAAGCGCGTCTTTGACAAAAAGAAATCCTTGACGGTGCATTTGCGCAGCGTTCATGTGGAGCAATCCAAGCTCATACCCTGCCAATGGTGCACACGCAAATTCTATCGGCGGGATTATCTGGTGAAGCATCTGAAGCGCCACGGGATTAGGGAACAGGATATACCGCTGGCCGAGACACTAATCGCAGCCACATCAAAGCCCAATGGAGCCAAGCGGATTACGTGTAAGATCTGTCACATGCACTTCGATCGCATCATCGATTTGCGGGCTCACATTCAGCTGGAACTGAAGCTCTCCTTGTCCCTGCACCAAAACTATGATTCGCCACACAACTATTCCATAACAAACGAATCGGGCTACGAACTGGAACTGGGCGACTCTGAGACGGAGGATGAAATGCCGCAGCAGATGCACATGCCATCGAGTGTCTCGCCCGGCTCACGCCTCGTCTATGTCTGTGAGCTGTGCAAGGTGCAGTGTAAGCGCAAGTACGAGATGATACAGCATCAGCGGGCCATGCATCGCTTCGACAAGATGCCACACGAGTGCGATCACTGCATCTTCAAGTGTGTGTGCAAGGTAATCCAAGGTAATCTTGAGTAACTGTTGGTCTAATCAAGCAACCATTTCAGAGCATCATGGATCAGCACAGACAGTCGCAGTGTCACAGCTCGGAGAAGAAGTATGCCTGCAGTAGATGTGGCTACAAGTTCATGTGGCCCGACAATCTGCAGCAGCACATACACTTGCAACACGGCGCCAATGCCGATGCCGAAGTGGAAGCTAATGAATCATCAGCAGCGCCAGCTGCCACAACCAGCGCTGATCGCATTCCAGCAGCTGACACAACAGATGCTGCTCCAGCGGATGGTGTACAACTGCTGCAATGCCCACACTGTGATCGCACGTATCAGATGAAGTCACGGCTCAACAATCACATACGGGACGTGCATATCAATGGGGATCGCAAACGCAAGGAGGCCATCAAGAAGTTCCTGTGCTCGCTGTGTGGCCGGGAAACGCAATCGGCGGCCACATTGGTCACCCACATGCGCCGGCACACCGGCGAGAAGCCATTCAAGTGTGATCTCTGTGAAATGGCATTCCCAAGGCATTCGGAAATGATATCGCATCGTCGCATGCATACCGGAGAGAAGCCATTCCATTGTACGGTTTGCGGCAAGGATTTCGCACGTTCCGACAAACTGAAGCGTCACATGCTAACCCACAGTGGTTTGAAGCCGCACAAGTGCACCTATTGCGACAAGAGCTATCGTCAGGCCAAGGATCTGAAGCTACACTTGCAACAGCATACCGGAGAGTGCCCCTTCATCTGTGGCACCTGCGGCGAGCGCTTCATACAGGGCACAGCGCTCGAGAAGCATCGCATGATGCGACGCCACTTCGACGAGGTGGACGAACGCACCACAATACACACCGTAGCCACAGCCAATTAGTCCTAGTTTAGTTTAAAGACACTTCTTTGTTCGTTTTACAAATTGCATGACTGGAATCAGCTTAGAATTATTTTATTTAAATAAAATTGTAAATTTGGTTTTTATGCGCTGAGTTTCTATAGCTCGTCGGTGCCTTTTGATTCGATTTTAATCATCTCCACATCAAAGATTAGCACAGCATTTGCCGGTATCTTGCCACCGGCAGCACCACTGGCTCCGTAACCCAGCTCCGGCGGAATAGTCAGCGTCCGGCGCTCGCCCTCACACATGCCCAGCAATCCTTGGTCCCAGCCCTTGATCACCTGGCGGGCGCCGAGTGTGAACGAGAAGGGTTTGCCACGATTATGGCTACTGTCGAATTCGGTGCCATCTTGCAGAGAGCCCTAAAAAGAATGAACAAATTCTTATCAGTTTAACAACCACCCCCAATAAAAAAAAGGGCTCGTGGTACCTTGTAATGCACATGTATTAAATCGCCGCCTTTGGCTTTTCTCGTACAGTTTTCCGCACGCTTTTTAACGCCAATTTTCACTTTGGGCGTATCATTGGCAATTGCAGCGCCAAATAATGCACAAACGAATAACAAATTCAACAGTTTCATCTTGCTTTTTTCGTATTACAAACAAGCCTGTTATCGATTCATCGACACGTCGCGACGCCGATAGCAAAATAGTAATTTGTCATTCACAACGAAGCAGCAATCGTCTATCGGTTAGCTTGGCGCCAAAAGTTTTATTTGAAAATCATTTAGAAATAAATAAACTAAAATGTTCTATGAGCTCACAGAGAATATACATATTTATTGATATTTATTAATTCAGTTACATACATTAAAGCTCTTGTAAAATACAAAGATAGACAAATATTATTTGTTAATCATTATTTTTAATTTTCACTTTGGGCGTATCATTGGCAATTGCAGCGCCAAATAATGCACAAACGAATAACAAATTCAACAGCTTCATCTTGCTTTTTTCGTATTACAAACAAGCCTGTTATCGATTCATCGACACGAAGCGATGCCGATAGCAAAAAAGAAATTTGTCATTCACAACGAAGCAGCTATCGTCTATCGGTTTGCTTGGCGCCAAAAGTTCTATTTGAAAAATCATTTAGAAATGAATAAACTGAAATTTTCTATGAGCTCACAGAGAATATACATATTTATTGATATTTATTAATTCAGTTACATACATTAAAGCTCTTGTAAAATACAAAGATAGACAAATATTATTTGTTAATCATTATTTTCTTCTTGCATACAATTATAAAATTAAAATACATCAAGAATTTGCACAACACATTTGCAGCAAAAACAAAGCCCTATTATAAATATGCAACAGATTAATAAGAGATTGACAAATGTACGAATATATCACAATAATAAAGGAATACATACATTTTAAATGAAATTTAAAGCACGATACAAGGCTGTTCGAGTGCACAAAATTCAATCGCAACTGCATGTGAATACATACTAC
Organism: Liodrosophila aerea; assembly: GCA_035045005.1. NCBI lineage: Eukaryota > Metazoa > Arthropoda > Insecta > Diptera > Drosophilidae > Liodrosophila > Liodrosophila aerea. The sequence goes on along the minus strand of JAWNNL010000782.1, from coordinate 15,282 downwards.
ATAATACATATTAATAATAATATTAGTTAACTACAATTAGTACAAATATACAATAGATACTAAATACGGTATATAAACTATGACTATAATATGTGTACAGCTTGTATATAAGGACTTGATTAATATGTTCTCAACTGGACTCGGCATTAGTCTCAATCACTCCATCAGGCAATCAGTTAATTATCATTTGATAGATTTGTGATCTTGGTGGCGTACATATTGGCCACCTTGTATATAAATTCATACTGCTCCTTGGTCTGCACCGCACTAGCTCTGCCACGCCGCACATAGTACACCAGCTGTGGCACGTCCACGGAACGCTTCGGCGTCTCCAGACTCCGTATGGCCATGTCACTGGCAATGATGGTGCCGGTACGGCCCGTACCTGGGGAGCAGTGAATCGTTAGCGGTCTAAAGAGAGGATGACACAGAGAAACGAGAACAATTAACAAACTGCATGCAGCACAATAACACATGTGATTCGATTGATTCGATTGACTTACCCCTGCTGACTGCGATTGCTGCTGGTGACTTGCGTCTTACTGGACACATTGCCATTAATCTCATTGCTGGCGGCACTCGATGTGCTGCCCGCCTCCTCTGGCGGCTTCTTTGTGTCATCTGCCTCCGATGTGGGCTCCAGTGATTTCAGCGTCAACGTTGACGACTTCTCCTTCAGCTCATTGGCCTGCTCCAGCGCGTATGACTTGAGTGATGAGCGCGCCTCCAGCAACATGGCAATTATGGGCGCCTCCTCTAGCGGCACACCCGTCTCGGGCCATTTGTACCAATAATGTGTGAGCTCGCGACACTCCTCGCCATCCACGCGTTTCAGCATCAGCGTGGAGATGGCATACTTGTCTTTGACTTCACGATGCTTCAATGTCACCTGATACTCCCCGTAGCTGCTGTGATTATCCAGTGTCACCGACGGCGGCAGATACTCGGCACAACGCTCAATGCCATTCTCATTAAGATCCGTTGCCTGGATGATCACGCGTGACTGCTGCTCCCAGATCATGCGCCAGAAGTCGCCAGTGGTGCTCTCCAGCGGCGCCTGGCAGGCTATGTAGTAATTAGGTGCATCTCGTGGACCCTGTGCATGGAAACGAGGGAAAAGGAGCGAGGCAACAGCTTAATAGACATTCAAAAATGTGGGTAATATGATATAACAACATTCAATGAACATTAAAGCGTGCGCATGCATGAGCTACAATTGGGTAAGTCTCGCACAGTGCTGACAGCTTAGCTACTAGTTGGCTGGTAGGTAGTAGAGAAAACAGCTAAAATAACTGCTATAATGAATAGCTAATTAATAGCAAGGCAAATAAACTGCTTTACTGTATTTTAAAGAAAAGGTTTACATTTTCTGGCTAAATATATTTCTATTTTTTAGCTTTAAATGATGGTAATGCATTTTTTCAAGCTAGTTAGCCATTTTCTTTGCATTTTTTCAGCTTGAAATGATTGTAATGCTTTTTTCAAGCTGGTTAGCCATTTTCTTTGCATTTTTTCAGCTTGAAATGATTGTAATGCATTTTTTCAAGCTGGTTAGCCATTTTCTTTGCATTTTTTCAGCTTGAAATGATTGTAATGCTTTTTTCAAGCTGGTTAGCCATTTTCTTTGCATTTTTTCAGCTTGAAATGATTGTAATGCATTTTTTCAAGCTGGTTAGCCATTTTCTTTGCATTTTTTCAGCTTGAAATGATTGCAATGCATTTTTTCAAGCTGGTTAGCCATTTTTTTTTGCATTTTTTCAGCTTGAAATGATTGTAATGCTTTTTTCAAGCTGGTTAGCCATTTTCTTTGCATTTTTTCAGCTTTAAATGATTGTAATGCCTTTTTTCAAGCTATTTAGCCATTTTCTTTGCATAAGCTGGCAACACTGTGCACTCTCGCTCTCTTCAAGCTTGCGTATTGTATGTGTGTGGGTGTGTGTATGCGTAATGGCTGCCACTGAGCTGCGCGCGCTTTTGATAATCTCAAATTGTTTCACTTTTGCAGGCACACACACACACACACACACTTGCTCACATTATTATGAACGTAAATCACGGAATACTTTGATTACTGCCAGCTGCACACGTTCAACAAGCAAGAGTAGTAAGTATACAAAGCTCTAGCTCTCGCTCTCTCACAATTATTCTCGCTCTCTTTGCCAAAGCTTCGCATGAATGCGTTTTGCTATCGCTTGAAATCGCCAATGCGTTTCCATGCAGTCGCGACGTCGACGTCACGCGTCAATGCTGCCGCTGCGCTGCATTCAATGCGATTTCGATTAGACTGTAGCTGCAGCGGGAATACCCTCAACATAAGAACTGACATAACACTTGAGGCATGCGCTCTGTGGCCTCACTTAGGACAATCCCCCTTAATGTTTATATGATAAACAGTGACTCACTCGCTTGTTGCTTTTGTTGTTAATTTATGGCGGTTATAATTAGAGAAATTAAAGCATTTGATAAGTGCGATAAGTGATAAAAGGCGTGTAGATAACAGCAGAGAAATTTTGACTTTAAAGGCGGGAAATATTATTGAATTTATATACATAATATAGGGATTCCTGAAACTGATTTGATTTGCTTTTAGAAAATTAAAATCAGTTGACGGAATGACCTTTTTAGCGCACTGATTTGATTTTGATTTGGCTTTTGATTTTCAGAACATTCAATGGCATGCCTTGCTGTGACACTGTTCCTCTTATCTCTATCAAATTCTAAAACATATTTGAAAACTTTAAATAATTCATGTAATGTTATTATAAAATTGCAGAATGCTTACAAAGTATTCCATTTTCAAATAGCTGTAATAAACATCCAAGTGTTGCCACTTTAGTAAAACGTGTCACTAACAAGGGATGAACGGTTTCACAGCAATGATAATCAACAATCAAAATCAACTTCGGAGCATCGATTATGCTACAAACTTTTAGTGTGACCGTCATTTCCATACTTTCTGTGGTCACACACAAAATTCTTGTATGGAGCATCTGCGAACAGCTGATTGTCATAATCAAAATCAAATCAAAAGCAAATCAAAATGAGTTTTAGGATATCCCACTAATATCTTCAATGGGAATTTTACTTAACAATTTTTAGATAAATTTAGCTTTATTCAAGTGAAACTTGATTGAAAAGTAATGTAGTTAATAATTGAAAAAAAAAAGCGTGATTCATTCTCAGTTGCTGAATGAATCAATTCAATTAGAATTGGCCATGTTTTGAAGGGGAATCGTGCCGTAGAATCACTATAAGGTGCTCATCTAAACGCTTTTTAATCGATCACCAAATTTGTAGATACAATTTACAAGTGAGGAACGCCAAGTGCATGAATCACAGTCGAAATAGTAATTGTGTTTAATGATAGGATATTCACACTTCGTTGCGACTTTCCCCCTAGATTATTGTTATTACTATAAGCATAAGTATTTGATTGTTGCTATTTTTCGTTCGTTTTTTTATTTCGCACAAAACTCATTTGCTTACAACAGACAATGTAACAAAGAGGTTGAAATCATTTTCTTGGCACTTCGCCGATCTTATGGGCCGTATAATTATACGCCATAACATACCCACTCCCCTCCCCCACCCCCTGACTGGCATACGTCATGCAAGGCTAGACGAAGAGGCAGCTGCGAGTTAAGTACCGTTGTAAGATAAACACACTCACACACACACATACACACACACACACGCCCACACACATGTGGGAAAGCCAGCTTTGATTGTTTTCATTATTGTGTTCATTGTTTCGGCTGTTGTTTACTGTTTTGGCTGAGAGACGCATTCGTCAGACTTACCCGCACATAATTGGCATTAATATATTCCGTTTTGTCATCATCGCCCTGGCGCTGGAGCACCACACGCGTCTCAGGAAGCGGAATCACGTTAGCGTATCTGTGGTTTCAAGTTTGGGGTTACGTTCAGATCAGCCAGATTATCATTTTTGTTGTAGTTGTTTCATTAATCAGGAAACGAACATGCAGAGAAGAAGAAGAAATAAAGTTAAGTAATTCATGTATTTCACTGTGTTTGATGCGTAATCTTTACACTCTTATAGATTGATAAACGTTTTAATTGTTTGCTTTCCCCTCTCAGCGTGGAACTTGAACTTGACGCGCGAGCTTTCGATTAAGCCAGAGTACAGTGAAAGCTTTTGCCTAGCAAACAGTTCTTATTGATAAATGTTAAAATATACGTAAATAAATTAAGAATTCAGTAATGTTAAAACTTAGATAAATGAATAAAAATTGAAATAAAATGAATATTAAAACTAAATAAATATTGAGTAAATATTAAAATTAAAAAATTATGAAGAAATAAAAATAATAATAATAAAGAATAAAACAAAATAAATATTTAAATTTAAAATAAATATTGCAAATAAAAATATATAGAGTATACTATATTAAAGGAAAAAAAACTATGAAGTTATAAAGAATAAAATAAAATAAATAATTAAATTTAAAATAAATATTAGTAATATAAAATAATAATATAAAATATATAGAGTACATATATTATATTAAAATGAAAAAACTATGAAGTTATAATAAAGAATAGAATAAAATAAATGTTTAAATTTAAAATAAATATTAGAAATAAAAAAATATAAAGTATATATTAAAATGAAAAAACTAAGAAGATATAATAAAGAATAAAATAAAATAAATGTAATAAATTAAATAAAATATATATTAAAATTAATAAACTACGAATAAAGAATAAAATAAATGTTTAAATTTAAAAAAAATATTATAAATAAAAATATATAGAGTATTCTATATTAAAATGAAAAAACTACGAAGATATAATAAAGAATAAAATGAAATAAATGCTTAAATTTTAAAGTAAAATTAAGTTAATTTATTAACTGAACTATTTATTAAAAATAAAATTAATGTATTACTACTCCAAAAAGTTGATGATTAAAATATACATATACTATTATTGCAAGAGCCTTACGTTCTAAGCACCTTTCACTGTGCTCAAAAATGTGTTGTGATTTCAGTTGATAATTGTAATTTAGTTAATAAGTTATCTCCCTGCAACACAGTAGGCGATAAGATAAGAAACAATGACTATTTTTGAGAGTATTATGTATTATACCACAGATGAGTCTGTACATATCATACTACATATAGCAGACTATCTTTCTACTCGTAAAAAAGCATAGCTAACGAATGTCACGACCCCCCATCCCATTAGCTAACAACAATTAAGCTTTATTAATCCGAGCAATTCGCAATGATGTCACTAAAGACATTTCCCAGAGTGTATAAAGTGAACGTATTATTATTATTATTATTATTTTTAATATAATTATTATTAGTATTATTATTATTATTAGACCCCGTACTTTAAAAAAGTACAAAAGGGTCTATTAAGTTTGTGCAAATGACATTTGTGTGTAACAGGCAGAAGGAGGCGTGGCAGACCCCATAAAGTATATATATTCTTGATCAGGATCGATCTAGCCATGTCCGTCTATACGTATGTCTGTATGAAAACCGAGATCTCAGAAACTATAAGAGCTAGAGACGTAAATTTTGTTTTGTTTTGTTCGTGTATTACATAGGCAGGCCAAGTTTATGTTTCGAATTGGTATCTCATCCCCTTCTCCATTAAATTTGCAAAAATGTTCTTAGCATGTACAGTTTTAGAGCCACTAGATTCCTTCTTTGCATGAATAAAGCTTTAGATGTTTTGAATGCTTGGTGCGATTTGCAGCCCAATCGGATAATAAACACTGGAGATATTGAATAATAAAATTACAATCAAAGTACAGGTTCTCCTACTGTCGGTTACGCCCGACTATCTTTCTCGAATTATTATTATTCTCATTATTATTATTTTTATTGTCATTATCATTACTATTATCATTATTATTACTATTCTTATTATTATTATTATTCTTATAATTATCATTACTATTATCATTACTATTATCATTATTATTATTACTTTATTATATTGAGTCTACTCACCGATTCTTGTCCTCACAGCCCGCTGGCACCTCGTCCGCCCGTGCTATGATCTGCGGCACATCGCGGAACTCCTCAAAGATGCTCGAGCGTCGCTCCACAAACTTGCCCAACTCGCTGGCACTCAGCAGATTGTGCCGCAGCGAGGGATCATCGAAGGCCGCATTGCCATAGGTGCGCTTCGAGGCGCGCAGATCGCGTCCCTTGCGCCGCACACTGCCCAACACGGAGACATTGTCCAGGGAGTACGCGTCCAGGCTGACGGGACGACAGCGCTGGCCATAGGACATCTGCTTCTGTCGCTTGCGCATCAGGTAGAGGAAGGCCACCAGCAGTATCAGAGCCACCACACCCACCACACTCACCGTGATGGCAATGATGACGTTGACGTCGGTGCCACCACTCGTGCTGTTGCCGTGTGGCTGCTGCATATCGTTGGGATGGGGCAACAACATGGTGGTGGGCGTGGCAGCAGTGGTGCCATCAGTGGCCAGCATGTTGTTGCTGTTGGTGGAGCTGTAAATGGGCTCAGTGGCTGGAACTATGATGGGCTTGAGTGTAGTTGTTGTTGTGGTGGTGGTGGTGCTGGTCGAGGTGGTTGTTGTGGTGGTGCTATCATCCAGCAGACTGATCAAAGGCTCCTCCGTGGTGGTAGTTGTTGCTCTGGTCGTTGCTGCTGCTGCCGTTGTTGCTGCCTCTGTTGTTGTGGTAGTTGTTGTTGTCGTTGTGTTTGCCATTGCTGTCTGCTTCAACAGTTGCTCGTCCTCCTCATTATCTTCATTATCAATCTGCTGCTGTTTCTCCTCATTCTCCTCGTACCGCTCCGTGGCACTCTTAACAGCTGTCGCCTCTGTTGTTGTTGTAGCATTAATAGCTGCCGCTTCTGTTGTTGTAGTAGTAGTAGTTGTTGTTGCTGCTGTTGCTGCAGCTGCTTCACTTATGTTATTCGTCTCCAGTGCTGTTACCTGCTCTGTTAACTTGCCGTCCGTTAACAGTGTGGCGGGGGTAGTTGTAGTTGTTGCGCTCTCTGTTATGCTGCTGCTGCTGTTATTGATTGGCAGCTTTTCACTGTTATTGCTTGCCTCAGTCGTAGTTGTAGTTGTTGTTGCTGTTAGGCCACTTGTTTGCTCACTGTTACTACTATTTATATTCTCATTAATATTGTCTTTTGTCACATTTTTAGCTGCAGTTGCTTCTAAATTCACTTCATTGCTAATTTGGCCAATTTCCGTCGCCGTTGGCGTTGGCGTAGTTGTTATTGCTGTTGCTAATTGTTCAACAACCTTTAATGTTTGCCTCGACGTCGCTGTTGGCGCTGGCGCTGGCGTTGCCGTTAGCGTCGCTTCAGTCGTTGTGTTCACTTCGCCAGCTGTTCGCGTACTAACTGTTATTGGCCGAACCTCAGCTGCTTTCGGCGTTGTCGTTTCGCTCGCTGCCGCCAACACTGACTCGTTGATGACGTCGTCGCTGTCGCTGTCGACGTTGCTCTCGCTGTCGCTGTCGACGTCAACGTCGTTGGCTTTATCGCCGTTTTCATTATTTTCATGCGTTGCTTTCATTGCCATTTCATTCGTATGGGGGGTGGCGTTCAACGCACTTGGCATGGCCGTAGTCGTTGTTGTTGTTGTTGTTGTTGTTGTTGTTGTAGCTGCTGGCAACTCCTCTGTGTCAGCTGTTGCCATACTAGCAGCTGTTGTTGTTGTCGTCGTTGTCGTCGCGTCTGTTGTTGTTGCTGCGTCTAACTCTGGCCTCGCTGTTAAAGCTTCCTCTGTTACTTTTTCCGTTGTGTGCGTTTCATACACATCCTTTTGTCGCTCTTGTGAGAGCGCCATATTGGCATTGCGCTCTCCCGCTGTTATATTAACAGTGTTGGCAATGCTCTGCTCGGCTTGCTTAACAGTGCTGGCTGTAATATTGGCATTGCCCGTTTCGACTGTGCTGGCACTGCCACCATCTGCAGTTACATTAACAGTGCTGGCATATGTATTGGCAGCGCTCTCTGCAGCTGTTAAATTAACAGTGCTGGCATTGCTATGTTCATCTGTTAGCTTAACAGTGCTGGCATTGCTATGTTCATCTGTTAGCTTAACAGTGCTAGCATTAATATCGTCGTGTGTTACATTAACAGCGCTGGCCTTGCCTTGCTCATCTGTTAGCTTAACAGTGCTAGCATTACTATCATCATTAACAGTGCTAGCCTTGCTTGGCTCGTCTGTTAGCTTAACAGTGCTGTCTGTTATACTGGCACTATCGTCATCTTCTGTTGCTTTAACAGTGCTGTCGGTTACAGCGTTGCTAGCCGATGTTGCCATATCCATGCCACTACTTAACATGGCATTCAGTCTCAAGGTGGTCGCCTGTGTGGCTGCCTCGGTGGCATCCAGTGTGGTGTTCATCATCAGCTCTGTGCGATTCTCCTGGCTCGTTTGCATTAACATAATCTGTTGCCAGTCCAGCAGATTCTTCTCCTTGTGCTGTGTGGTTTGATTTCTCTCCTGCTCCTGCTGTATCTCAATATCATTGTTCATTTGATGAGCCACCGTGTTGCTAACTGTTGTTGCTGTTGCCTCTGTTGTTGTTGTAGTTGTTATTGGCAGCATTTTCATGGCCGCCAGACTCCACACCTCCGCCGCATTGGGCAGCATGAGTTTCTGGGCATTCGTCGAATTATCATTGATGAACTTGCCACGTTTCTCCGGCTGCGGATGCTGCAGTGCCTCCTCCTCAATGGCATTCTCATGCGAGGCAGCGCTGCTGCGCGTAGCAGCGACGCCGGCATGCAGCAGCGCTGCCAGCAGCTCTGGCGTCTGTGTTGTTGTTGTTGTTGTCATGGGGAGAGGACGCAGTTTCATTGGTGTTACAGGCGCCACAAAGGAGACGCTCTCGGTGCTGGTGGCAAATGGCATGGCACGTGCATGATCCTCACGCTCTGCTGTCGTTCTAGTTGTTGTAGTTGTTGTGAGCTCTGGCTTTAACAGCTCTGCCTTGGCGTCTGTTGTGCTGTTAACAGTCTCTGGCTTTAACAGCTCTGCCTTGGCGTCTGTTGTGCTGTTAACAGTCTCTGGCTTTAACAGCTCTGCCTTGGCGTCTGTTATGCTGTTAACAGTCTCTGTTACAGTCTGTGTGGCACTCTGTGAGCTGGCAATGCTGTTAAGCGGCTCTGTCCACTCTAAAAGCGCTTGTCGAAGCTTGGGCTCACTTTTAAGCTCTTCCAACTGCGGATGTGCCTCTGGCTTAACCGAGGAATCTAAAAGCTTAATGGCTCCATTAGTGGCATCATCTTGAAGCTTGGGTTTATTTTCCAGCTCTTCAGGCTGCTGCTGTGCCTCTGGCTTTGCTGTAGAATCGAAAAGTTCTTTTTCAAGCTTTGGCTTACTTTTAAGCACTGATTCTTCTGTTGATTCTAAAAGATCAGCTTGAAGCTTTGGCTTTGCTGTGGACTGTAAAAGCTTAACAGCTACGTTCTGGCTGCTGTTAAGCTCTTGTTGATCAACACTTTCTACCAGTTCTGCTTTCGTTGCAACTTTAACAGCGCTGTTAAGCTGCTGCTGTGGTAGCTCCTGCTCCAAAGCTTTGCTCTCTTTAGGCTGCAGCTCGAGCCGCTCTGCTATTAGACTGGGCATGGGCAGATCGAGCTTAGCATTCACTGTTAACTGTTGTCTGTTAACTGTATCTGTCTCGCTTTCACTGCTCGCTTTAACCGTGTCAGGGTCAGCTATAACCGTATCCACATTTGGGGTTTCTCTTTTGCCAATAAAACGTGACCGCGTCGGCATCGCTGCGCCCAGTAGCAGCAGCAGGCCTATGCCTAAGGCCCAAGAGCGTTGCATCTTGAACTCACTCCCTCTCACACCCTTCTTCCGTCTGTTACGCTTTCAAACTGTTGCTGTTAAGGCGCTGTTAATGTTAACAGTGTAATGTTGTGGCGGCTGTTCTGCGACTGTTAGTCATGTGCCCATTTTAAGCTCTTGTTGTCGAATAGTTTTCGTGTACTTCGTTTTCGCCTCACGTTTCTTTACGCTGCCATTTTGTAATTATGCATTTCTGAAAAAAATAAAAAAAAATATATATATGAGTACAAGAATCAACAATTGAACAATTTGCTTGTCTAACGACTTAATACAATTGCTGTAAATTATAATAGTCTGCATAAGGCCATGGGTATGCAGGTCAGGAACGTTCGAGAATGCCGTTTAGGAGAGCGAACAAAGCGAAGCTAAGAAAAGCGTTTTCCACATAATTGTCATAAGTTTTTGCCCCTGTCATCAAATGACACGTTCCAAAGGTGCCTCGAATACCTGTTAATTAGCCGGTTTGGCTCTGGGTTCTAAATGCGTCGCACAAGTTCAAGGTGAAGAGGTTCTACACGAAATCCCATTGGCGGGAAGAGAAAGGGAAAGTATAATAATATAGCAGCAGTAAGCTTGAGTTTTTTCTGGATTTCTGTATTTGAGCAGGCAACCAGAATAGAATCATATTAATAAGCACATTAAAATACTTTTTTCCTCATGATAATCAACTAAAAGAACAGTAGAAATGTATCGGAATATTCCTAGACTACTGACAAGTTAATAAGTGTGACAACAGACTACAATTATTAAGCTTTTAATTCTGATTAGTTACTTTAACTATGTATGACTACTTTAATATCATTTTTTTCCCCAAATTACCTTTTGTTTCTAAGGATTCTTTTATAGTTTCGCTACTCAAATTGTTAAAGTTTAAACTTTCATTATAATCAGGTATGTTCCCATTTTCGAATTCGTTCAATCGATTTACGTTTTCAAGAAACGAAAAACTTTATTGTACTTACACACGAAGCTAATCTATTTCGAAATGGACCAAATATGCAGCTAATCGAAAAAGATGAATTGAAATTTGGGTCCCCTTTTCTTCAAAAAGTATATCGATTGAACGAATTCATAAATGGGAACAGGCCTGAATGTGATCTTTATTTCATACAAAAGTGGAAATAGAACAACATATGAGATGGTGGCTATTAGTTAAGTAGTCGTACCCACTTATTAGATAGTCATTTCAGCAGTCTCGAACTAGTGCTTAGTACTGCAGGGTTTAAAAAAGTCTCATTGAAAGTTTGTTAGAAAGCTTTAATAAGCTTTTCACTACATTTATAAAGTTGATGTAGATTTGCAGAGTTCTTAAAAAAGGTGGACATAGTTTTATAAGTTTGCTTTACTTAAAAGCTCTTAATGGTTTCATTAGAGTCATAACTTTTGTCACTTAATCAGTTACTAAGTTAGATTAACTATAGAGTCTGCAGTCCAAGTCCGTAGGGGTTGCTTAGAGTGCTAGTAATGGTATCTCCGACTCTACATTAAGCTTATAGCTTGTCCTTTGTGCATTTAGTTACTTTATTGCCTCAACATTACTCTCAATACTTTCACCTCATAAGCCCAACTTAGCCCAATTAGCCCACTGTTCACACTCGTATCTCACGTACAATCAAAGCTCATTAATTTGGTTATTCCATAGTTCTATCGTTAATGCCCTGTTCTATTGTTACACCCATTTTTCGAGGCAGTTCCTCATTTATTTGATTGCTTTCCTTTAAGCCAATGGGCAAACATTAAAGACAAGATCTCTGCTTTCAGCATAGAAGCTCAAAAGTTCAATGCACTTTGGGTGAGGGGGTAGAGGGGGTAGTAAACAAAGCTCTCGCAATGTGTTCAAACTCCAATTTGGACTATTGGAAATGAATTTGCAGGGTTCATTCAACTGCAACTCACGCCATGTCAACTTGAATGCCCCCCAAATAATATGACACCCCCCTTCAGGAAGTTCATCAAAGTTTCATGTGGGGCAACAGTCACACTATTACTACGACTCTTGGCTTGGGGTGTTGCATTCATTCAACATTCACCATGGTTATCGCAAGTTTGTTATCTACACCCAGCCCGATACGCCCGATGTCATGTCAATAATGCATGCGATGGTTATGCTACAGGCATACCCAGGAGCTACCCTGGGTCACAGGGCGCAATTAGTGTCAGGCACACTGGGGCCAGCTATAGGCAAAAGAAAATTGGTTATTATACTCAGCCAATGTAGTAAATGAGACTAATTGAAGTGAGAATAGAACAGCACAATTATCAAAATTTATATAAATTATGCTATTTGTCTTGATTTTGAACGACACGTACACTTGTAGATATCTATAAAATACAAAAGTATCTGTAGCATAAAACATTATCTTTATATCAATGAAAGTTCCTAAAGTAGTTAAGATACAAAAGTATCTGTAAGATACAAAAGTATCTATAAGATACAAAAGTATCTATAAGATACAAAAGTATCTGTAAGATACAAAAGTATCTATAAGATACAAAAGTATCTGTAAGATACAATAGTAAAAGAAAAACTCGGAAAGCCACAGTCGGATTCAACCGACAGTAGAAGACACTTCCCTGCATATACACACGCTAACAAACAGTCATATCGTATAGTCACACGCATACATTAAGTGGATGCTCGCACTGCTCCCTTGCCTAGTACGACAACTTTAATCTCGAATATCTCCAGTGTTTATTATTCGATTGAGCCACAATTCACAGCACAGATAAAGGTTATCATAAGATTATTGTATGCACAAATTTGTATGTTTAAAATTGTGACTGTGGTGGGGGAAGGTATCAAAAGTCTAACACAATCCAGATTTGCTTTCACTATAGGGGCATCTAACTGCTAACTAACTAACTAACTGATTAGTAAATATTTAGTTTATTATTATTACTCTTCTCAGATTTTGTCTACATTTTCCTGCATACTGGCACCAGTGTGCGCCTTGGTGGTGTCTACGCACTAATGCAACAGTGAGGCGCGCCTTGGAGCCGAGGTGTGACTATGCCCCTCACATTAAGGGAGTTTCAGGCCTCGATGGGGAGTAGACCTGATATTTGGTACAGTTGTGTGCAAGCTATACACATATATTTATATCTACAGATATTTCAGGGCACAACTGCTAAAAGCCATAACACACGAGCTCGTAAATATGGTTCAGGCTAGCTGTATATTGCCTTTGGCATAACTTTAAGAATTTGTTTGCTGACTAATAGCTAGAAGGCAAAAATAATAATAATAAACTCAACTGTGATAAGATTTGTGCTGTACAACAACTACAACAATCTCAGCAGCGTATTTTGTAATTTCTGTTGAATGTCAACGCCGTTTGCTGATAAGAAAACACGTTAAAGGTAAATCGCTCTAAATGAGCCACTCCCCCTTCCCCTGCCTGGCCATTCGCGGTTTTTTGTAGAATGGGAGGTATCAAAAGTCTATTATTATTATTATTATTATTTATCAGAGATATGTTTTAACACTGCGACCTCGAAGATCTATTATGCTCTATGCCTAAACTAAGTTACAGCTCTTCCGCCAGTTCGGTCGAACGTAGAAATGCGATGATTTTCCCTGGTTGAAGAGCTCTTATCTCTGGACTGTCTAGGAAATAGTTACCTAAGTGAGCTAGCCTCAACCTACTGACTGCCGGGCATGTTCCTAGTATGTGCTCTGACGTTTCGTCTTCTTCGAGATAGAGTCTACAGAGTGTATCGTCAACAATTTTGAGCTTGTTGAGATGCTTGCGTAGCCTACAATGTCCTGTAAGTATACCGGTGACTATTTTAAGTGAACTTTTGCTCATCAAAAGTCTAACACAATCTAGATTTGCTTTCACTATAGGGGCATCTAACTGCTAATTAACTAACTAACTAACTGATTAGTAAATATTTAGTTTATTATTATTACTCTTCTTAAATTTTGTGCACATTTTCCTGCATACTGGCACCAGTGTGCGCCTTGGTGGTGTCTACGCATTAATGCAACAGTGAGGCGCGGCTTGGAGCCGAGGTGTGACTATGCCTCTCGCATTAAGGGAGTTTCAGGCCTCGATGGGGAGTAGAGCTGATATTTGGTACAGTTGTGTGCAAACTACACATATCTATAGATATTTCAGGGCACAACTGCTAAAAGCCATAACACACGAGCTCGTAAATATGGTTCAGCCTGGCAGTATATTGCTTTTGGCATAACTTTAAGAATTTGTTTGCTGACTAATAGCTAGAAGGCAAAAATAATAATAATAAACTAAACTGTGATAAGATTTGTGCTGTGCAACAACTACAACAATCTCAGCAGTGTATTTTGTAATTTCTGTTGAATGTCAACGCCGTTTGCTGATAAGAAAACACGTTAAAGGTAAATCGCTCCACTCCCCCTGCCTGGCCAACTCTGCTGTCCAGTAGCCGGGCAAGGTGAGACAGGGCCATAAAAAAGAGAAACAGTAACAACATAGGCAAACAGTGGCAGCTGTGCAAAGGTAGATTGCAAGTCTGCTTACATAACTATGCGACATGAATGAACATATAGTATAATCTATAATTCATAGATTTGAAGTGGGGACTGTTAATGCCATGTCATTCAGAGGGACTAGACTTGCCAAGGCTCATTGAATGAACTCCGATAACTGTTTTAATATGCTACATACATATATTCTTGCTTTGCATACATATCAAACACTTGAACTTTTTTGGTCAACTGGGTTATGTGGTAAAATGATTTGATTTACTTTTACATATAGTATAGTATCTTACTCCGTAAGTCTAAAAATATAAAAAAAAAAAAAAAAAGTATAGTATCTCCCACACTTCGTACTTTTGGTCTGCTGGGTTATGTGATAAAATGATTTGATTTACTTTTGCATATACAGGGGTGGTCAAAAGTATTTACACAACGAACATTTTTTAGCATGTTCCACATTCAGAGCCTTGTGCTGTTGTTCGGGTAAAGTGAAATGGCAACAAATTTGTGTTTTTGCATAGTTTGATCTATGCAGAACCAAATAAAAAAGAAATGAAGAAAATAACTGCTCTTGTTTAAATAATAGAAGCATTTGAAATTATGCTTACCAGTTGTCAAAAGTATTTACACACATTCTATTAGCGTCAATGGTTTTTACACAACGAAAATTCGAGCTTAGTTTTTAGTTTGTACTAACAAATGAAGTTTCTAGATAATGTAGTTATCTTAATTAATTTGTAAATAATTAATTTAAATTATTTAATTATTAAAATTAATTAAAAAAATTCCAATAACAAAGGAGTTAACAGTTGAGCATCGAGTCGAAATTGTAACCAAATTTAAAACTGGTATCTCTGCAGTTGAATTGGCTAAGTTGTACAAAATTTCGCGTAAAACTGTGTACAATTTAGTAAAAAAATAAAAACACGGTTGAAAGTTTGACAAATCAAAAAGGAATTGGCCGAAAACGTGTGTTGGACGC